>CM038041.1:104228363-104230863 GCA_021397845.1 Areca catechu
CGGCGCGGCCCCGCGATTTCGCCTGAAGGATCCGGACGTAGGCGATGGAGCGGGACCGAGAGGTTGACCGGACCATCGCACAACGACCTTGGTTCCGCGCGCGAGCGCGGCCACATTTTTTGCCCGAAGGATCTGGACGGGGCCGATGGAGCGGGACCGGGAGGTCGACCGGACCAAAGAGCGCACCGACCTTGGTTCCGCGCGCGCGTGGCCACGATTTCGCCTGAGGGATCCGGACGGAGGCGATGGAGCGGGACCGGGAGGTCGACCGGACCATCGCACACCGAACTTGGTTCCGCGCGCGCGTGGCCATGATTTTCGCCCGAGGGATCCGGACGGCGGCGATGGAGCGGGACCGGGAGGTCGACCGGACCAAAGAGCGCATCGACCTTGGTTCCGCGCGCGCGCGGCCGTGATTTCGCCCGAAGGATCCGGACGGAGGCGATGGAGCGGGATCGGGAGGTCGACCGGACCATCGCACAACGACCTTGGTTCCGCGTGCGCGCGGCCGCGGTTTTCGCCCGAGGGATCCGGACGGCGACGATGGAGCGGGACCGGGAGGTCGACCGGACCATCGAAAACCGACCTTGGTTCCGCACGCCGGCGCGACCGCGTTTTTTGCCCGAGGGATCCGGACGGCGACGATGGAGCGGGATCGGGAGGTCGACCGGACCATCGAAAACTGACCTTGGTTCCGCGTGCGCGCAGCCGCGATTTCGCCCGAAGGATCCGGACGGAGGCAATTGAGCGGGACCGGGAGGTCGACCGGACCATCGCACACCGACCTTGGTTCCGTGCGCGCGCGACCGTGTTTTCGCCCGAAGGATCCGGACGGAGCCGATGGAGCAGGACCGGGAGGTCGACCGGAGCATCGCACACCGACGTAGGTTCTGCGCACGCGTGGCCGCATTTTCGCACCGAGGATCCGACGGAGCCGAAGGAGCGGGACCGGGAGGTCGACCGGACCGGAGGACATCGACCTTGGTTCCGCGCGCGCGCGGCCACGTTTTCGCCCGAAGGATCCGGACGGAGCCGAAGGACCGGGACGTCGACCGGACCGGACGGCACCGACAATGGTTCCGCGCGCGCGCACCCCCGCGAAGATCCGGCACTCGGAAGGGGCGTTGAAGGGGCATCCCGAGGTGTTCCGAGTCTCAAAAGCTAGCTTGCGAATGCAAGGGAGGACCAAGACTCGCGCCCAAATGTCGCTGGACCCGAGTCACGGACGGCCCAAGCACGAGAGAGCACCCAGCGGACCCCGGACGCGAGACCAGGATGTCCAGGATGCGCACACCATGCGCGGGGCAAAAGGGCGGCCAGGACTCGGAACCACACAGCACAGGACGCGAGTCCCGGAGGGCACGACACGGGCGCGATCACAGAGCAGCCAGGACACGAGTCCTTAGAGGCCTGGGCGCGCGCCGCGCGAGCAGAAAATCCAAAACAGATACTCGGGAGAGTACCCAAGGGTCGTGAGCATTGTTGCAGAAGCGGGGAGGGCCTGGACGCGCGCCTGGACGCGCGTGGACGCGCATCCGGGGCGGCGAAGACCCGCGCCCGCCCGCAAGGGGGCTTGCCAACCTACTACCCGCGCGGGGCATCCGGCCAAGGTCCACCCCGGGGGTCCTAGGTTGCGAGCAGCATTGCAAATTCAGGGGCATGCCCCGCATCCTTGCACGCCCCGCGTGACCCGCGCCCGACGCTGCCAGGACCCGCGCCCCGCCCGCACGCCCGGTGCCCCGCGCCCGGCGCTGCCAGGGACCCGTGCCCGCCCGTGCCCGTGCGCGCGCGCTCGGTGCCCCGCGCCCGGCGCTGCCAGGACCCGCGCCCGCCCGTGCCCGTGCGCCGCGCCCGGCTCCCCGCGCCCAGCGCTGCAGGACCCGCGCCCGGTCCCCGCGCCCGCCCGCGCCCGCGCCCGCGCCTTTGCCCCGTGCCCTGCGCTGCCAGGACCCGCGCCCCGCCCCGCCCTGTAGCGCGCGCCGGCGCGCCGTTGCCCGCGCCCTGCGCTGCCAAGAAGACCCGCGCCCGCCCGCCCCGTGCGCGCGCACCGTTGCGCTGCGCCGGGTGCTGCCAGACGCGCGCTCGCCCCCCGCGCCCGCCGCGCCCCGGCCCGCGCCCTGCCCCAGTACCCGCTCCCGCGCCCTCCGCCCTGCCCCGCCCGCCCTGCGCCGCCCGGCCCTCCCCGCCCGGCTGCCCGTGCCCCGGCCCGCCATGCTCACCCCCGGGGGCCCCCTGCGCCGCCCCCCCTGCCGCACTCGCACGCCCTCCCATGCCGAAGTGCGCGCGCCGCTACGCCGCACCGGGCCGTCCCCGCTGCCATCACGCCCGACCCCCCCCACCTCTGCGAGCGCCCGCCCGCCTTCCGCTCTCGCGCCCTTCGCCCTCCCGCCGTCAACGCCCCCGGTGCCCCGGCCCTCGCCCAAGGCTCGCAAAGGAGCGAAAGTGCCGCGCCTTCTCCGCGAAGTTGCCACGCGGCCCGCCCCTGCCAACGCTGCCCCAA
>CM038041.1:104238363-104255863 GCA_021397845.1 Areca catechu
TTTCGGTAAAAGTTCTGAGCATTAAAATACAACAACTCTATTTTTTGTGTTCTGCAATTCAATTCTTTTTTGAGTGATCATCTCATAATTTACTTAAGGGCTATTGAGCATCTAAGATAAGGGGAGGAGTTGATTATCTCTCCTTAGCCCAAAACCACCATCCAATCATTCGAACCTAGACCCTAATTTAAAATCAGTTAGACCTAATTTGCCCTAGTGGACTAGGGACACCAATTGGTCGGGTCTAGGCTAGTGTTGAGTCAGTTTATCGAGTTATTCTGTGTGTGCTTAGCACTCAGTGTCTAGAATGGTGGTTCAGGGATCCATTCTCGAAGGGCTTGTGTGCTGGTCCGCCTACCTGGCCAATCACTGATTGGTGTCTAGGATTGGCAATCAGGGACCTAACACTCCCCTTACACCTGCCTGGCTGAGTCCTGAGTTACTATAGGCTAGCTTGCCACTCTGATTGGGCATCTAGTTTGGAATCTAGGTCTAGTGATCCAGTAGTCGATTTAGTCTAGTCTCATTTTGTGTGCTTGCTTGAATCATCATGTCTACCAGAAACGGAGTGCCATATCAACCTGGTCAAACCCAACCTGATTTAGAGGCCATGATCAGAACTCTTACTGAAAGTATGGCTAAAATGAATCAGGATATGACAAACACTGTGGCCCAGTTTAGCGCACAAATTCATGAGGATCTTACCCAACTTAGGGACCGAGTCCAAGTACTTGAAGAACCTAGACATCGGAATTGGACTCCTGACCCCGATTTTAATGTGCCTCAACCTCACCCACATCAGGAGCCTAGAAGGCCTTTATATAGAGATCCTGAACCTAATCATAGGAGGCCTGACCCAGAGCCTGAAGATAGAGATGATAGGTTCATCAGGAACATCAAATTAGATGCACCCACTTTTGATGGTAGTCTAAACCCTAAGGTGTATTCTGATTGGGAGGGATGGACCAATACTTTGAGTGGTATGCTATGTCTGAGGAGAGGAAATACAAGTTTGCCAAATGAAATTAGTGCGTCAAGCTAGGTTATACCGGGGGAACATTGAGCTAACCACTAGGAGACGGAATGTTGATCCCATAACCACTTGGCAGGGTATGAAAGAAAAACTGAGAGATAAATATCTACCCATTTCATACCAGCAAAACCTGTTAGACCAATGGCAAAACCTGAAACAAGGAAACCGATCTGTCTCAGACTACATAGCTACTTTTGATGAATACCTAATGAGATGTGATGTGAGTGAAGCCCACGAAGTCACTTTGTCTAGATTTAGGGCTGGACTGAGGGAAGATATCAAGAGAGAACTATTTCTGAGAGAGGTTACTGATCTAGACCAAGCCTACCAGATTGCACTGAACACTGAAAAATTTCAGAGAGGACCTATACCTTCTAGGGTTAGTGCCCCAATCCCAAGGAATGGACCTAGCCAAGTTATCCCTAGTAAACCTTTTCAGGGTACTTCTACCCCTAGGCCCATGGACAAAGGTAAGGCACCTGACACCCAGAGAACCCCTAGTTAAATATCACCTGTTTAAGTGTCAGAAACCAGGTCACATTTCCAGTCAGTGTACTGCCATAGCCTGTTTCAAGTGTCATAAGGTAGGTCATGTTGCTAGCTAGTGCCCACGTAGATCCCTTTACATAGAAGAGGGAGAGAATGATAATTCCGAGCCCAGTGAGGAATTTGAAGAAGAAGTTTATGAGGCCGGAATGAATTTGGTTGAGGAGTATGAAGGAGAGGAGGAACCCAATGAATCTGACCAATTAGGAGTTGTAAGATGCATCCTATCCCAGAATCTAGTTCAAGAGGATTGGCGTAGGACTAACATCCTACAGACTTTTCTTAAATTAGGGGATAAGGTATGTAAGATCATCATAGATAGTGGGAGCTGTGTAAATGCCATCTCTACTAGCACTGTCAAGATGTTAGGCTTAATCCCAATTCCCCATCCCAATCCCCTATAAGGTTTATTGGGTAGATTCTACCTCCATACCCATCCAGTCTAGATGTCAAGTCCAAATCCAAATCCAATCTTATCACGAAAAGATTTGGTGCGATGTCTTACCCATGGGGGTGAGCAGTATAATTCTCGGAAGACCTGGTTGTATGATCATGATGCCACCCTCTTAGGAAAATCCAATACCTGTGTCTTTAGTTTCAATGGGAAGAAGATTACGATCCATTCAGTTCCCCCTAAGGACAAGGTAACTAAAGGAGCCGGTAAGGTTAAGGAGATGAAAACTAGAGTGAACCTAATCAGTGCTAAGGATCTAGAACAAGAAATTCATAGTGGTTCACCCATCTGGATGTTGACTGCTAAGGAACTTAGAACTTCGAAACCCTCAGAGCCTCCTCAAGAAGTTAAACCTGTGTTAAAAGAATTTGAGGATGTCTTTCCCGAGGATTTGCCAGACCACCTTCCACCTCTTAGGGATATCCAGCATGCCATAGATCTAATCCCAGGAGCGACTTTGCCCAACTTGCCCCATTACAGGATGAATCCATTTGAGCATGAAGAACTGCAAAAGCAGGTTGGAGAATTATTGAGGAAGGGGTTTATTAGAGAAAGTCTTAGCCCTTGTGCAGTCCCAGCCTTACTGACCCCAAAGAAAGATGGCACGTGGAGGATGTGTGTTGACAGTCGTGCCATTAATAAAATTACAATCAAATATAGGTTTTCCATCCCTAGACTAGATGACATGCTTGATATGATGGCTGGTGCAATGGTTTTTTCTAAGATTGATCTCAAAAGCGGCTATCATCAGGTTAGGATTAGACCCGGGATGAATGGAAAACTGCTTTCAAAACTAAGGATGGTCTTTATGAATGGTTGTTATGCCTTTTGGGTTTCCAATGCCCCTAGTACTTTCATGAGAATTATGACCCAGGTACTTAGAGCTTTCATAGGAAAATTTGTGGTGGTCTATTTTGATGACATCCTGATCTATAGTAAGACCCCAGAAGATCACCTAGGCCATCTTAGAGCAGTCTGCCAAGTTTTGAGGAATGATAGACTCTACGGTAATCTTAAGAAGTGTGAATTCATGACTAGTAGAGTTATCTTTCTTGGTTTTGTAGTAACCCCTGACGGCGTGGCGGCCGATCCTGAGAAGATTAGGTCCATAGTAGACTGGCCAGAGCCAACCAATGTGCATGAAGTTAGAAGTTTCCACGGCTTGGCTACCTTCTATAGGCGATTCATCAAGGGGTTTAGTACTTTAGCTGCTCCTATCACTGATTGTATTAGGAAGGGAGAATTTCATTGGACTAAGTCAGCCCATAAAGCCTTCCTAGATCTTAAGGATAAAATGACCCAGGCACCCATTCTGAGATTACCCGATTTTTCTAAAGTATTTGAGGTTGCCTGTGATGCTTCAGGTGTAGGAATAGGTGGAGTCCTAAGCCAAGAGAATCATCCCATAGCATTCTTTAGTGAAAAACTTAATGATGCTAAGCTTAGGTATTCTACCAATGATAAGGAATTTTATGCGGTGGTGCAAGCTTTGCATTACTGGAGACATTATTTGCTACCGCAGGAATTTGTTCTATTTTCGGACCATGAGGCTCTTAGATTTTTGAACTCCCAAAAGAAGCTTAACCCTAGGCATGCTAAGTGGGTAGAATATATCCAGTCCTATACTTTTGTCCTGAAACATAAGGCTGGAGTTGAGAATAAGGTAGCTGATGCCCTTAGTCGCCGATCTCTGTTATTAACTTCTGTTAGAACTGAGGTCATAGGGTTTGAGCAAATCAAAAAGGAATATGAGTCTTGTCCGGATTTCACAACTGTGTATCAGGATCTAGTTCAAGGACCATCTAGTAATCACCAGGATTATACCCTTGTAGATGGTTTTTTGTTCTTCAAAAATAGCTTTGCATCCCTAGAACTTCTCTTAGGGAATTTTTGATTTGGGAAATCCATGCTGGAGGTTTAGCCGGCCATTTTGGAAAAGATGAGACCATTTTAGCTATTGAAGACCACTTTTTCTGGCCTAGCTTGAAAAGGATGTAGCTAATATTGTAGCTAGATGTCGAACCTGCGCTGTTGCCAAACAGCGAAAACAAAACACTGGCCTTTATATCCCACTCCCTGTCCCAGATCGTCCTTGGCAAGATGTGAGTATGGATTTTGTGTTAGGTTTACCTAGACCCAGAGGAGACATGATTCTATCTGTGTCGTAGTCGACCGATTCTCTAAAATGGCCCACTTCTTGCCTTGTTCCCAAACCTTTGATGCGTCTAAGGTAGCCACACTTTTCTTCAATGAGATAGTTAGACTCCATGGCCTACCTAAGACAATCGTTTCAGATAGGGATGTCCGGTTCACCAGTTACTTTTGGAAGACCCTTTGGCATAAGTTAGGGACAAAACTTAAGTTTTCAACTGCCTATCATCCTCAAACTGATGGCCAAACTGAAGTAGTGAACCGTAGCCTAGGAAATCTGCTGAGATGTCTTGTTGGTGAAAACACAGAAATTGGGATTTATACCTACCAAGGGCAGAATTTGCGTACAATGACTCGGTCAATAGGTCTACGGGTAAGAGTCCATTTAAAATTGTACATGGGTACAAACCTCACACACCTCTTGACCTAGTCCCTTTACCTGTCCACACTCGAGTCTCCGAGTCTGCTGAGAATTTTGCACAGCATGTAAAAGACTTGCATAAAGAAATTCATGCCAAATAAATTTAAGTAATGAAACTTATAAGAAGTTGGCTGATACTCAAAGGCGAGTCAAATCTTTTGTTGAGGGAGACTATGTGATGATTAGGTTAAGGCCTGAACGGTTTCCTCCTGGAACCGTTAGAAAGTTACATGCTAGGGGAGCTGGACCATTTAGAGTGGTAAAGAGAGTAGGATCCAATGCCTATGTGCTCGAGTTGCCTCCAGAACTAGGCATTAGCTCTACTTTCAACATTACAGACTTAGTAGAGTACAGGGAGCCAGCTGTGATTCCTAGTGAGCCTTTTGAGCCTAACCCTATCATTAAGAGTGATCCCGACCCTATGTGTGTCCACAAACAAACTGGCCTATGAGGAAAGAGCAGATTGAAAAGATCCTGGATGATCAGGTTATCTCTACTCGTAATCGAGGATACCAAAGGTACCTGGTCCGCTGGCAAGGAAGGCCAGATTCTGATGACTCTTGGATCTCCCGAGAAGAATTACAAGAATTGGACCCAGACCTCTTGGAGAGATACCAGAGCCAACTTGAGCCTTACTCGACAGGGTCGAGTTCCTCCCACCCTAGGAGAATTGGTGCGGGCACCAGACTCAGAAGAAGACTTCAGAGCTCCATCTGGATCTCTGATTAACCTTGCCCGAAGAATTAGGTTTTGGGTTTGTAATAAGAGTTGACTAGATCAACTCAATTTAGCTTGAGTCTACATTACCTGCATTTTATTTTATTGAGTCATGTTGACTCAGTAGTGGACTAGGGTTTCAACCAAGGATGTTACATTTTCTCCCAAGACCAGGCAAGTGGACACCACACTCCCAGCCACACTCCCAGTCCAGGGAAGCCATATCCACATCCAGCAGCCTTTGGTCCCCACTCCACAGATGGCAACTTCCTTCTTTCATGCACCAGATAAAGAGAAGAGCACAAATCAAGGGGGCGCGCCAAGACTTTCCTAAGTGATTCCAAGCAAAGAAGGGAAGAAGTTTTTCTTGGAAGAGAATATCAAGGGGCGCCCAT
Organism: Areca catechu; assembly: GCA_021397845.1. Classification (NCBI taxonomy): domain Eukaryota; kingdom Viridiplantae; phylum Streptophyta; class Magnoliopsida; order Arecales; family Arecaceae; genus Areca; species Areca catechu. The sequence continues at coordinate 104,244,081 of CM038041.1, forward strand.
TACCTGCCAAAAACACCTAAAACAAAGATGGGAAGAGCCTTGACTTAGGGAGAAAAAAAGGAGGAGTCCAAAAGAGTTCATCCAGGAAAGGAAGAAAATTTTCTTGAAAAATTCCAAGCAAGGTGGCGCCATCTACCTGCCATTTATAACCCAAATCCTAATTTTTGGTATTTTGGCAACCATATGTAAGGGATTTGCCCTAATTTGGAGATCCCCTCCTTTAGTCCCACATGGGAAAATATGAAACCCTTCTCCCTTGTAAAGCATTATAATTACATCCCTCTTGTAAGTTGAAAACATCATATGAATGAAGAAAAAATTATTTTTGCTATTCTCTTGTGTTGAGTAACCTAGGTTTCTCTTCTTCCGCACTATTCTAAGTGTTGAGCTCCGTGAGGGGATAATCCAGGTTCCATTGGAGCCTTGAGGAGGTGAGAGATCTCCATCTTTATCCAAAACCCTAGGTTAGCCACTTAAAAATCCAAAACCCTAGCCGCCCTTCATTATTTCAATCCATCAAACCTAGCTCCTTCCATCTCCCATGGCCTCTCTCTCTCTACAAGTCCAGGCTGTCCACCTTCATCCAGATCCAGTCCGGCTACTTCAGATCCAGAGCAAGTTCCAAGGAAAATCACATCAGCTTCCAGGAGAATCCAGTTTTCGGCAATTTCAATCTTCAAGTTCATCAACCTGGTAAATGTTTCCTTGACTCTCTGATTCCATCAATTGTTTTTCTTCTCTTCCAGATCTTGAGTTCAGGAGAAGCCAACCCACCAAAGGACCAGTATTGGAGGACCCATTGCGAGATATCTGAATCCGAGGATCCAACAATCTGCTCGGAGAGTTCTTCCACCAAAATCTGCGAAGATCATTGTCTGGTTAGGTAAACCTCCTTCTCTTTATTCTCTGTTCTGTTGAAGTTCGGAGCGAACCCTAGGTCTGAAATTTCCTCTTCCAAACTTTCAAATCTGAACTCTTATCTGTTTGGCCTCTTTCTCTCCCTTCGTTCCTGTTGATTCTAATTCTCTCTGATCAATTCTTGTTTCTGTTAGTTCTTCAACAGCGATCCGTTGCTTCTGAACTACTCTGATAATTTAGTTTCCTTAAAATTGTGCTTTCAATTATCATATTAGTATCTTTCAATGTTAGGTTAACTTTTCTTTGATTTGAAGCCAACTTCTACAAACATATAAAAACAACAAAAAATTAGTTAATCTTAATTTACTTCCGCATCGCATCCCTTTATTTGTTCTGCATCAGTTTCCTCTGGCTTGGCCTCGCTCAGGCATAGTTCACCATCTTTCGGGTCCTGACAGGCATGCTCCAACTCGAACCCTTCACAGAAGATCGGGGTCGGCCGGCGGTGCACCCCTTCCGCAGAGGGTGGGGGCTCCCGCCCGTCAGCTTCCTTGCGCCTTCCGGGTTTCGCGCGCCCGTCGACTCGCACGCATGTCAGACTCCTTGGTTTGTGTTTCAAGACGGGTCGGATGGGGAGCCCGCGGGCCGTTGCCTGGGGCGCGTCGGTGCCCTGGGGGGCACGCCGGGATGGCACGCGCCGGATCCCCGGCCGCGCCGATGGCGTCTCCGCGGGCGGGTTCGACCGCCCGGGCTTCGGCCACCGGCGCGGCCCACAACTGATGCAGAACAAAGAACAAGGAAGCGTATGCAGAAGTAAATTTAAGATTAATTCTTTTTTTTTTTTTTTTTTTATTTTAGAAATTGGCTTTGTCTCAAAGTAAAGCTAAACTAAGTTGAAGGAAACTAGGTAAGGATTGAAAGCACAATTTAGATGAAACTAAATTATCAGAGTAGTTCAGAAGTAACGGATCGCTGGGGGTTGAGAAACTCCCAGACCTAGGGTTTCGCTCTGAACTTTCAACAGAATAGAAATAGAGAGGAGAGATGGTTTACTAACCAGACAGTGATCTTCTCAGGATTTTGGTGGAAGAACTCTCTCGAGCAGATTGTGGGATCCTCGGAGTCGGCTATCTTCACAATGGATCCTCCAATACTGGTCTTGTGGTTTGGTCGGCTTCTCCTGGACTCAAGATCTGGGAAAGAAGAGGAACAAGTGATGGATTTCAGATACTCAAGAAAAGATTTACCAGGTTGAAGAACTTGAAAGCTGAAGTTGCTGAAATCAGGATTCTCCTGGAGGTCGATCTGACTTCCTCTTAGAATTGCTGTAGATCTGAAGTATCTGGACTGGAGCTGGATGCTGGTGGCCGGCCTGGACTTGGAGAGGGTGGCCGTGAGAAGTGGAATAGACTAGGGCTTGGTGGAAAGAGAAGGGTGATGATGGCTAGGGTTTGGAAGTGGAGTGGCTAACCTAGGATTTGGGTTTTGGAGATCTCACACCTCCTCAAAGTTCCTGGGGAACCCGGATTTACTCCCTCACGGAGCTCAACACCTGGTTGCAAGTGCGGAAGAGAGAAAACACAAAGTTTGCTCACAAAAAAAATTTGGTTTCATTCATCTGATTGATTTAAACTTACAAGAGGGGTTTAATTTATAAGGCTTTACAAGGGAGTAGGGTTTTACATCTTCCCATGTGGGACTAAAGGAGGGGATCTACAAATCAGGATAAATCATACACATATGGTCGGCCAAGGTACCAAAAAAATTTGATTTGGGTTATAAAAGGCAGGTAGATGGCGCCTCCTTGTTTGGATCTTCAAGAGAATTTTTTCCTTCCATGGATCAACTCTTTTGGACTCCTCCTTTTCATCCTCCCTAAGTCAAGGTCCTTCCCATCTTTGTTTTGGATTTTTTTGGCAGGTAGTGGGCGCCTCCTTGAAGTTCTCTCCAAGAAAATTTCTTCCCATCTTTACTTTGGTTCTCTTGGGAAAGTCTTGGCCGCCCCCTTGATTTATGGACTCTTGGTGGATTTCTCCTCATCTGGCGCATGAGAGAAGGAAGCTGCTATCTGTGGAGTGGGGACCAAAGGCTGCTGGATGTAGATATGGTGCCCCCTGGACTCAGGCGTATGGCTGGGAGTGTGGCTAGGAGTGTGGTGTCCACTTGCATGGTCTTGGGAGAAAATGTAACACCCCAGGTTGAAACCCTAGTCCACTACTGAGTCAACATGACTCAATAAAATAAAATGCAGGTAATGTAGACTCAAGATAAATTGAGTTGATCTAGTCAACTCTTATTACAAACCAAAAACCCTAATTTTTTTTTGGGCAAGGTTAATCAGAGATCCAGATGGAGCTCTGAAGTCTTCTTCTGAGTCTGGTGCCCGCACCAATTCTCCCAGGGTGGGAGGAACTCGACCCTATCGAGTATGGATCCAGTTGGCTCTGGTATCTCTCCAAGAGGTCTGGGTCCAGCTCTTGTAACTCTTCTCGGGAGATCCAAGAGTCATCAGAATCTGGCCTTCCTAGCCAGCGGACCAGGCATCTTTGGTATCCTCGATTACGAGTAGAGATAACCTGATCATCCAGGATCTTTTCAATCTGCTCTTTCCTCACAGGCCAATTTGTTGGTGGACACACAGGGTCTCTCAAGAGCAGGATTAGGTTCAAAAGCCTCACTGGGAATCACAGCTGGCTCCCTATACTCTACTAGGTCTGTAATGTTGAAAGTGGAGCTAATGCCTAGTTCTGGAGGCAACTCGAGCACATAGGCATTGGATCCTACTCTCTTTACCACTCTAAATGGTCTAGCTCCCCTAGCATGTAACTTTCTAACGGTTCCAGGAGGAAACCGTTCAGGCCTTAACCTAATCATTACATAGTCTCCTTCGTCAAAAGTTTTGACTCGCCTTTGAGAATCAGCCAATTTCTTATAAGTTTCATTACTTAAATTTATTTTGGCTTGAATTTCTTTATGCAAGTCTTTTATATGCTGTGCAAAAACTTCGGCAGACTCGGAGACCCGTGTGTGGACTGGTAAAGGAGCTAGGTCAAGAGGTGTGTGGGGTTTGTAACCATGCACAATTTCAAATGGACTCTTACCCGTAGACTTATTGACCGAGTCATTATATGCAAATTCAGCTCTAGGTAAGTACAAATCCCAGTTCCTAATATTTTCACCAACAAGACACCTTAGCAGATTGCCTAAACTATGGTTCACTACTTCGGTTTGGCTGTCAGTCTGGGGATGATACGCAGTTGAAAACTTAAGTTTCGTCCCTAACTTATGCCAAAGGGTTTTCCAGAAATAGCTGGTGAACCGAACATCCCTATCTGAAATAATGGTCTTGGGTAGGCCATGGAGTCGAACTATCTCATTAAAGAACAGGGTGGCTACCTTAGACGCATCAAATGTTTGGGAACAAGGCAAGAAATGGGCCATCTTGGAAAATCGGTCTACTACAACACAGATAGAGTCATGCCTCCTCTGGGTCTTAGGCAAACCTAACACAAAGTCCATGCTCACATCTTGCCAAGGACGATCTGGAACAGGGAGTGGGGTATAAAGGCCGGTGTTCTGTTTTCGTTGTTTGTCAACAGCGCAGGTCCGACACCTAGCCACAATGTGTGCTACATCTTTTTTTAAGCTAGGCCAGAAAAAATGGTCTTCAATAGCCAGGGTAGTCTTATCTTTTCCGAAATGGCCAGCTAAACCTCCAGCATGAGTTTCCCAAATCAAGAATTCCTTAAGAGAGGTTCTAGGGATGCAAAGCCTATTCTTAAAGAATAGAAAGCCATCTAAAAGGGAATAATCCTTATGTTCACTAGATGGTCCTTGAGTTAGATCCTGGTATACAGTCTTGAAATCCGGATACGACTCATATTCTTCTTTGATTTGCTCAAACCCTATGACTTCAGCCCTAACAGAATTCAACAACAAAGATCGACGACTAAGGGCATCAGCTACCTTATTTTCAGACCCAGCCTTATGCTTCAAAACAAAAGTATAGGACTGGATATACTCTACCCACTTAGCATGCCTAGGGTTAAGCTTCTTCTGAGAATTCAAGAATCTAAGAGCCTCATGGTCCGAAAACAGCACAAATTCTTGCGGTAGTTAATAATGTCTCTAATAACGCAAAGCTTGCACTACCGCGTAAAATTCCTTATCATAGGTAGAATACCTAAGCTTAGCATCATTAAGTTTTTCACTAAAGAATGCTACGGGATGGTTCTCTTGGCTTAGGACTCCACCTATACCTACTCCTGAAGCATCACAGGCAACCTCAAATACCTTTGAAAAGTTCGGTAGTCTCAAAATGGGTGCCTGGGTCATCCTATCCTTAAGATCTAGGAAGGCTTTATGGGTTGCTTTGGTCCACTAAAATTCTCCCTTCCTGATGCAGTCTGTGATAGGAGCAACTACGGTACTAAACCCCTTGATGAATCGCCTATAGAAGGTAGCCAAGCCATGGAAACTTCTGACTTCATGCACACTGGTCGGCTCTGGCCATTCTACTATGGACCTAATCTTTTCAGGGTCGGCAGCCACGCCGTCAAGGGTTACAACAAATCCAAGGAAGATAATTCTACTGGTCATAAATTCACACTTTTTGAGATTACCGTAGAGACTATCACTCCTCAAAACTTGACAGACTTGTCTAAGGTGGCCTAGGTGATCTGCAGGGGTCTTACTATAGATCAGGATGTCATCAAAATAGACCACTACAAACTTTCCTATGAAAGCTCTAAGTACCTGGGTCATAATCCTCATGAAAGTACTAGGGGCATTGGACAACCCAAAAGGCATAACAACCCATTCATAGAGACCATCCTTAGTTTTGAAGGTTGTTTTCCACTCATCCCCTAGTCTAATCCTAACCTGATGATAGCCGCTCTTGAGATCAATTTTAGAAAAAATCATGGCACCGGCCATCATATCAAGCATGTCATCTAGTCTAGGGATGGGGAACCTATACTTGATTGTGATTTTATTGATGGCACGACTGTCAACACACATCCTCCACGTGCCATCCTTCTTCGGGTTAGAAGTGCAGGGACTGCACAAGGGCTAAGACTCTCTCTAATGAACCCCTTCCTCAACAATTCGCCAACCTGCTTTTGCAGTTCTTTATGCTCCGATGGATTCATCCTATAATGGGACAAGTTGGGTAAAGTAGCTCCTGGGACTAAATCTATGGAATGCTGAATATCCCTAAGAGGTGGAAGGTGGTCTGGCAGATCCTCGGGAAAAACATCCTCAAATTCTTCTAATAAAGGCTTAACTTCCTGAGGAGGCTCTGAGGGTGTAGGAGTCCTAAGTTCCTTAGCAGTCAACATCCAAATGGGTGAACCACTATGAATTTCTTGTTCTAGATCCTTGGCACTAATTAGGTTCACTCCAGTCTTCATTTCCCTAACCTTACTGGTTCCTTTAGCTACCTTGTCCTTAGGAGGGACTGAATGGATTGTGATTTTCTTCCCATTGAAACTAAAGACACAGGTGTTGGATTTTCCTAAGAGGGTGGCATCATGATCATACAATCAAGGTCTTCCAAGAATTATACTGCTCACCCCCATGGGCAAGACATCACACCAAATCTTCTCTTGATAGGATTGCATTTGGATTTGGACCTGATATCTAGACTGGATGGGTATAGAGGTAGAGTCTACCCAAGAACCTTATAGGGGTTGGGGTGGGAGACTGGGGTTAAGCCTAACATTTTGACAGTGCTAGTAGAAATGGCATTCACACAGCTCCCACTATCTATGATGATTTTACAAACCTTATCCCCTAGTTTAAGGAAAGTCTGTAGGATATTAGTCCTATGCCAATCTTCCTGAACTTTAGTCTGGGACAGGATGCATCTCACAACCCCTAAGTGGTCAGATTCAGTGGATTCTTCCTCTCCTTCATACTCATCAACCAAATTGGTGTGGGCACCAGAATCAGGAAGAGACTCCAACCAATTCAAGTCAAATCCGAGTCCTTATGGTTGGATGAGTAAAAGAAAGTCCTGTAATTTTTTTCTTTCTTTAATTTTGAGTCCAAATAATTATGTAATTCGAGTCCATTTCAATTTTATGTTGGGACTAGTCCAGCCTGATTAATCTTGTATTTGAGAGTTGGGTCCAAATGAGTCAAGTCCAATCCATGAAGAATCAAACCAAACCACATTTGAAGACTAAAGAAGACTCAAGACTTATACTCCAAAGCAAGACCAAAGCCACCTCAAGTGGGGACCACATGCCACCTCATCATCCAAGGTTGCTGCCACATCACACATACCACCTCACCATCCAAGGTTGCTGCCACATCACACATGCCACCTCACCATCCAAGGTTGCCACCCAAGAGAAGAAAAGGATGGAAAAGAAAAAAATAAAAGTTTTCTTCTATGTGAGTTCTATGTGCCTAAGTGGTAGTTCTAAATTCCTCTCCCTATCCCACGCCAACCCTACTTTCTCCTCCTCCATCTCCAACGCCTAAGACACTCTTCTTCTTCTCCAATCTCAATCTAGCTCTTCAATATCTAAGGTTGATCAAGAAGACCATCACAAGGAGGCCGGCCAAATCCATTTCAAGTGATCTACCATGGCGCCAAGATTATTCTTCAACACTGCTTCCTCGACTCTTCTTTAGTTTCTCCATTTCATGACTAACGTATTTTACCAAGTTCCTAATCTCAAGGTTTCTTTGTTGTAGGGTTCTCCGGGATTCCGAACTCAAGAGGAAGGAATTACTTGCCATAATCCAGAAAACAAGAAGGGCCCTCAATTTGTAGTATGGTCTTGTCATTTGGGAGGTATGTTCATGAGTGATCTTGATCTACTTGAAAGATTAATGCTAGGTATGTTCTAGTATCGATTAGGTCTGAAATATTAAATTTGCCTAGCTTAACTTGTGTGGTTCGAATCTTATTCCTATTTCTTTGTTATTTTGATAGTCTTATTAATTAGGTTTACGTTTGATCGTTCGAGTTCTCTTTATTAGACCTCCTTTGATACTATATGCTGAACTAATCATATGCAAATAAGAAATTGCTAAGTTAATCTTTGCTAATCTCCTTTAGGGTTGCATAGTTGCATTCTCATCTTGCATGTCCCCACCACAAATTCATTCCGACCTCATAAACTTCTTCTTCAAACTCCTTATTAGGCTCAGAATTCTATTCTCCTCCCTCTTCTATATATAGGGATCTACGAGGGCACTGGCTAGAAACATGACCTACCTTATGACACTTAAAACAAGCTATGGCTGTGCACTGAGTGGAGATATGACCGGGCTTCTGGCACTTAAAACAGACGATACTAGGGGTTCTCTGGGTGTCAGGTGCCTTACCTTTGTCCATGGGCCTAGGGGTGGGGATACCCTGATTAGGCTTGCTAGGGGTAACCTGGCAAGGTCCATTTCTTGGGATTGGGGCACTAACCCTAGATGGCATGGGTCCTCTCTGAAACTTCTTAGTGTTCAATGCAATCTGATAGGCTTGGTCTAGGTCAGTAACCTCTCTCAGAAATAACTCTCTCTTAATATCTTCCCTAAGTCCAGCCCTAAATCTAGACAAAGTGACCTCATGGGCTTCACTCACATCACATCTCATTAGGTATTCATCAAAGGTGGTTATGTAGTCTGAAACAGATCAGTTCCCTTGTTTCAAAGTCTGCCATTGGTCTAACAGATTTTGCTGGTATGAAATGGGTAGGTACTTGTCTCTAAGTTTCTCTTTCATACCCTGCCAAGTGGTTATGGGCTCTACATTTCGTCTTCTAGTGGTCAGCTCAATGTTCCCCCAGTATAACCTAGCTTGACGTATTAATTTCATCTTGGCAAACTTGAATTTCTTCTCCTCAGACATGGCATACCACTCAAAGTACTGGTCCATCTCACCCTCCCAATCAGAATACACCTTAGGATTTAGGCTACCATCAAAAGTGGGTGCATCTAACTTGATGTTTCGAATGAACCTATCATCTCTATCCTCAGGTTCTGGGTCAGGCCTCCTATGATTAGGTTCAGGATCTCGGTATAAAGGTCTTCTAGGCTCTTGGTGTGGGTGAGATTGAGGTACATTAAAATCTGGATCAGGAGTCCAGTTCCGATGCCTAGGTTCCTCTAGTACTTGGACTCGATCCCTAAGCTGGGCAAAATCCTCATGGACTTGTTCTTTAAATTGGGCAACAGTGGTAGTCACATCCTGACTCAGTTTGTTCATACTCTCAGTAAGAGCTCTAACCATGGCTTCTAAATCAGGTTGGGTTTGACCAGGTTGGTAGGGAACTCCATTCCGAGTAGACATGATGCAAGCAAACACACAAAATGAGACTCAACTGAATGACTACGGGCTAACTAGACCTAGAGCCCAAACTAGATGCCCAATCAGAGTGGCAAGCTAGCCTGTAGTAACTCAGGTCTCAGCCAGGCAGGTGTAAGGAGAGTGTTAGGTCCCTAAATGCCAATCCTAGACACCAATCAGAGATTGGCCAGGTAGGCGGACCAGCACACAAGTCCTTCGGGATGGAATTCCTGAACCACCGTTCTAGACACTGAGTACAAAGCACACACAGAGTAACCAGACAAACTGACTCAACACTAGCCTTGACCCGACTTGTTGATGTCCCTAGCCCACTAGGGCAAATTAGGTCTAATCAATTTTAGATTAAAGACTTAGATTTGAATGAAGGGGTGGTGGTTTTGGGCTAAGGAGAGGTTATCAACTCCTCCCCTTATCTTAGATGCTCAAATGCCCTTAAGATGAATTAAGAGATGAACACTCAAAAATAAATGGATTGTAGAATACAAAAACAGAGTTGCAGTAATTTAATTCTCAGAAATCGTATAGAAACCAATAAATCATGAGAAAATTAAGAAATTAGTTTCAATTATACTGGTTTCAGTAAAACAAAAATCACTAAATTTGGAATTATATGCAGTGAGAAATAATTCCTACAACAGGATAATTATGGGCTGAAAATAGAGCACTTCACCGTTTACAATTTCTGCTACGAAGTTGTAACCCAACGGGTCCCCTACACGCCCTAGGAACACCCCGTGGAATGGGAAGAGGAGGTTTGCACCTCGCTTCGTTCCTAGGACCGGACGTCCTGGGGAGTCTACTTCGAGCAGACAAGGTAAAAAGAGAGGGACTTAAACAAGCAATCAAACAGAAACCAAAGACAGGGCTCTGATACCAAAAATGATGCAGAACAAAGAACAAGGAAGCGTATGCGGAAGTAAATTTAAGATTAATTCTTTTTTTTCTTTTTTTTTTTTATTTCAGAAATTGGCTTTGACTCAAAGTCAAGCTAAACTAAGTTGAAGGAAACTAGGTAAGGATTGAAAGCACAATTTAGATGAAACTAAATTATCAGAGTAGTTCAGAAGTAACGGATCGCTGGGGGTTGAGAAACTCCCAGACCTAGGGTTTCGCTCTGAACTTTCAACAGAACAAAAATAGAGAGGAGAGATGGTTTACTAACCAGACAGTGATCTTCTCAGGATTTTGGTGGAAGAACTCTCTCGAGCAGATTGTGGGATCCTCGGAGTCGGCTATCTTCGCAATGGATCCTCCAATACTGGTCTTGTGGTTTGGTCGGCTTCTCCTGAACTCAAGATCTAGGAAAGAAGAGGAACAAGTGATGGATTTCAGATACTTAAGAAAATATTTACCAGGTTGAAGAACTTGAAAGCTGAAGTTGCTGAAATCAGGATTCTCCTGGAGGCCGATCTGACTTCCTCTTAGAATTGCTGTAGATCTGAAGTATCTGGACTGGAGCTGGATGCTGGTGGCCGGCCTGGACTTGGAGAGGGTGGCCGTGAGAAGTGGAATAGACTAGGGCTTGGTGGAAAGAGAAGGGTGATGACGGCTAGGGTTTGGGAGTGGAGTGGCTAACCTAGGGTTTGGGTTTTGGAGATCTCACACCTCCTCAAAGTTCCTGGGGAACCCGGATTTACTCCCTCACAGAGCTCAACACCTGGTTGCAAGTGCGGAAGAGAGAAAACACAAAGTTTGCTCACAAAAAAAATTTGGTTTCATTCATCTGATTGATTTAAACTTACAAGAGGGGTTTAATTTATAAGGCTTTACAAGGGAGTAGGGTTTTACATCTTCCCATATGGGACTAAAGGAGGGGATCTACAAATCAGGATAAATCATACACATATGGTCGGCCAAGGTACCAAAAAAATTTGATTTGGGTTATAAAAGGCGGGTAGATGGCGCCTCCTTGTTTGGATCTTCAAGAGAATTTTTTTCCTTCCATGGATCTACTCTTTTGGACTCCTCCTTTTCTTCCTCCCTAAGTCAAGGTCCTTCCCATCTTTGTTTTGGATTTTTTTGGCAGGTAGTGGGCGCCTCCTTGAAGTTCTCTCCAAGAAAATTTCTTCCCATCTTTACTTTGGTTCTCTTGGGAAAGTCTTGGCCGCCCCCTTGATTTGTGGACTCTTGGTGGATTTCTCCTCATCTGGCGCATGAGAGAAGGAAGCTGCTATCTGTGGAGTGGGGACCAAAGGCTGCTGAATGTAGATATGGCGCACCCTAGACTCAGGCGTATGGCTGGGAGTGTGGCTGGGAGTGTGGTGTCCACTTGCTTGGTCTTGGGAGAAAATGTAACACCCAAGGTTGAAACCCTAGTCCACTACTGAGTCAACATGACTCAACAAAATAAAATGCAGGTAATGTAGACTCAAGCTAAATTCAGTTGATCTAGTCAACTCTTATTACAAACCAAAACCCTAATTTTTTTTCGGGCAAGGTTAATCAGAGATCCAGATGGAGCTCTGAAGTCTTCTTCTGAGTCTGGTGCCCGCACCAGCAACGGTCCGTGCCCTGAGCCGAGCGACGGATCGGCTCGCCGCCGTTCCGCATCCGACCGGGGTGCATCGTCGGCCCCCATCCGCTTCCCTCCCGGCAATTTCAAGCACTC
>CM038041.1:104263363-104268363 GCA_021397845.1 Areca catechu
GCACCGCCGGGCGCAGGGGCCGGGCGCGGGCGTGCACGGGTCATGGACCGGCGGGCGCAAGGCCACGGGCGTGTGCAAGAGCATGGGGATGCGCGGGTCACGGCGCTGCCGTGCGCAAGGGGCAGCGCGCGGGCGTGCACGGGTCATGTCACGGGCGTTCGCGGGGTCACCGGGCGCGCGTGCGCCCCGGTCATGGCACGGGCGTGCGCGGGTCATGGCACGGGAGTGCAACGGTGACCCGGGCGCATGCACGCACGTGTCATGGCACGGGCGTTCGTGGGTCATGCACGGGAGTGCACGTTAACCCAGTGCGTGCGCCCGGGTCATGGCACGGGCGTGCGCGGGTCCCGGCACCGCCGGGCTCGAGTCCACGGGCGCGCGCAAGGGCGCGGGCGTGCTCGGTCCTGGCTCCACCGGGCTCGAGTCCCAGGGCGCGCGCATGGTCACGGGGCGTGCGCGGGTCCTGGCAGCGCCGGGCTCGAGTCCCCGGGCGCGCGCACGGGGAACGGGCGTTCGCCGTGTCCTGGCAGTGCCGGGCGCAGGGCACCTGGCAGCGCCGGGCGCGGGCGTGCGCGGGTCCTGCAGCGCCGGGCGCGGGGCACCGGCGCGCTCAGGGCGCGAGCGGGCACGGGTCCTGGCAGCGCTGGGCGCGGGGCACCGGGCGTGCGCAAGGACGCGGGCCTGGCAGCGACGGCGCGGGGCATCGGGCACGCGTCCTGGCAGCGCCGGCGCGGGGCACAGGGCGCGCGCACGTGCCGGGCGTGCGCTGTCCTGCAGCCCCGGCGCGGGGCACCGGCGCGCGCACAGGGGCGCGGGCGGGTGCGGGTCCTGCAGCGCAGGGCGCTAGGGCACTAGGCGCGCGCACGGCGCGGGCAGGCGCGGGTCCTGGTAGCGCCGGGCGCGGGAACCGGGCGCGTGCACGGACGCGGGTCCTGGCAGCGACGGCGCGGGGCACCGGGCGCGCGCACAGGGCGCGGCGGGCGCCGCGTCCTGGCAGCGCCGGGCGGGGGGCACCGGGCGCGTGCACGGCGCCGCGGGGGGCACCGTTCGCGCACGGGCGCGGCGAGGCGCGCGTCCTGCAGCGCCGGGCGTGGGGCACCCGGGCGCGCGCACGGGCGCGGGCGGCACGGGCAGGCGCGGGTGCTGGCAGCGCAGGGCCGGGGCACCGGGAGCGCGCACGGGAGCGGGCGGGCGCGAGTCCTGGCAGCGCAGGGCGCGGGCACCGGGCGCGCGCACGGGCACGGGCGGGCGCGAGTCCTGGCAGCGCAGGGTGCGGGCACCGGGAGCGCGCACGGGCGCAGGTCCTGGCAGCGCCGGGCGCTGGGTACCGGCCACGGCGGGAGCGGGGCACCGGGCGCGCGCACGGGCGGCAGCGGCGCGGGTCCTGGCAGAGGGCGCGGGGCACCGGGCGCGCGCACGGGCGCGGGTCCTGCAGCGCCGGGCCCGGGCACCGGGAGCGCGGGCGGGCGCGGGTCCTGGCAGCGCCGGGCTGGGGGCAACGGGCGCGCGCATGGGTGCGGGCAGGCGCGGGTCCTGGCAGCGCCTGGCGCGGGTCACGCGGGGCACGCGCGGACGCGGGGCATGCCCCGAATTTGCAATGCTGCTCACGACCCAGGAACCCCCGGGTGGACCTTGGCCGGATGCCTCGCGCGGGTAGTAGGTTGGCAAGCCCCCTTGCGGCGGGGCTCGGGTCTTGGCCGCCCCGGATGCATGTCCGCACGCGTCCAAGCCCTCCCCCACTTCTGCAACGTTGCTCGCGACCCTTGGGTACTCTCCCGGGTATCTGTTTTGGATTTTCTGCTCGCGCGGCGCGCGCCCAAGCCTCCTTGGACTCGCGTCCTGGCTGCTCTGTGATCGCGCCCGTGTCGTACCCTCCGGGACTCGCATTTTTTCGATGGTCAGGTCGACCTCCCGGTCCCGCTCCATCGTTGCCGTCCGGATCCCTTCGACGAAAATGCGGCTGCGCACGCGCAGAACCAAGGTCGGTGCGCTCTTTGGTCCAGTCGACCTCCCGGTCCCGCTCCATCGGCCCCGTCCGGATCCTTCGGGCGAAAAAATGCGGCCGCGCGCGCGCGCGGAACCAAGGTCGTTGTGCGATGGTCCGGTCGACCTCCCGGTCTCGCTCCATCACCTCCGTCCGGATCCTTCGGGTGAAATCGCAGCCGCGCGTGCACGGAACCAAGGTTGGTGTGCGATGGTCCGGTCGACCTCCCGGTCTCGCTCCATCGCCTTCGTCCGGATCCTTCGGGCAAAATCGCGGCCCGCGCGCGCGTGGAACCAATGTCGGCTTTCGATGGTTCGGCCGACCTCCCGGTCCCGCTCCATCCATCGCCGTCCGGATCCCTCGGGCGAAAAAACGCGGGTCGCGCGCGCGCGGAACCAAGGTCGGTGCGCTCTTTGGTCCAGTCGACCTCCCGGTCCCGCTCCATCGGCCCTGTCCGGATCCTTCGGGCAAATAATGCGGTCGCGCGGGGCGCGGACCCAAGGTTTGTGCGATGGTCCGTTCGACCTCCCAGTCCCGCTCCATCGCCTCCGTTCGGATCCTTCGGGCGAAATCGCGGCCGCGCGCTGCGCGAAACCAAGGTCGGTGTGCGATGGTCCGGTCGACCTCCGGTCCCGCTCCATCATCGCCGTCTGGATCTCCGGGCGAAAAACGCAGCCGCGCGCGCACGGAACCAAGGTCGGTGCGCTCTTTGGTCCGGTCGAACTCCCGATCTCGCTCCATCGGCCCCGTCCGGATCCCTCGGGCAAAAAATGCGGCCGGCGCGCGCACGAAACCAAGGTCGTTGTGCTATGGTCCGGTCAACCTCCTGGTCCCGCTCCATCGCCTCCGTCCGGATCCTTCAGGCGAAATCATGGCCGCGCGCGCGCGGAACCAAGGTCGGTGTGCGATGGTCCGATTGACCTCACCCCGGTCTCGCTCCATCGTCGCCGTCCGGATCCCTCGGGGCGAAAAACAGCACAGCAGCGCGTGCACGGAACCATGTCGGTGCACTCTTTGGTCTAGTCGACCTCCCGGTCCCGCTCCATCGCCTTCGTCCGGATCCTTCGGGCGAAATCGCGGCCGCGCACACGCGGAACCAAGGTCGGTGTGCGATGGTCCGGTCGACCTCCCGGTCCCGCTCCATCATCGCCGTCCGGATCCCTCGGGCGAAATCGCGACCGCGCGCGCGCGGAACCAATGTCGGGTTTCGATGGTCCGTGACGACTCCCGATCCCGCTCCATCGTCGCCGTCCGGATCCCTGGGGCGAAAAATGTGGCGCGTGCGCGCGGAACCAAGGTCGGTGCGCTCTTTGGTCCGGTCGACCTCCCGGTCCCGCTCCATCACCGCCGTCCAGATCCCTCGGGCGAAAATCGCGGCCGCGCGCGTGCGGAACCAAGGTCGTTGTGCGATGGTCCGGTCGACCTCCCGGCCCGCTCCATCGCCTCCGTCCGGATCCCTCGGGCAAAAAACGTGGCCGCGCACGCGCGGAACCAAGGTCGGTGCGCTCATTGGTCCAGTCGACCTCCCGGTCCCGCTCCATCGGCCCCGTCCGGATCCCTCGGGCGAAAATCGCGGGCGCGCGCGCGCGGAACCAAGGTCAGTGTGCTCTTTGGTCCGGTTGACCTCGCGGTCCCGCTCTGTCGGCCCCGTCCTTCTTGGTGGTCCCTCCTCAGGCCCCCGTCCCGAAACACCCACCCCCCTCGTCAAATTGGAAGTCCCCGCACCCTCCGGTGTGGCTCGGTGCCCCGTGCGGCCGTTGTCCCTCGTGGGTTCGTGGTATCTCGTACTCGGCGGTTTTCCGCTGTCGGCATGTCCCATCGACGACCCCTCCTTCGTGCGCTCTCGGGTCGCAAGGCTCCGCGTGCGGGGGAGTGGCGCGGTGCGCGCCACGGCGGTGACCGTGTCGGCGTGTGAGCGGTCTTGGATGCGCATCCAGCGATGGGCTCCCTGCCTCGTCGTGGCCAACCATCGGTGGGTGCATCCCATCACTCGTGCTCGGAGGACCCTTTGTTGCCCCTCGTTGTGACCCGTCAGTTGCCCGTGCGGTCTACCCCCCTTGCGGGACTCGTCCGTTCGCCACGGGACCCTTGCGACTACACCGCCTCCACAACGGCGGGTGCCGTTCCTCGTGCGGTCCTCGAGCGCCCTCCATTTGGAGAGTCCCTCCGTGTTCTCCCAGTCCTTCGGCCCGCTCCTGGCTTCGTGCGCTCTCACGGATGCGGTGGATTCATCGTGCCGGGGCCTCCATGCCCCGCGTCCCATCTCGAATCGTTGCCCGCCCCGATGCGACGATGTCCGCGACCCGTCCTGGTGTCCCCCCTCCTCAGGTCGGTAGGACGGCGGTGGCGGGGATCCGCCGTCGCCCGAGGATGTGCTACCTGGTTGATCCTGCCAGTAGTCATATGCTTGTCTCAAAGATTAAGCCATGCATGTGCAAGTATGAACTAATTCGGTGGAAACTGCGAATGGTCATTAAAAGTTATAGTTTGTTTGATGGTACGTGCTACTCGGATAACGTAGTAATTCTAGAGCTAATACGTGCAACAAACCCCGACTTCTAGAAGGGATGCATTTATTAGATAAAAGGTCGACACGGGCTCTGCCAGTGCTCCGATGATTCATGATAACTCGACGAGGGATCGCACGGCCCACGTGCCGGCGACGCATCATTCAAATTTCTGCCCTATCAACTTCGATGGTAGGATAGGGGCCTACCATGGTGGTGGGTGACGGGTGACGAAGAATTAGGGTTCGATTCCAGAGAGGGAGCTGAGAAACGGCTACTACATCCAAGGAAGGCAGCAGGCGCGCAAATTACCAATCCTGACAAGGGGAGGTAGTGACAGTAAATAACAATACCAGGCTCCTCGAGTCTGGTAATTGGAATGAGCACAATCAAAATCCCTTAGCGAGGATCCATTGGAGGGCAAGTCTGGTGCCAGTAGCCGTGGTAATCCAGCTCCAATAGCGTATATTTAAGTTGTTGCAGTTAAAAAGCTCGTAGTGGACCTTGGG
>CM038041.1:104273363-104315863 GCA_021397845.1 Areca catechu
ACGGGCGCGTGCCACTGCGCGGGCGTGCGCGGGTCACGGCACCGTCGGGTGCAAGGGCAACGTGCGCGGGTCACGGCACTGGCGTGCGCGGGCCCACGGCACTGGTGTGCGTGGGTAAAGGAGCAGACGGCGTGCGGGTGTCGCCGGCGCGCGCGCGGGTCGCGGCTCGGGCTTGCACAGGTCACGGCGCTGCCGAGCGGGTCAACGGGCGTGGTGTGCGGGCCACGGCACTGGCGTGCGCGGGCATGCCCGGGGCTGTGCGCGGGTCACGGCTCTTACTGGCGCGGGGTCAGGTGGCACGGGCAGCGAGGGTACCGGGATGCGCGAGCGAGGGGTCACGGAGAAGAAGGTCCGCGCGCGCAGATTGTCAGCGCAGGTCATGGAACGGGCGCCGCACGCGCGGGTCAAGGGGAGACGCGCGGGTCGTGGCATGGGCTTGCACGGGTCACGGCACTGCCGGGAGCGAGGAGCCGGGCGCGGGCCATGGCACGGGCAGGCGCAAGGCATGCGTGGGTCGTGCCAAGGGCGTGCGCCGGTCACGGCACGGCCGGGTGTGAGGCACCGAGCTCGCACACGGGCACGGCGCGTGCCAGTCCTGGCACGGTGCGCGCTGGTCATGGCACGGGCCGGTGCATAGCACCGGGCGCGCGCGCGGGTCTTGGCACGGGCGTGAGCGGGTCACGGCGCCGCCGGGCGCGGGCACCGGGCGCGTGCATGCACGGGTCACGGCACCGCCGGGCGCAAGGCCATGGCCGCGCGTAAGGGAACGGTGTGCGCGGTTCATGGCACCGGCGGGCACAAGGCCCCGGCGTGCGGGGTCGTGGCTCCGCCGGGCGCAAGGGGCTGGGCACGGGCGTGCACGGGTCATGGCACTGGCGGGCGCAAGGCCCCGGGCGTGTGCAAGAGCACGGGCGTGTGCAGGTCACGGCGCTGCCGGGTGCAAGGGGCAGCGCGCGGGCTTGCACGGGTCATGGCACGGGTGTGCGCGGGTCACTGGGCACACGCACGCCCGGGTCATGGCTCGGGCATGCGCGGGTCATGGCATGGGAGTGCACGGGTCCCGGCACCGCCGGGCTCGAGTCCACGGGCGCGCACAAGGGCGCGGGCATGCGCAGGTCCTGGCATCGCCGGGCTCGAGTCCCCGGGCGCGTGCATGGGCGCGGGCGTGCGCGGGTCCTGGCAGTGCTAGGCTCGAGTCCCCGGGCGCGCGCACGGGCGCGGGCGTGCGCGGGTCCTGGCAGCGCCTGGCGCGGTGCACCGGCGCGCTCACGGGCGCGGTGCACCGGGCGCGCGCAAGGGCGCGGCGGGCGCGGGTCCTGGCAGCGCCGGGCGCGGGGCACCGGGCGCGCGCACGGACGCGGGCACCGGGCGCGCGCACGGACGCGGTTCCTGGCAGCAACGGGCGCGGGCACCGGGCGCGCGCACGGGCGCGGGCAGGTGCGCGTCCTGGTAGAGCCGGGCGCGGGCAGGCGCACGTCCTGGTAGCGCCGGACGCGGGGCACCGGCGCGGGGCACCGGGCGCGCGCACGGCGCGGGGCACCGGGCACGCGCACGGGCGCGGGCGGGCGCGGGGCACCGGGCGCGCGCACGGCGCGGTCCGTTGGCAGCGCGGCCGGGGCACGGTCCTGGCAGCGCCGGGCGCGGGGCAGCGCCGGGCGCGGGCGGGCACGGGGCACCGGGCGCGCACGGGCGCGGGCGGGCACGCTGTCATGGACCTAGCCATGGGCTCGTCGCATGGGGTGTCGGCATGGGCATGGCATGGTACTGCGAAGGGTTGGCTTGACAAAGAATTTGCATTGCTCCTCGATACCTTGGAACCCCAGGGGTGGAGTTCAGCTGGATGCCTTGTTGGGGTAGTGAGGGGAGTAATGGTTCGCCATGAAATGGCACAGTCGTGGCATAATATCTGGGGACTCGGGAAGCTTGATATTTGGCATGGCAGTGGTTCGCCAAGATATATGTGTTGACTCAAGGGATCCTCTTGGTTTTGAGGAGGGATGCGGGGCTTTGGCCGTATTCCCAACTCCCCCAGGCCTGTAGGATACAGGTCCGTCGTGGCACAGTTGCAGACAAGGAGGTGCCACGCCCGAATGGTTTCACGTGGAGACATTCGGGGCAATGTTGGTCGAACGAGTTGGCCACATTGTACGGGGATGGGGCTTTCCGAGAGGTTGATCCTCGAGGAGTGGTCCAGGCTACTCTATGCGTTCTTGATCTCTGTGGTGGAGCAAAGAGGCGATAGAGAATCTAGTCGGGCAAGGCTTGGCCTACCTGAACAGGCAAGTCTTATGAGCATTGGCCAGGCTAATGTCTCGCGGGGATCCATGGGAGCCGATCGACCATGGAGTTAAAGTGTGGCTTATGTAAGTTCGGTCGGATTTATGCCTTGGAGCTGGGCCAAGGATCAAGGATGACCAAGTGGGTCACACCGAGGAGAGGACAGCAAAATGCAAGGACTAGTCGGTCGAAGATATTTATTTTGGTGGGCAAACTTGGATGCTAATATCATGGCAGTGCACTGGTTGCGAGCTGGTCGAGGACATTGGATGTTGGACGATATAGTTGCGGGTCTTCAGAACCGTGGCAATGTACAGTGATGTGCGAACAGGCTGTGAACATTGTCGAGCGATATGGCCATTGATAGGTGGCATGCTAAGGATGCAAGACCGGGATCATAACACAAGAGCTTGTGGGAGAGCTTGGGAATGTGTTCGATCATTCATTGCTCTATGGAGCGATGTGCCATGTCGGCTTGGCGGGTCGGCTAGGCGACACTGGAGATGGTTTACCTGAGCCTCATGCGGAGTGAAAGCATTGCATGATCATATCTTGTGAGTTTGGTCTACGTATTCCTGAAGGGCAGCATGGTAGCTTGCAGATCAAAGGCGCAGTGGTTATGTCATGGCACGAAGGTACTCAGATTTGGGACTACTTGTGTGAGTAGTACTTGGCTTCAGGGGCAAAGCCATCAGGTCAAGGCATTGCATGATCGTGTCTTGTGAGTTTGGTCTGTGTATTTCTGAAGGGCAGCATGGTAGCTTGCAGATCAGAGGCACAATGGTTATGTCATGGCATGAAGGAACTCAGATTTGGGACTACTTGTGGGAGTAGTACTTGGCTTCTGGAGCAAAGCCATCAGGTTAGCATAGAGGTGCTGGGTTGCGGAGCACTCTTGGGAAGAGTATAATATTATGGCACGAAGGTGCGCATGAGCGTTGCAGTTGGCCTGAGGGTCAGGTTGCTTGCGGGAACTTAAGGGTGTTGCATGTTTTCAGTTTGATAATGTTACTGGATAGGGGAATTGAGGTGCAGGCTTGGCTATGTGGCTGGATTGCTGCATGTTTATCTGTATGTCCGAGGAAAGGACTCAGGAGGGCTGGCCTTGGTGTGTGGTATGCTGGGGCGTCGCCCGGGTGTCTGAGTAAGAAAACACTCACCCCGTGACAAGTGGTATCAGAGCGATGGTTGCTCAGTCGATGGTCGACATTATGCTGATTGTAGCTGTTGATACAGGGATATCCAAAGCAAGAGAAAATTCAGAGAGAGCTGGAGATCCAGTGTTAGAGGAGCTGGACATTTGAGTTTATTATGGGTGTCAACGACTCAAAGTGGGGGAGCATGTTGCAGTGGCGATGTGCTCGGTGCTAAATGCTTAAGGTTGCTCATCGATCGCATGTGTGGATGGTATCCCGCATATGTGAAGGTCCACCAGTTGTGGCTACATGATGGAATTCAGGGTGAACAGTGCTTGTGAATGCTGAAGCTGCTGGGCTATATGCAAAGTGCAAGGCAGAGCATCTCGAGGGACCATAATTTCCACAGAGGAAAAAGCTTGTGATGCGGAACTAATATGCATGCAATTTTTTTTATATGTTTTATATGTGGGGTTGAGTGATTAATTCCCGAATTTCAGATTAAAATAAGTTATAGGGAATTTTATATGAATTTTAGAAGATCAGCATGCAGATTAGGACCTAGAAAAGTAGAAAAGAAGGATCGCCGGGGCTGAGAAGCCTCGGTTAGGGCAAGTTCTCCTACAATAAAACTACTGGAGGTAGAGGGGTTTACCTGACAACGTCTGTGAAGATCGCAGCAAAAGGGTCTCTCGTTCCTCGACGGATGCGGCCTGGAAAATCGAGCCAAAGACCCGCGGATACCCGACTTTCTGCTCGGTGATCCGATTGAGGCTTGGCTGGAGTCGTTGGATTCGTAGGAACTCGGGGACCTGCAAACGACCTGTCAGGGGTTAGAAAACTCACAAAGGAACAAGAAAACAAAGGAAAAACAGCAAGGGAAGGCTTCTTTTGGAGTGGGCGTCCAGGGATCTGAGATGCTTGTTGGTAGCAGGAAGATGATTGCAGCACTGGGAAGAAGAACTCTCGCAAACCCCTTTATGCACACAGCAGGGTATCACACAACTCAATAGAAGAACTCAAGGTTTTCATTCATCAAAAAAATTCCCTCATACAAGAGGCTAGGGTCCCTTAAATAGACCCTTAACCTTGGGCTCCAAGTAAGGGTACATAAGTCTTTACATAAGAATCCTTTTCCCTCTCAAACCCTAGCTAGAAAATAAGGAAATATTAGGTAGAAAAATCCCTAAAAATTTTCTTGACTTGGTCAAGACTCCAAGGACGCCTAGGGGGGCGTGTTGGGCTTCTAGGAGCAGCAAAAGGCCGGCCCAAAGGGGCTTGGGTGCATGGGTTTGGGCCTTTGGAAGCTGGGGTGGCCTGGTAGCCAGGTAGCAGGAATATTCCCTGGTATCTTGCTTCTTAGGGGCTTGGGCTTGGCACCTGGGCTTGATTTCTTTGGGCTAGGATGCAGATGGACCTCTGGAATCATGGATGACCTTATCTATAAATATACTTTGGCATCTGGAAGGGAATCTGGGCATCTGGAGGGCATCTGCAAGAAATCAGGATTTTCTGAATTTTCCTTCTGGGGTCTTCAAATCTTCAAGCTGGGTTGGACTTGTGCTATACTTCCATGTCTTCAATCTGATTGGACTTGGTCTTTACTTGTATGATGTGGTCTTGAGTCTTCAATATGGTTGAATAGGACTCAAAAAAATAAAATTAGCTCGATATGAGCTGACTAACACTGGACTGAACTAGCTCAACATGAGCTAAATAATTACAAGACTTAAATGAAACAACTCAGCTGGACTAAGCTTTATTACAGTGGACTCGAATGTTATTTAAGTGATCCACAGAGGGTTGAGAAGCCTCTGCCTTATTCTAGTGCCTTTGGTGTCCGCACCAATTCTCCCGGGGTGGGAGGAACTCGACCCTGTCGAGTGAAGATCAGATTGGCTCACATATCTCTCAAAAAGGTCTGGGTTGAGGCATTGCAAGTCCTCTCGAGAAATCCACGAATCGTCCGACTCTGGCCGGCCTTGCCATCGGACTAGGAAGCATTGATAACCGTGTCCCCGGGTCGTAATGGCTTGATCATCCAGGATACGCTCGATCCGTTCTCCTCTCTCAGGCCAATTAATTGGTGGACACTCTGGGTAAGGATCACTCTCAATAGAAGGGATAGGCCCAAAAGCCTCACTGGGTATCATTGCCGGTTCCTTGTACTCAACCAGGTCTGTAATATTGAAGGTAGAACTGATGCCCATATCCGAAGGCAAGTCTAGCACATAGGCATTTGATCCAACCTTCTTTAATACTTTAAAAGGTCCGGCTCCCCGAGCATGAAGCTTCTTAACAGTCCCAGGTGGGAACCGTTCAAGCCTAAGCCTAATCATGACAGAATCCCCTACATCAAATTCTTTGATCCTTCTTCGGGAATTAACCAAATTTTTATAAGTTTCATTGCTTAAGTTTATCTTTTGGTTAATGTCTTTATGCAAGTCTCTAATATGCTGTGCAAATGACTCTGCAGACTCTGAGACTCGTGCATGAATAGGTAAAGGAATCAAATCAATGGGGCGATTAGGCTTGTACCCATGGACTATCTCAAAAGGGCTCTTACCCGTTGTCCTATTTACTGAACTGTTGTAGGCAAACTCTGCTCTAGGTAATAACAAATCCCATGTTCCAACATGTTCACCTACCAGGCATCTAAGGAGGTTTCCTAAACTTCGGTTCACTACTTCAGTTTGGCCATCTGTTTGAGGGTGGTAGGCTGTAGAAAACTTAAGCTTGGTCCCTAATAGGTGCCATAAGGTCTTCCAGAAATAACTAGTGAACCTAACATCCCTATCAGATATAATGGTCTTAGGTAGGCCATGGAGTTTGACCACATGATCTAAGAAGAGTTTGGCTATCCTAGACGCGTCAAAGGTTTGGGAACAGGGAATAAAGTGAGCCATCTTAGAGAACCTATCGACCACTACAAAGATTGAGTCATGTTTCTTTTGGGTCTTAGGTAATCCTAGCACGAAATCCATACTTAGGTCCTGCCAAGGGCGATCAGGCACTGGTAAAGGTGTGTAAAGACCAGTGTTTTGCTTTTGCTGTTTGGCAACAGCACAAGTTCGACATCTGGCTACAATCCGTGCAACGTGCCTTTTCAATCCTGGCCAAAAGAACTGGTCCTCTATTGCTAAGATCGTCTTATTTCTACCGAAATGACCAGCTAAACCTCCAGCATGTATTTCCCGGATTAGGAATTCTCTAAGGGAAGTTTTGGGTATACAGAGTCGATTATTCTGGAAAAGGTAACCATCCTGAAGGGTATAATCACTATGGGTATTGGATGGTCCTAGCCTAAGGGTCTGGTAAATGCCTCCAAAGTCTGGGCAGGTTTCATATTCATCCTTTATCCTATCAAACCCTATGACTTGGGTGCTAACTGATCCCAATAGTAAAGACCTACGGCTCAGGGCATCTGCTACCTTATTTTCAGTACCGGCACGGTGCTTCAGGACGAAAGTGTAGGCCTGAATGTACTCAATCCATTTACCATGCCGTGGGTTCAGTTTCTTTTGGGAGTTCAGGAATCGGAGTGCCTCATGGTCAGAAAATAAAACAAACTCCTGCAGGAGTAAATAATGTCTCCAATATCTAAGGGCCTGGACTACCGCATAAAATTCCTTGTCATAGGTAGAGTACTTAAGTTTAGCCTCATTCAGCTTTTCACTGAAGAAGGCTACAGGGTGGTTCTCTTGACTTAGTAACCCACCTATTCCTACTCCCGAGGCATCACAAGCGACCTCAAACACCTTAGTAAAGTCAGGTAATCTAAGGATGGGTGCATGGGTCATCTTATCCTTCAGCTCTAGGAAGGCCTTATCAGCTGCTTTGGTCCACTTAAATGTACCCTTCCTAATGCAATCGGTGATAGGTGCGATGATTGTGCTAAAACCCCTAATAAATCTCCTGTAAAAGGTTGCTAGGCCATGGAAACTACGTACATCATGGACATTAGAGGGTGTAGGCCATTCAACAATCGCCCTAACCTTTTCAGGATCTGCAGAAACTCCCTCAGGGGTGACAACAAAACCTAGGAAGATGACCCTATGTGTCATGAAATCACACTTCTTAAAGTTGGCATAGAGGTTATTCTCCCTAAGGGTTTGGCATACCAGTCTTAGATGACTAAGGTGGTCCTTCTTGGTTCTGCTATAAATCAGAATATCGTCAAAGTAGACCACAACGAATTTTCCGGTAAACTCTCTCAGGACCTGGGTCATAATCCTCATAAAGGTACTTGGTGCATTGGAAAGTCCAAAGGGCATTACAACCCACTCAAACAGGCCATCCTTAGTTTTGAAAGCAGTTTTCCACTCATCCCCAGGTCTAATTCTCACCTGATGATAGCCGCTCTTAAGGTCTATCTTGGAGAAAATTCTGGCTCCGGCCATCATGTCTAACATATCATCCAACCGGGGGATGGGAAACCTATATTTCACAGTTATTTTGTTGATAGCTCTACTATCTATACACATCCTCCAGGTACCATCCTTCTTAGGGGTCAGTAGAGCAGGGACTGCACATGGACTCAGGGTTCAGGGTCCTCTTGGGCTCAGGATTATAATATGGGTCAGGTTGAGGGGCTCTCCTAGGTTCGACCTCTTGGTATGGGTCAGGGTCTGGGGTCCTCCTAGGCTGAGGGTTATAGTATGGGTCAGGATGAGGGGCTCTCCTAGGTTCGACCTCAGGGTATGGATTAGGGTTTGGGGTTCTCCTAAGTTGAGGGGAATTAGGATCTGGCTCAGACTGTGAACCCTGGGTTTTTCCTGGGGTCCCTACCCGGACTTCTAACTGATCAAACCTGCTGGCAAGATGGTCAATTCTATCATTGGTTTGAATACCAGACTGAGTTAACTGGGTTATCTGGGTAGCCATCTGGGCCATTTGATCAACTAGGGCTTTTATTTGGGCTTGTAAATTTTCCATGGGTTCAGACATTTGTGAAGGAGGTGGGTGATATGAAACTCCTGATCTAGTGCTCATGCAAGACTCGATCAGACCGACTATAGCTGACTAGACCTAGAGTCCAAACTAGATGCTCAATCAAGGTGGCAAACTAGCCTATAGTAACCATGTACTCAGCCAGGCAGGTGTAAGGGGAGTGTTAGGTCCCTGATTGCCAATCCTAGACACCAATCAGAGATTGGCCAGGTAGGCGGACCAGCACACGAGCCCTTCGGGATTGAATCCCTAAACCACCGTTCTAGACACTGAGCACAAGGCACATACAGGTTAACTTAACACAGTGATCTAACACTAGTCCGGACCCGACCAGTTGGTGTCCCTAGCCCACTAGGGCAAATTAAGTCTAATTAATTTTAGGTTAAGGCTTGGGACCGAATGCAAGGGATGTGGTTTTGGGCTAAGGAGAGGTTATCAACTCCTCCCCTTATCTGATATAGCAAGAATGCCCTTAAAAGTAAATTATGCAATGATGGCAGGCAGATGAGGATGCAAATTAGGGTTTAGATGTTTTTGGTATTTTTGGAGAATATGTAATTTTTTTTTTTTTTTTTTGGTATTTTATTAAATAAAAGAAAACTTGCAAATTATGGCCTAATATGCATGAAATATACTAAAATTAAAAGATATGCAAAAATTGCTAAACAAAAACCTAAAACTTCCAAACTTGTCTTGCTGAAAAAAAAATAGAGTCAAAAATTTGCAGGATGTATTTCGGCTTGAAGAAAATTCAAAGTCCGAAATAAAATCTGTAAAAATTCTGAAAATTACTTTGAATTATGATAAATCCAGAAAAGAAAATTTTAAAATTTTTGGAGTTTTTAACAGGGAGAAATAATTAAATAACAGAGTATATACGAACTGAAAAATTACAGAAAACAAGCCCTAATCTAAGCTCTGATACCAAATGATGCGGAACTAATATGCATGCAATTTTTTTTATATGTTTTATATGTGGGGTTGGGTGATTAATTCCCGAATTTCAGATTAAAATAAGTTATAGGGAATTTTATATGAATTTTAGAAGATCAGCATGCAGATTAGGACCTAGAAAAGTAGAAAAGAAGGATCGCCGGGGCTGAGAAGCTTCGGTTAGGGCAAGTTCTCCTACAATAAAACTACTGGAGGTAGAGGGGTTTACCTGAAAATGTCTGTGAAGATCGCAGCAAAAGGGTCTCTCGTTCCTCGACGGATGCGGCCTGGAAAATCGAGCCAAAGACCCGCGGATACCCGGCTTTCTGCTCGGTGATCCGATTGAGGCTTGGCTGGAGTCGTTGGATTCGTAGGAACTCGGGGACCTGCAAACGACCTGTCAGGGGTTAGAAAACTCACAAAGGAACAAGAAAACAAAGGAAAAACAGCAAGGGAAGGCTTCTTTTGGAGTGGGCGTCCAGGGATCTGAGATGCTTGTTGGTAGCAGGAAGATGATTGCAGCACTGGGAAGAAGAACTCTCGCAAACCCCTTTATGCACACAGCAGGGTATCACACAACTCAATAGAAGAACTCAAGGTTTTCATTCATCAAAAAAATTCCCTCATACAAGAGGCTAGGTTCCCTTAAATAGACCCTTAACCTTGGGCTCCAAGTAAGGGTACATAAGTCTTTACATAAGAATCCTTTTCCCTCTCAAACCCTAGCTAGAAAATAAGGAAATATTAGGTAGAAAAATCCCTAAAAATTTTCTTGACTTGGTCAAGACTCCAAGGACGCCTAGGGGGGTGTGTTGGGCTTCTAGGAGCAGCAAAAGGCCGGCCCAAAGGGGCTTGGGTGCATGGGTTTGGGCCTTTGGAAGCTGGGGTGGCCTGGTAGCCAAGTAGCAGGAATATTCCCTGGTATCTTGCTTCTTAGGGGCTTGGGCTTGGCACCTGGGCTTGATTTCTTTGGGCTAGGATGCAGATGGACCTCTGGAATCATGGATGACCTTATCTATAAATATACTTTGGCATCTGGAAGGAAATCTGGGCATCTGGAGGGCATCTGCAAGAAATCAGGGTTTTCTGAATTTTCTTCCTGGGGTCTTCAAATCTTCAAGCTGGGTTGGACTTGTGCTATACTTCCATGTCTTCAATCTGATTGGACTTGGTCTTTACTTGTATGATGTGGTCTTGAGTCTTCAATATGGTTGAATAGGACTCAAAAAAATAAAATTAGCTCGACATGAGCTGACTAACACTGGACTGAACTAGCTCAACATGAGCTAAATAATTACAAGACTTAAATGAAACAACTCAGCTGGACTAAGCTTTATTACAGTGGACTCGAATGTTATTTAAGTGATCCACAGAGGGTTGAGAAGCCTCTGCCTTATTCTAGTGCCTTTGGTGTCCGCACCAGCTTGGGATATGGACTGAGGTACTTGGGTGTGTCTACAGTGCAAAAGAAAGATGTAGCATCCGAAATTTATAAAGTGTAGGCTGAGGTGAAGACTTGGAGAGTCGAGGGCCTCAGGTGCACAAAAATGTGGGACATTGGAAAGAGCCATCTCTTGTGTGGGCAGCTGTGATGCGGAAGCACTTGAATGGCAAATTTGAATTGAACTTCAGTGGAACTGCTCTCAGGGTGAAGGTATGGGAAGCCGAAGTACTAGAGACATAAAATTATTTGCCAGGTGCAGGCAAGGATATTGGACATGCTGTGAGGCATTATCAAGCTCAGATGTCAGATGCAAGAGGGTGTTGAGGTACTGGAGTCAGAGGAGTGAGGCAGGCCAGTGGGGTAGCCTTACATTGATACTTTGGGCTCGAGGTGAAGACACAAGAGGCAGTAAAGATAGGCTAAGTAGACCAGGAAGCAGCATGGATTGCAGTTCTGTAGAGACAGATAGTTGGTGCTCAGAGTGAAGACTGTTATGTTAAGGGACTTGAGCAAGGTAGGAAGTGATCTTCATTGGATATTAGGGTCCTGCTTGGTAGCAGCTGTGGATTTGCATTGGTATGGGATAGTGCAGAGAAATGGAGGCAACTTGCTAGTACTTGGCACCAATGTGGTGTGGACGGTCCAAAGGCATGGTGTTGATTAAAAAGGTTGGAATTACCACAGGGTCGCAAGGTGGGTATGAAGCAAGACCAAGCGCTTAATGAAGGTTGCCAGGGGTGACTCATGGGGTTGGCCGCTTCTAGTTCCAATTGAACAGGAGTTAAGCCTTGGAGACAGTCCAAGTTGTGCCATTCTATATTTCTAGAAGTGAGCATAAGATGAATTCTGAAGGATGATTTTTTTTTTTTTTTGTGTCTACACTAAGCATAGAATAGGAACAAGTGGATGTTTTAAAATAATTTTAATTAATTACGGAAAAACCTGTCCCAAAATCAGGATCAAAAATTATATTTGCATAGAGAACATTAAAATGCATGGCATATATTTTTTTCAAAGTTTTTAGACATGTATAAATGCATATAAAATTAATAAAGAACTTATTCCAGGCTAGAATAAGGGAGGAATGGGGTGGAATAGCTATTCCCGCTATTCCACCCTTCTTCAACCTCGGTTCAGAAATTCCTTACCGTGGAGCAAGGTTCAGACGCCGACTGTAGAGCGCACAGGCCTCCAAACTCCGAGCTTCAAGGTCCGCTGGAATGTGCTCTTGACCGGCTACAAGGAACTGAAGACCAATCGCCAAAACTCCGGCGTTTGCCACCTCAAATCAGGGCTCAAAAGGGCTTCACGGCCACGGTTGCAGCAGGGAGAATAGAGCTTCAAACTTGGATTTCTTTGCACTGGAGCGAAGAACTGCTCCCAGGATCTCAGGCGAAATCCCTATAGAGGGGATACACGCCTGGGGCTCCTCTGATCAGAGCTTCGGCGTCGCTAGCCGCCGTATCCCTCTTTTCACAGTTTCGGTAGAATGGATGAAGCTCTCAAAAAACTCGCCGAAAGAGAGCAAGAAGCGGGTATAAAAAATTTCTCTGGATGCCAACCGTAGAGGAGAGCAAGGGTCTTCAGTTTTGTGCGAAGGGGTAGTGGGATTTAATCGAAATAAATCAAGGAAGGAGACGCACTGTTTCGGTTTCAAAAACTGAAACGTCTCAGGCATAAGGATGAAGACGACGGTTCAATAGGTGAACCGGCAAATAACCAAAAAGCCCTTCGGTCCAAGGTCCAAAGTAGGGGCAATTTGGTTCAGGCCAAAACCCAGTCAAACGAAGTCCAAATTGAACGAAACTGGACTCAAAATGAAGCTAAGAACGAACCCTATCATTCTACAGTCCAACCTCACTGATTTGAGTTGAAATCGATTTGCAACCGACTAAAACAAAAATCAATTGGACTTAGAAACATTCATCAAACCATTTGATGAACATGGGTTCAATCCTAGTCAGCCAGGAACATATTCCTGGTCAATCCAGAGAAGATCTGATCAACCCAAGACCGGGTCAATCATAAGAAAACTCAACCAAAACCGTGATAAAACACCGAAACGATTCCTAATCGAATCGATTCCTGATCAGATAGAAATCCTCTGTGGCATGTGACCTCATAGGTTCGAACCTAAACGGTAGTACTGGAACACTTCCAGTACCAGCACAAGATACCACCTAGCAATGGGTCTCGACGTCCGGATAGGTCGAAGATGCGAGAGCAATCCATCGAACCTCTGGCATATGGTTAGCGCATAATTCATCCCTTTGACCTTCAATGCTCAGGATGACCTAGGGTTGAACTGCCAACCCCAGCTATGTCAATCCACTACGTGTCTCAATCTCGCAAGTCCAGTGACTCTTCACTGGGACCACCCCGACCGAGGAATTGCTAAATTGAGACACTGTGAGACATTCAATCCAAACCATTTGGACAGGTCAATTCCATCTTGGTCCACTACTGCACCACAAGTACTTGCCTGTACCCAGAAACCTTCCGTCACCGGATTAAAAATCCGGGTAGTTCGGCACCAAAGCACAGGGAGTTGCTTGCAAGCTACCATAGTGACCTCAGGTCAGAGGGACACTTATGCCCATATCCATTCGCGAGCGATCCTTAGGCAAATAAGGTGCTACGCGGAGTCACGTCTAATGAGATATCAAATATCCCACTTGCAGATCACATCAGTGTCACCACACTCCTTTGGTCAAGAGGACAACCAAACAATGCGAACCACAACAGCCTATGCTTGATATGTTGCTATCCAGGTACAACATATCATTTGGCTGAGAACCCTGTTAAGGACCACTCGATATATCCTCTCTATATCGATGTAATAGTAGTCCTAAGGATATCATCACTAAAGAATTCATTATAGGAAGATGTAAAGTGATGAGAAGCTAGAATAACTTTTATTCATTATAAAATTACATAACAATTAGCTCAACCATCTACAACCTAGATGATTGGCTTTGGGATATAATTTCCAACAAACTCCCATTTAGACTAAAGCCAATCAGAACAGTATCGAATACCCATCTTCCATTTATAACTGTTGAATTCTTTAATTCCGATGGCTTTGGTAAAGGGGTCGGCCGGATTTTCCTTTCCATCGATCTTCTGAAGGTCGATGTCACCTCGTTCCACGATCTCTCGTACAAGGTGAAAGCGCCGCAGAATATGCTTGGTGCGCTGATGTGCCTTCGGTTCTTTGGCTTGAGCAATCGCCCCTGAGCTATCACAATGCTGAGGAATAGAATGCTCCAGGGAAGGTGCCACTCCCAGCTCGCCTATGAACTTCCGCAACCAGACAGCCTCTTTTGCTGCATCAGATGCGGCAATATACTCTGCTTCACAAACCGAGTCTGCAACAGTATGCTGCTTGGAACTTTTCCAGCAGATAGCTCCACCATTTAGGATAAAAACAAATCCTGACACACTCTTGCTATCATCATGATCTGACATAAAACTGGAGTCAGTATACCCCTCTAGTTTTAGGTCAGAATCTCCATAGAGTAGCCATTGATGTTTAGTATTTCGCAAATACTTAAGGATGGTCTTTACCACCTTCCAATGTGCTTCTCCTGGGTTAGATTGGTATCTACTCACTACCCCTAGTGAGTATGCCACATCAGGTCTAGTACACAACATAGCATACATAATAGAACCCACTGTCGAAGCATATGGTATTCTACTCATACGCTCTCTTTCCTCAGGGTTGTCGCACAATCCTTTTTAGAAAGAGTAATTCCATGGCCTATCGGAGATAGCCTTTCTTAGAATTTTCCATGCTAAACCTTTTTAACACGATGTCAATGTATGTCGATTGGGACAATCCCAGAAGCCTCTTTGATCTATCTCTATAGATTTTCATACCTAATATGAATGAGGCTTCTCCCATATCTTTCATGGAGAATTGTGATGAAAGCCAAACTTTTATTCCCTGTAATGCAGGAACGTCATTCCCGATTAAGAGAATATCGTCCACATACAATACAGAAATACAACTACAGAACCATTAGCCCATTTATATATGCAAGGTTCTTCTCCGTTCCTAATGAAGCCATACGATTTGATACACTTATCAAACCGCATGTTCCAACTCCGAGATGCTTGCTTTAGCCCATATATAGACTTCTGAAGTCTACACACTTTTGACTCGTCTATGGAAGTGAACCCTTCAGGTTGTGTCATATACACTTCCTCCTCCAGCTCTCCATTTAGGAAGGCTGTTCGGACATCCATTTGCCAGATCTCATAGTCAAAATGTGTAGCTAAAGCTAGCATAATCCGAATGGATTTCAGCATTGCCACAGGAGAAAATGTCTCGTCATAGTTAATACCATAACGTTGACGATACCCCTTGGCAACCAGACAGGCTTTATAGGTCTCTACCTTCCCATCTGCGCCTCTTTTCCTTTTGAAGATCTATTTGCACCCAATGGGTTTTATCCCTTCAGGTGCATCAACCAATGTCCATACATGGTTGATTTCCATGGACTCCATTTCGGATTTCATGGCTCCAAGCCATAACTCAGAATCAGACCTTTGCATTGCATCCATATAGGTGATCGGATCCTCGTTGTTCTCATCGAGTTCAACAGGATCACCATCCTGGATTAGATATCCAAAATATCTATCCGGTGGATGCGATACTCTATCGGATCTCCTTAATGATTGCACAATAGGCTCAGGATTTGATCTTATCAAATCAGGTTCAATACCAGCCTGTGTGTGCCCAGGTTCTTCTACTTGTAGAACTTCATCAAGTTCTATCTTAGAAGCTACAGTTCTTTCAATAAGGAACTCCTTTTCTAAAAAGATAGCTCTAAATCTGACGAACACCTTTTGTTCATCAGGCAAGTAAAAGTAGTATCCTTTGGATTCTTTTGGATAACCAACAAAAAAATATTTTTCAGACCTTGGCCCTAGTTTATCTGTTTCCAAATGCATGACATAAGCCGGACACCCCCAGACACGAAAATGTGAAAGGGTTGGCTTACATCCTGTCCATATTTCATATGGAGTTTTGTCAACGGATTTACTAGGAACATTATTAAGAAGTTGACATGCAGTCTCCAATGCATATCCCCAGAAAAACATAGGCAAAGTAGCAAACCCCATCATAGATCGAACCATGTCCAACAAGGTCCGATTTCTCCTTTCAGACACTCCATTTAACTGAGGTGTCATAGGAGGAGTCCATTGAGAGAGAATCCCATTCTCCTCAAGATATGTCAAAAACTCACCTGAAAGGTATTCACCACCTCGATCTGATCGAAGTATTTTGATTTCCTTTCTGGTTTGTTTTTCAACTTCATTACGATATCGTTTGAACATTTCAAACGAATCAGACTTATGTCTCATAAGATAGACATAACCAAACCTCGAAAGGTCGTCTGTAAAAGTAATGAAATATCTAAAACCTCCTCTAGCACAGATAGACATAGGTCCACATACATCAGTATGTACAAGACCTAGGATATCCGAGGCTCGCTCACCTTTTCCTTTAAAAGGTGATTTGGTCATCTTTCCAATAAGACAAGATTCACAAGTTGGCAGTGATTCACAATCACTGACATCTAGGAGGCCATCTCCTATTAACTTGTTAATCCTATTTTTATTGATGTGACCTAGCCTACAGTGCCAAAGATAGGCTTCATTGACATCATCTATTCTAGGGCGTTTACTAGAACTTGTACTCATTACAATAACAGGCTGTGATAGTAAATATATGCCATTAACTAAGTTTCCATTCATGATAGTCTTACCATTCAAAATGATAGAACAAACGTTTTTCTTTATTGAAAATTCAAAATTTTCATTGGCCAGAAGGCCTACTGATGCGGCACGCATATGATTAATGTTTTGAATATGGTGTTTGTAGAGCAATGAAACCTAATTACACTTAGCATTGTACTCATCTTAATAAGATTTAAGGATTACATGAAAAGGGACTATTACATGATTAGACACAACTCTAAGAATAAGAAGGAAGAAGATCTAGACAATAGGGGCTAATGATTGAGGACTTACCTTGATGAGTTTTCCAACCTTCCTATGATTCAAAACTTGAAACTACTGATGCTCTGGACTGGAGAACTTGGATAACAGTGATCAGAACCCTGGACTTGGGCTTCAGCTTGTTGGTTCATTGTCAAGGGGAACCCTGTTCACAACTCAAGGACTTCGAAGGACCCTACAATGAAGATCAAAGTTAAGGTTGAAGGATGCAAACATAAAGAAGGGATGGGAGAACTTGTGAACAAAGAAAAGATAGTTGAGAAGATCTGGCCGACTCCAATGCCTTTGCCTTGAGCTTGGATGATGAATTTCTAGGGAAGAGAGTGGCTTTGGGCGTGGAAGAAGAAGATAGGAAAAGTTTCACACATAAAACTCAAGACAACTTCACTTCAAACTTCATTCATTTCCAAAATCAATCTCTTTTACAATGGGTGTCCAAGGCTTTTAATAGCCTCACAAAGCTAGCTTTTGAAATTTAAAAACTCCCCAAATCGAGGAGGATTACAATGGGGGTTGGAGGATTTGGTGGAGTGTTTGGAGGGATGTGGGGGGGGGTTGGAGGATTTGGTGGAGGACTTGGAGGGATGTGGCCAACCTCCTTGAATTTGAATCTCCCTTGTTGGCGCCCAAAGGGTGATGAGGTGGCTGGTGAAGTGGCACCTGATGATGTGGCATGGTGTGGTGGTCTTCTACTTGGATAAGAATGACATGTGGCGCCCAGTGGTCCTAGTTGATGGTCCTTTTCTCTTGCTTGGTTGATGTGTCTTCTCTTCTTCATGTGATCAAATTCTGGGGTCTAGAATTTGATTCTTGTTGCTGGCTTTCATGGCTTTAAGACTTGGTTAGACCTAACTCAACTGAATTAGACTTAACTCAACTGAACTGACTTGACTGACCTAGACTTTAAAACTTGAAATGGACTTACAGGAAATGAAATTTTAAAAGTAATTACAGGACTCAATAAACACTCTTGATTTGAAACTCAAAATTAATTACAGGACTCTTGAAAAGGAAATGACTCTTGAAAATAAAATATTTTTGAACTAAAGGATACAAGGTAACCTAATTATCTTCGATCCAAATTGGGATAAGGCTAACCTTGTTGAAGTGAAGTTTCTTTCGGCTTCTGGTGTCCACACCAATTCTCCTGGGGTGGGCAGAACTCGACCCAGTCGAGTATGGTTCAGTTTTGCCCTGGTAATGCTCGAACAAGTCTGTGTTAAGTCTTTGCAGGTCCTCTCGAGTAATCCAAGAGTTGTCGGACTCAGGTTGACCTTGCCATTGAACCAGGTATCGCTGATAGTCCTTATTCCTGGTAGTAATGATCTTGTCATCCAGGATTCTCTCAATCCTCTCTCTCTGCTCAGGTAAGGTTGGTGGTGGACACTCGAAAATATGTTCACTCTCAATGAAAGTTTCTGGCTCAAAAGGCTCACTAGGTTTTAGTAGTGGTTCTTTGTATTCTACTAGGTCTGAAACATTGAAGGTTGTACTAATACCCATATCAGGTGGAAGTTTCAAAACATATGCATTAGGCCCTATTTTCTTTAAGATCTTAAAAGATCCCGCTCCGCGGGCATGCAGCTTGGTGTGGGCACCAGGTTAACAAAAAGACTTCAACCCATCCAAAAGTCCTTATGGTTGGAGTAACAAATCATGTCAATATTTTATTTCAAAATAAATGTAATCAAGGACAGGTTAGTCCGCTGTTGGGTCAGTCAATCCAGTCAACTCACTTTTGAAGACTTATCAAGAAGCAACTCGGGCTTCAAAGTACCACTTCATCACTTCACCACCAATGGAGCCCACACTTGAAGACACATCACCACCCTAGAGCCGACTCTTGAAGGCACATCACCACCACCTTGGAGCCGACTCTTGCCACCTCATCAGACACCTCACCACTAAAGGAGCTGACTCTTAATCAAGTCCCAAGGAGCCAATTCTTGAAGAAAGTCAATTAGTCAAAGTCCAAAGTCATGGAGATGGTCAAATTGTCAAAATCAAGAAGGAGGTCAAATCACCAAGTCCAAGTTTTTGAAGATGGTCAACCAAGTCAAGCCTTAGCATGTCATTTGAATTTAAATTCATGCTTGGCCGACCAAAGCTCTCCAAAGCAAGGGTGGTCGGCCAAAGTGAGGGGGGACCACTCCTCCAAATCATATCAAACCTATTCCCACAATTCTCTCCTTATTCCATGTAACTTCCCCATGATATCCTCCACCAAATTAGGTTAGTTTGAATTCAAATGTAAGTCTTTAAAAAGCCTTGGGCATGAGAAATGTGGGAGATTGATAAATGAATGAAAAAAAAGCTCTTTCTTCTATGTGAAGGTCTTGGCTATGTGCCCCTCTTTGGCTTTGTGCCTAGGTTTCTTTTAGGTCTATGTGACCTTGTTTCTCTCTTCCTCTTCCTCCTCTTTTCTCCACTTCAAACACTTTCTTTCCATTGCATCTCTCAAAGAAGATCAAGTTCGCATCAAAGTTCAAGAAGAAATCAAGCCAAGAATCAAGTGATCAAGCAAGGAGCCGGTTCTCCAACCCTAGGAATCAGAAAGGAGTCGATTCCCTCAAGAAGAAGAAGCCTTCATCCATCCTTCAACCCATCATTCTTCCCTTCTTTAATTTGAGTTCTTTAGCTTGTTTCTAATCCCAGGTTTCTTTGTGACAGGGCCTCCGGAATCCAGACTTTAGAAGAAGGAACTTCTTGCCAGAACCCAGAATGCTGAGTGAGCCACCAAGTGGTGTATTTTGGTCATCCTAGAACTTACCTTGAGAGAAATCCTTTGGATTGATCAAGGTCAGGTAATCCCTAACTTCTTAGGGTTTGGATTATTAAAAAAGTAGGACTAGCTTAATTTAGATGGTTAATTTACTATGGTAGATCATTATTATTCTGTTTAGTCCACTCTAGATTTGCGTTTAATCATATTGAGTTGTGTTCATTAAATTCCTAGTCATTATAGTTCGATTAGCCATATGCTTAAGAAATTAATTAGATTGATCTTTAATTAATCTCCTTTAGAATATTTAGTCTCATTCCTTCATCTCATAAAGCATTTTTTTTCATTTCTTCTTCCCATCATTTTTGGTATCAGAGCAGGTTGATTAGGGCATATCTGTGTTTAGGGTTTGCATCGATTTATCTTTGGTGCTATAAGATTATAGCCAACCCTTGCATTGCAAAACCAAGATGAAATCAGGTTGTCCTACTATAAGGTGGATCCTTATAGTGTAAGGTTGTCCTATCTTGGTCATTGCTTTGGACTACATAGAAGAATTCTATGTAAGTCTGATTTTTCCCTGCTTGCTGTAATTAGGTGTAGGCTGACTGTAATCCGCCTGCAGCTCCAAAGGCAAGTAGTGCATTTTTCTTTGACATATTTTTTTTTCTTGTTCCATTTTAAGTTGTTTATCACCGTTTAAAATTTCAGCTTCAGAAAAAAATTACAAAAAAAATGAAAATTCCTGCAGTCCGATAGTGTCATTAGGTTTTCTGTTCTGTTCTTGAGCTTTTAGTGCCTTTATTCAGGATCTGCCTAGAACAGTCTAGATTTTATTTTGAAATTCTGCTTCACCTGGTATGACATCTATAAGTTAGGAGTTCTCATTAATTTTTTTCAAATTTTTTTGACGTTTTTTACTGCACCTTCCAACATCACTTTCGAACTGCAACACACCACTCTGCATCAGTAATTTAGTCATGCATTCATTTCATGATTAAGCTATCTAAGGGCATGAAATTAACATAAGGTCAGGAAGTAATTACCTGTCCTTAGCCCAAAAAAACCACCTCCCTTCATCATTCGAACCCAATCCTTAATTAAAATCAATTAGACCTAATACCCTAGTGGGTTAGGGACACCAACAGGTCGGGTTCGAATTAGAAATCAAGTTGATTGTATTAGCTAGTTAGTGTGTGCTTATTAACTTGGTGTCTAGGATTGGTGTGTAAGGGCTTGTGGTTTGATCCACCTACCTGGCCAATCTCTGATTGGTGTCTAAGGTTGGTATTCAGGGATCTCCAGCTCCCCTTCCACCTACCTGGCCAAGTGATATAAGTTACTACTGGTTAGTTAGTCTTTCAATTGGGTTCTTAACTTGTGCTCTAGGTCTAGGAGCCATAGTCGTTCGAGTGCATCATTTTCATGACCACTAGATCAGGAACACCATTCCACCGTTCACAAGATCAACCAAGTTCGTCCATGGACCCTAATATGGAGAGTCTCATGAAGTCTATGATAGAGCAAATGGCTACAATGAATGCTAAGCTTGATCGGGTCGAGGATAGAATAGGGGTCCTAGAGGAAGCTAGGTTAACTCCAACTGAACCACCATCTCCCAGATTACCTCCAGACCATCCCAGAGCCCAACGGCAAGAACGCACTCCTGACCCAACCCATAGAAGGCCACAACACGATTTTGATGATCACACCCCTGACTTTAATCAAAGAAGGCATCACCATGAAAATTTCGATCAGGATGACCGGGCCTTAAGGAACATCCGTCTAGATGCACCAACTTTTGAAGGAAGCTTAGATCCTAAGGTGTATATAGATTGGGAGGCTGACATGGACCAGTATTTTGATTGGTATGACATGTCAGATGAGAGGAGATTCAAATTTGCTAAGATCAGGCTGGTTCGACAGGCTAGACTACATTGGGGAAATGTAGAGCGCACGATTAGACAGAGGGGAGATGTACCGGTAAGCACATGGAGAGATATGAAGAGAAAACTTAGAGAAAAATACCTACCCATGTCTTATCAAGAGAGATTACTAGATCAGTGGCAACGGTTAACACAAGGAAACAAAACCGTCTCTGAGTATGTCACCAAATTTGACGAGTTTGTCATGCGGTGCAACGTGGTCGAGTCGGAGGCAGCCACTTTGTCTAGGTTTAGATCAGGGCTGAATGAAGACATCAAGGGGGAATTATTTTTGAGGGAAGTCCATGATTTAGAGCAGGCATATCAGGTTGCCATGGACTATGAGAGATTTCAGAGGAGATCTACTTTTAGGAAACCAGAGCCCTCTAGGTTCAGTCCACTTGCTAGTAGACCCAGTTCGGTTCCTACTCCCACAGCTAAGCCTAGGTCCAGCTCAAATCCAATTCCTAGGCCCAATTCAGCCACCCCATCTAGAGAAGATAAAGGAAAAGGGCCTGAAAGTCAAGGTAGGACAAGTCAAGTATGTTATAAGTGCCGTCAACCGGGTCATTATATGAGTCAGTGTCCCTCTAGAGCTTTACACATTGGTGAAGTAGAGGAAGAAGGCTTAGAGCATTTAGAGAATGGTGACGAAGAAGTGTATGAAGCAGAAGATTGCTTAGCTGATGAGTATGAGGGAGATGAGGAAAATTTGGACTCATCAGATTTACTAGGAGTCGTTAGGTGTATCATGACACAGACCAAAGAACAAGAAGACTGGCGTAGGACTAACATCCTACAAACATTTGTCAAAATTAAGGAAAAGGTCTGTAAGATTGTGATAGATAGTGGAAGCTGTGTCAACGCCATTTCCACTAGTGCAGCAAAGAGTTTAGGGTTATCCG
Organism: Areca catechu; assembly: GCA_021397845.1. Taxonomy (NCBI): domain Eukaryota; kingdom Viridiplantae; phylum Streptophyta; class Magnoliopsida; order Arecales; family Arecaceae; genus Areca; species Areca catechu. The sequence goes on from CM038041.1 coordinate 104,295,683, forward strand.
TTGTACCACATCCCAATCCATATAAGGTATCCTGGATAGACTCTACATCTATTCCAATCAAGCTACGGTGCCAAGTCCAAATCCAAATTCAATCCTATCAAGATAAGGTCTGGTGTGATGTGCTTCCTATGGGAGTAAGTAGCATCATCTTAGGCAGGCCATGGCTGTTTGATCATGATGTGACCATCTTTGGTCGGTCAAACTCCTGTGCTTTCAATTTTAATGGCAAGAGAATTGTCATTCATCCAAAAGAGCCTAAGGACAATGTCAGGAGAGGAACCAGTAGCTTGAAGGAAAAGAAAACTGGATTAAATCTGATAGGTGCAAAAGAAATAGAACAAGATATCCAAGAGGGAGCACCTATTTGGGTGGTAGCAGCAAAAGAGGTTAAGGACCACACACCTATAGAACACCCTCCAGAGGTGGTCCAATTATTAGAAGAGTATAAGGACGTATTTCCCGAAGATCTTCCCGATAGCCTTCCACCTTTAAGGGACATACAGCATGTCATAGATTTAGTCCCCGGGGCAACTTTACCTAATTTGCCTCACTATAGGATGAACCCAGCTGAACATCAGGAAATGCAGAAACAGATTGGGGAATTACTTAGGAAGGGGTTTATTAAGGAAAGTCTAAGTCCTTGCGCAGTCCCCGCATTGTTAACCCCTAAGAAGGATGGTACTTGGCGGATGTGTGTAGATAGCCGAGCCATCAATAAGATTACGGTGAAGTATAGGTTCCCGATCCCACGACTTGACGACATGTTAGATATGATAGCCGGAGCAACAATTTTCTCCAAAATTGATTTAAAGAGTGGCTATCATCAGGTTAGAGTTAGACCTGGGGATGAATGGAAGACCGCTTTCAAGACTAAAGATGGATTATATGAGTGGTTAGTCATGCCATTCGGTCTTTCCAACGCACCCAGCACATTTATGAGGATCATGAATCAGGTGTTGAAAGCCTTCATAGGAAAATTTGTTGTGGTCTATTTTGATGATATCCTTATATATAGCCAAACCAAGGCAGACCACTTAGATCACCTGAGCCAAGTTTGTCAAGTTCTTAGAAAAGATAGCCTCTATGCCAATATCAAAAAGTGTGACTTCCTCACACATAGAGTCATCTTTCTAGGATTTGTAGTTACTTCTGAAGGAGTGTCAGCTGACCCAGAGAAAGTCAAATCCATAGTAGAATGGCCTGTACCCAAGAACATCCATGAAGTACGTAGTTTCCATGGTCTAACCACTTTCTATAGGAGGTTTATTAGGGGATTCAGTACGATAGTGGCACCCATCACTGATTGCATTAGGAAAGGAAATTTTGAATGGACTAGAGCGGCTGATAAAGCTTTCCTAATGATTAAAGAGATAATGACACAAGCACCTGTTTTAAGGCTTCCGGATTTTTCCAAATTATTTGAGGTCGCTTGTGATGCTTCTGGGGTTGGAATTGGAGGAGTTTTAAGTCAAGAGAATCACCCAGTAGCATTCTTTAGTGAGAAGTTGAATGATGCGAGACTAAGGTATTCAACCTATGATAAGGAGCTATATGCGGTAGTACAAGCTTTACGCTATTGGCGTCACTACCTTTTACCGCAGGAATTTGTTTTATTTTCTGATCATGAAGCTCTTAGGTTCCTTAGTTCTCAGAAGAAGTTGAACCCTAGGCACGGGAAATGGGTAGAGTTCATACAAGGGTACACGTTCGTTCTGAAACATCGTGCCGGTACTGAGAATCGAGTTGCTGATGCATTAAGCCGTCGATCTATGTTGATGAATACTGTGAGGACTGAGATAGTAGGATTTGATAGGTTGAAGAGTGAGTATTCTACATGCCCTGACTTTGGTCATATCTATCACTCCCTCCAACAAGGTCCGTCTAGTGAACATAGCGATTACATTCTATTAGATGGATACCTTTTCAAGGAAAATAGGCTGTGCATTCCCAAAACTTCTGTTAGGGAATTTCTGATCTGGGAAGCCCATGCTGGAGGATTAGCTGGACATTTTGGTAGAAACAAAACCATCTTGGCTATGGAGGATCAATTTTTCTGGCCTAGTCTTAAGAAGAATGTTGCCCAGATAGTAGCCCAGTGTCGAACCTGTGCGGTAGCAAAGCACCAAAAACAAAACACTGGTTTGTACACACCTTTACCTGTCCCTGAAGGTCCGTGGCAAGACATTAGTATGGATTTCGTGACAGGTCTCCCTAGAACTCCCAAGAAACATGATTCTATCTTTGTGGTTGTCGATCGATTTTCTAAGATGGCGCACTTTATTCCGTGTTCTCAGACTTTAGATGCGTCAAAAGTGGCCAAACTTTTCTTGGATCATATCGTTAAGCTTCATGGTTTACCTAGAACCATTGTGTCAGATAGAGATGTCAAGTTCACCAGTTACTTCTGGAAAACCCTCTGGCACATGTTAGGTACCAAACTGAAATTCTCTACAGCCTATCACCCTCAAACTGATGGCCAAACCGAGGTTGTAAACCGAAGCTTAGGTAATCTATTGAGGTGTTTAGTTGGAGAAAACTTAGGGAACTGGGATCTTTTACTTCCTCGTGCTGAGTTTGCTTATAATAGCTCAGTCAATAGATCTATTGGGAAGAGTCCATTTGAAGTGGTCCATGGATATAAACCTAAGAGACCTTTAGATCTAGTCCCATTACCAGCACATGCACGGGTGTCGGAATCCGCCGAATCATATGCACAGCATCTTAAGGACTTGTATAAGGAGATTAGCCAAAAGATTCAAACAAGCAATGAATTTTATAAGCATACGGCTGATCTACATAAACGGCTTAAAGAATTTAATGAAGGGGATTTAGTAATGATTAAACTCAAACCAGAGAGGTTTCCACCCGGAACAATGAAGAAACTCCATGCCCGGGGAGCCGGACCCTTCAGAATAATAAAGAGAATTGGATCTAATGCTTATGTAGTAGATTTACCATCTAGTTATGGCATTAGTTCTACTTTTAATATTTCTGACCTCAAAGAATACAAGGAACCTGTACCAATACCTGATGAGCTTTTTGGTCCTAGTGTATCCTTTGAGAGTGATGTCCCAAATGAGTGTCCACCACCAAATATTCCTGAGCAAAGAGAGAGTGTTGAAAGAATCTTGGATGACCAGATTATCACCACTAGAAATAAGGGCTACCAACGCTATCTGATTCGATGGCAAGGACGTCCTGAATCTGAAGACTCCTGGATCACCCGAGAGGACCTGCAACAAATCGACCCGGATATAATAGAAACATATCACTCGACAGGGTCGAGTTCCTCCCACCCTGGGAGAATTGGTGTGGGCACCAGGTTAACAAAAAGACTTCAACCCATCCAAAAGTCCTTATGGTTGGAGTAACAAATCATGTCAATATTTTATTTCAAAATAAATGTAATCAAGGACAGGTTAGTCCGCTGTTGGGTCAGTCAATCCAGTCAACTCACTTTTGAAGACTTATCAAGAAGCAACTCGGGCTTCAAAGTACCACTTCATCACTTCACCACCAATGGAGCCCACACTTGAAGACACATCACCACCCTAGAGCCGACTCTTGAAGGCACATCACCACCACCTTGGAGCCGACTCTTGCCACCTCATCAGACACCTCACCACTAAAGGAGCTGACTCTTAATCAAGTCCCAAGGAGCCAATTCTTGAAGAAAGTCAATTAGTCAAAGTCCAAAGTCATGGAGATGGTCAAATTGTCAAAATCAAGAAGGAGGTCAAATCACCAAGTCCAAGTTTTTGAAGATGGTCAACCAAGTCAAGCCTTAGCATGTCATTTGAATTTAAATTCATGCTTGGCCGACCAAAGCTCTCCAAAGCAAGGGTGGTCGGCCAAAGTGAGGGGGGACCACTCCTCCAAATCATATCAAACCTATTCCCACAATTCTCTCCTTATTCCATGTAACTTCCCCATGATATCCTCCACCAAATTAGGTTAGTTTGAATTCAAATGTAAGTCTTTAAAAAGCCTTGGGCATGAGAAATGTGGGAGATTGATAAATGAATGAAAAAAAAAGCTCTTTCTTCTATGTGAAGGTCTTGGCTATGTGCCCCTCTTTGGCTTTGTGCCTAGGTTTCTTTTAGGTCTATGTGACCTTGTTTCTCTCTTCCTCTTCCTCCTCTTTTCTCCACTTCAAACACTTTCTTTCCATTGCATCTCTCAAAGAAGATCAAGTTCGCATCAAAGTTCAAGAAGAAATCAAGCCAAGAATCAAGTGATCAAGCAAGGAGCCGGTTCTCCAACCCTAGGAATCAGAAAGGAGTCGATTCCCTCAAGAAGAAGAAGCCTTCATCCATCCTTCAACCCATCATTCTTCCCTTCTTTAATTTGAGTTCTTTAGCTTGTTTCTAATCCCAGGTTTCTTTGTGACAGGGCCTCCGGAATCCAGACTTTAGAAGAAGGAACTTCTTGCCAGAACCCAGAATGCTGAGTGAGCCACCAAGTGGTGTATTTTGGTCATCCTAGAACTTACCTTGAGAGAAATCCTTTGGATTGATCAAGGTCAGGTAATCCCTAACTTCTTAGGGTTTGGATTATTAAAAAAGTAGGACTAGCTTAATTTAGATGGTTAATTTACTATGGTAGATCATTATTATTCTGTTTAGTCCACTCTAGATTTGCGTTTAATCATATTGAGTTGTGTTCATTAAATTCCTAGTCATTATAGTTCGATTAGCCATATGCTTAAGAAATTAATTAGATTGATCTTTAATTAATCTCCTTTAGAATATTTAGTCTCATTCCTTCATCTCATAAAGCATTTTTTTTCATTTCTTCTTCCCATCACAGCTTCTTTATGGTTCCAGGGGGAAACCGTTCAGGGTTGAGCCTAATCATTGAATAATACCCTTCACAGAATTCTTTAGCCCTCTTATGTGAGTCAGCTAAGTGTTTGTAAGTTTCATTGCTCAGGTTGATCTTATTACTGATTTCTTTATGTAGATTTGTGACATGCTGTGCAGAAGATTCAGCAGACTCAGAGACTCGTGTGTGAATAGGTAGTGGGATTAGATCTAAAGGCTTCCTAGGCTTGCAACCATGGACTATCTCAAAGGGACTTTTGCCCGTAGATCGATTGACCGAACTGTTGTAAGCGAACTCAGCACGTGGCAATAACAAATCCCAGTTTCCTAGACTTTCTCCCACTAGGCATCTCAGCAAGTTCCCTAGACTTCTATTTACAACCTCGGTTTGTCCATCAGTCTGGGGATGGTAGGCAGTGGAGAATTTCAGTCTGGTTCCTAATAGGTGCCAAAGGGTTTTCCAGAAGTAACTTGTGAAGCGGACATCCCTATCAGAAACAATGGTTTTTGGTAACCCGTGGAGTCTGACTACTTGATCAAGAAAGAGTTTGGCTATCCTAGAGGCATCAGAAGTTTGGGTGCAAGGTATGAAATGGGCCATTTTTGAAAACCGGTCGACCACCACAAAGATTGAATCATGTTTTCGAATGGTCTTGGGTAATCCTAGAACAAAGTCCATGCTTAGATCCTGCCATGGACACTCAGGTACAGGTAATGGAGTGTATAGCCCGGTATTCTTCTTTTGTTGCTTTGCAACAGCACATGTCCTACATCAGGCTACAATGTTTGCTACTTGTTTCTTAAGACCTGGCCAGTAAAATTGTTCCTCAACAGCCAAGATAGTCTTGTTTCGTCCGAAGTGGCCAGCCAAACCTCCCGCATGTATTGGTGCGGGCACCAGACTCAGAAGAAGACTTCAGAGCTCCATTTGGATCTCTGATTGACATTGCCCGAGAAATTAGGGTTTGTAATAAAGGTTGACCTGGTCAACCAGTTTATTTATTTTATTTATTTCTTGAATCACCATTTAAATTTTGTTGAGTCATGTTGACTCGGTGCAAGTCCCAATGTGGTTTCAATTTGGTCCAAAATGGTGCCACATTTCTCTTCCAATCAACTCAAGGTTCAAGCAAGTGGAGGCCACACTCCAAGCCACACGCCCAGCCACACTCCGAGCACACGCCAGAGTCCAGGAGGCGCCACAGAGGCATCCCAGTGTCATGGTCCCCACACCCAAAGAAGAAAAAATCAAATTGGAAGCTAATTTAAAGGAGGCGCCCATACCTGCCTATTTTACCTAAGCAAAGAAGGAAGAAAACTTCTCTTAGAGAAGAAATCAAAGAAGGACATCCAACCTACTCCTAATTGAAGTTCAAATCAAAATCAAAGAGCTTAACTTGGAGTGGAAGAAAAGAAGAAATACCTTAAGAAGAAGAGGACTCCAAATCCAAATCCAACTCCAAAGGAGGTGCCATAAAAGTTCCAAAACAATTCCTTTATGGCCGTCCCAATTTTTTTGGACTCTTGGTCGGCCAAGGGAGAGGATTTTCTACCTAATCTAGGGGTTGGAAGAGTTTAGTCCCACATGGGAATTTGTACAAGCTAGGAGAAAATTTTAGGTCTATATAATAGACCTCTCTTTGTAACTTTAAAAAATCAATGAAGAAAAATTATTTTTGCTATTCTCTTGTGTTGAGTGACCTAGGTTTCTCTTCTTCCGCACTATTCTAAGTGTTGAGCTCCGTGAGGGGGTAATCCGGGTTCCATTGGAGCCTTGAGGAGGTGAGAGATCTCCATCTTTATCCAAAACCCTAGGTTAGCCACTTGAAATTCCAAAACCCTAGCCACCTTTCATTATTTTCCATCCACCAAACCCTAGATCCATCCATCTCCCATGGCCTCTCTCTCTCTACAAGTCCAGGCCGTCCACCTTCATCCAGATCCAGTCCGGCTACTTCAGATCCAGAGCAAGTTCCAAGGAAAATCACATCAACATCCAGGAGAATCCAGTTTTCAGCAATTTCGATCTTCAAGTTCATCAACCTGGTAAATCTTTTCCTTGACTCTCTGATTCCATCAATTGTCTTTCTTCTCTTCCAGATCTTGAGTTCCGGAGAAGCCAACCCGCCAAAGGACCAGTATTTGAGGATCCATTACGAAGATATCCGACTCCGAGGATCCAACAATCTGCTCGGGAGAGTTCTTCCACCAAAATCTGTGAAGATCATTGTCTGGTGAGATAAACCTTCCCTTCTCTTTATTTCTGTTTTGTTGAAAGCTCGGAGTGAAACCCTAGGTCTGGGAGTTTCTCAACCCCCAGCGATCCGTTGCTTCTAAACTACTCTGATAATTTAGTTTCCTTAAAATTGTGCTTTCAATTATCATATTAGTATCTTTCAATGTTAGGTTAACTTTTCTTTGATTTGAAGCCAACTTCTACAAACATATAAAAACCACAAAAAAAATTAATTAATCTTAATTTACTTCCGCATCGCATCCCTTAATTTGTTCTGCATCATTTTTGGTATCAGAGCTTTCGTGCTGCATCATTTTTGGTATCAGAGCCCAGTCTAGGGTTTCTGATTTGCTTGCTTGCTTTGATTGTTCTCTTTTTATTTTGTCTGCTCGAAGTAGACTCCCCAGGACGTCCGGTCCTAGGAACTAAGCGAGGCGCAAGCCTCCTCCTCCCATTCCACGGGGTGTTCCTAGGACGTGTAGGGGATCCATTGGGTTATAACTTCGTAGCAGGGATTATAAACGGGGAAGACAATCTAGTTGCAGCCCGTAATTGCCCTGTTGTCTGAATTATTTCTCCCTGCATAAAACTCCGAATTGCATGATTTTTGCTTCGTTGAAACCAGTATAATTGAACCTATTTTCCATAATTTTTCTGTGATTTATTGGTTTTGGTAAAAATTCTGAGAATTAAAATACAGCAACTCTGTTTTTTGTATTCTGCAATTCAATTCTTTTTGGAGTGATCATCTCATAATTTACTTAAGGGCAATTGAGCATCTAAGATAAGGGGAGGAGTTGATTACCTCTCCTTAGCCCAAAACCACCATCCAATCATTCGAACCTAGACCTAATTTAAAATCAGTTAGACCTAATTTGCCCTAGTGGGCTAGGGACACCAATTGGTCGGGTCTAGGCTAGTGTTGAGTCAGTTTGCTGAGTTATTCTGTGTGTGCTTAGCACTCAGTGTCTAGAACGGTGGTTCAGGGACTACGTCCCGAAGGGCTTGTGTGCTGGTCCGCCTACCTGGCCAATCACTGATTGGTGTCTAGGATTGGCAATCAGGGACCTAACACTCCCCTTACACCTGCCTGGCTGAGTCCTGAGTTACTACAGGCTAGCTTGCCACTCTGATTGGGCATCTAGTTTGGACTCTAGGTCTAGTGATCCAGTAGTCGATTTAGTCTAGTCTCATTTTGTGTGCTTGCTTGAATCATCATGTCTACCAGAAACGGAGTGCCATATCAACCTGGTCAAACCCAACCCGATTTAGAGGCCATGATCAGAACTCTTACTGAAAGTATGGCTAAAATGAATCAGGATATGACAAACACTGTGGCCCAGTTTAGCGCACAAATTCATGAGGATCTTACCCAACTTAGGGACCGAGTCCAAGTACTTGAAGAACCTAGACATCGGAATTGGACTCCTGACCCCGATTTTAATGTGCCTCAGCCTCACCCACATCTGGAGCCTAGAAGGCCTTTATATAGAGATCCTGAACCTAATCATAGGAGGCCTGACCCAGAGCCTGAAGATAGAGATGATAGGTTCATCAGGAACATCAAATTAGATGCACCCACTTTTGATGGTAGTCTGAACCCTAAGGTGTATTCTGATTGGGAGGGTGAGATGGATCAATACTTTGAGTGGTATGCTATGTCTGAGGAGAGGAAATACAAGTTTGCCAAGATGAAATTAGTGCGTCAAGCTAGGTTATACTGGGGGAACATTGAGCTAACCACTAGGAGACGGAATGTTGAGCCCATAACCACTTGGCAGGGTATGAAAGAAAAACTGAGAGATAAATACCTACCCATTTCATACCAGCAAAACCTGTTAGACCAATGGCAAAACCTGAAACAAGGAAACCGATCTGTCTCAGACTACATAACTACTTTTGATGAATACCTAATGAGATGTGATGTGAGTGAAGCCCACGAAGTCACTTTGTCTAGATTTAGGGCTGGACTGAGGGAAGATATCAAGAGAGAACTATTTCTGAGAGAGGTTACTGATCTAGACCAAGCCTACCAGATTGCACTGAACACTGAGAAATTTCAGAGAGGACCTATACCTTCTAGGGTTAGTGCCCCAATCCCAAGGAATGGACCTAGCCAAGTTATCCCTAGTAAACCTTTTCAGGGTACTTCTACCCCTAGGCCCATGGACAAAGGTAAGGCACCTGACACCCAGAGAACCCCTAGTTCAAATATCACCTGTTTTAAGTGTCAGAAACCAGGTCACATTTCTAGTCAGTGTACTGCCATAGCCTGTTTCAAGTGTCATAAGGTAGGTCATGTTGCTAGCCAGTGCCCACGAAGATCCCTTTACATAGAAGAGGGAGAGAATGATAATTCCGAGCCCAATGAGGAATTTGAAGAAGAAATTTATGAGGCCGGAATGAATTTGGTTGAGGAGTATGAAGGAGAGGAGGAACCCAATGAATCTGACCAATTAGGAGTTGTAAGATGCATCCTATCCCAGAATCTAGTTCAAGAGGATTGGCGTAGGACTAACATCCTACAGACTTTTCTTAAATTAGGGGATAAGGTATGTAAGATCATCATAGATAGCGGGAGCTGTGTAAATGCCATCTCTACTAGCACTGTCAAGATGTTAGGCTTAATCCCAGTTCCCCATCCCAACCCCTATAAGGTTTCTTGGGTAGATTCTACCTCCATACCCATCCAGTCTAGATGTCAAGTCCAAATCCAAATGCAATCTTATCACGAAAAGATTTGGTGCGATGTCTTACCCATGGGGGTGAGCAGTATCATTCTTGGAAGACCTTGGTTGTATGATCATGATGCCACCCTCTTAGGAAAATCCAATACCTGTGTCTTTAGTTTCAATGGGAAGAAGATTACGATCCATTCCGTTCCCCCTAAGGACAAGGTAACTAAAGGAGCTGGTAAGGTTAAGGAGATGAAAACTGGAGTGAACCTAATCAGTGCTAAGGATCTAGAACAAGAAATTCATAGTGGTTCACCCATCTGGATGTTGACTGCTAAGGAGCTTAGAACTTCGGAACCCTCAGAGCCTCCTCAAGAAGTTAAACCTGTGTTAAAAGAATTTGAGGATGTCTTTCCCGAGGATTTGCCAGACCACCTTCCACCTCTTAGGGATATCCAGCATGCCATAGATCTAATCCCAGGAGCAACTTTGCCCAACTTGCCCCATTACAGGATGAATCCATCTGAGCATGAAGAACTGCAAAAGCAGGTTGGAGAATTATTGAGGAAGGGGTTTATTAGAGAAAGTCTTAGCCCTTGTGCAGTCCCAGCCTTACTGACCCCAAAGAAAGATGGCACGTGGAGGATGTGTGTTGACAGTCGTGCCATCAATAAAATTACAATCAAGTATAGGTTTTCCATCCCTAGACTAGATGACATGCTTGATATGATGGCTGGTGCAATGGTTTTTTCTAAGATTGATCTCAAAAGCGGCTATCATCAGGTTAGGATTAGACCCGGGGATGAATGGAAAACTGCTTTCAAAACTAAGGATGGTCTTTATGAATGGGTTGTTATGCCTTTTGGGTTGTCCAATGCCCCTAGTACTTTCATGAGAATTATGACCCAGGTACTTAGAGCTTTCATAGGAAAATTTGTGGTGGTCTATTTTGATGACATCCTGATCTATAGTAAGACCCCAACAGATCACCTAGACCACCTTAGAGCAGTCTGCCAAGTTTTGAGGAATGAGAGACTCTACGGCAATCTTAAGAAGTGTGAATTCATGACTAGTAGAGTTATCTTTCTTGGTTTTGTAGTAACCCCTGACGGCGTGGCGGCCGATCCTGAGAAGATTAAGTCCATAGTAGACTGGCCAGAGCCAACCAATGTGCATGAAGTTAGAAGTTTCCATGGCTTGGCTACCTTCTATAGGCGATTCATCAAGGGGTTTAGTACTTTAGCTGCTCCTATCACTGATTGTATTAGGAAGGGAGAATTTCATTGGACTAAGTCAGCCCATAAAGCCTTCCTAGATCTTAAGGATAAGATGACCCAGGCACCCATTCTGAGATTACCCGATTTTTCTAAAGTATTTGAGGTTGCCTGTGATGCTTCAGGTGTAGGAATAGGTGGAGTCCTAAGCCAAGAGAATCATCCCATAGCATTCTTCAGTGAAAAACTTAATGATGCTAAGCTTAGGTATTCTACCTATGATAAGGAATTTTATGCGGTGGTGCAAGCTTTGCGTTACTGGAGACATTATTTGCTACCGCAGGAATTTGTACTATTCTCAGACCATGAGGCTCTTAGATTTCTGAACTCCCAAAAGAAGCTTAACCCTAGGCATGCTAAGTGGGTAGAATATATCCAGTCCTATACTTTTGTCCTGAAACATAAGGCTGGAGTTGAGAATAAGGTAGCTGATGCCCTTAGTCGCCGATCTCTGTTATTAACTTCTGTTAGAACTGAGGTCATAGGGTTTGAGCAAATCAAAGAGGAATATGAGTCTTGTCCGGATTTCACAACTGTGTATCAGGATCTAGTTCAAGGACCGTCTAGTAATCACCAGGATTATACCCTTGTAGATGGTTTTTTGTTCTTCAAAAATAGGCTTTGCATCCCTAGAACTTCTCTTAGAGAATTTTTGATTTGGGAAATCCATGCTGGAGGTTTAGCTGGCCATTTTGGAAAAGACAAGACCATTTAGCTATTGAAGACCACTTTTTCTGGCCTAGCTTAAAAAGGGATGTAGCTAATATTGTAGCTAGATGTCGAACCTGCGCTGTTGCCAAACAGCGAAAACAAAACACTGGCCTTTATACCCCACTCCCTGTCCCAGATCGTCCTTGGCAAGATGTGAGTATGGATTTTGTGTTAGGTTTACCTAAGACCCAGAGAAGGCATGATTCTATCTGTGTCGTAGTCGACCGATTCTCTAAAATGGCCCACTTCTTGCCTTGTTCCCAAACTTTTGATGCGTCTAAGGTAGCCACACTTTTCTTCAATGAGATAGTTAGACTCCATGGCCTACCTAAGACAATCGTTTCAGATAGGGATGTCCGGTTCACCAGTTACTTTTGGAAGACCCTTTGGCATAAGTTAGGGACAAAACTTAAGTTTTCAACTGCCTATCATCCCCAAACTGATGGCCAAACTGAAGTAGTGAACCGTAGCCTAGGAAATCTGCTGAGATGTCTTGTTGGTGAAAACACCAGAAATTGGGATTTATACCTACCAAGGGCAGAATTTGCGTACAATGACTCGGTCAATAGGTCTACGGGTAAAAGTCCATTTGAAATTGTACATGGGTACAAACCTCACACACCTCTTGACCTAGTCCCTTTACCTGTCCACACTCGAGTCTCCGAATCTGCTGAGAATTTTGCACAGCATATAAAAGACTTGCATAAAGAAATTCATGCCAAAATAAATTTAAGTAATGAAACTTATAAGAAGTTGGCTGATACTCAAAGACGAGTCAAATCTTTTGTTGAGGGAGACTATGTGATGATTAGGTTAAGGCCTGAACGGTTTCCTCCTGGAACCGTTAGAAAGTTACATGCTAGGGGAGCTGGACCATTTAGAGTGGTAAAGAGAGTAGGATCCAATGCCTATGTGCTCGAGTTGCCTCCAGAACTAGGCATTAGCTCTACTTTCAACATTACAGACTTAGTAGAATACAGGGAGCCAGCTGTGATTCCTAGTGAGCCTTTTGAGCCTAACCCTATCATTGAGAGTGATCCCGACCCTGTGTGTCCACCAACAAACTGGCCTGTGAGGAAAGAGCAGATTGAAAAGATCCTGGATGATCAGGTTATCTCTACTCGTAATCGAGGATACCAAAGGTACCTGGTCCGCTGGCAAGGAAGGCCAGATTCTGATGACTCTTGGATCTCCCGAGAAGAATTACAAGAATTGGACCCAGACCTCTTGGAGAGATACCAGAGCCAACTTGAGCCTTACTCGACAGGGTCGAGTTCCTCCCACCCTGGGAGAATTGGTGCGGGCACCAGACTCAGAAGAAGACTTCAGAGCTCCATTTGGATCTCTGATTGACATTGCACGAGAAATTAGGGTTTGTAATAAAGGTTGACCTGGTCAACCAGTTTATTTATTTTATTTATTTCTTGAATCACCATTTAAATTTTGTTGAGTCATGTTGACTCGGTGCAAGTCCCAATGTGGTTTCAATTTGGTCCAAAATGGTGCCACATTTCTCTTCCAATCAACTCAAGGTTCAAGCAAGTGGAGGCCACACTCCAAGCCACACGCCCAGCCACACTCCGAGCACACGCCAGAGTCCAGGAGGCGCCACAGAGGCATCCCAGTGTCATGGTCCCCACACCCAAAGAAGAAAAAATCATATTGGAAGCTAATTTAAAGGAGGCGCCCATACCTGCCTATTTTACCTAAGCAAAGAAGGAAGAAAACTTCTCTTAGAGAAGAAATCAAAGAAGGACATCCAACCTACTCCTAATTGAAGTTCAAATCAAAATCAAAGAGCTTAACTTGGAGTGGAAGAAAAGAAGAAATACCTTAAGAAGAAGAGGACTCCAAATCCAAATCCAACTCCAAAGGAGGTGCCATAAAAGTTCCAAAACAATTCCTTTATGGCCGTCCCAATTTTTTTTGGACTCTTGGTCGGCCAAGGGAGAGGATTTTCTACCTAATCTAGGGGTTGGAAGAGTTTAGTCCCACATGGGAATTTGTACAAGCTAGGAGAAAATTTTAGGTCTATATAATAGACCTCTCTTTGTAACTTTAAAAAATCAATGAAGAAAAATTATTTTTGCTATTCTCTTGTGTTGAGTGACCTAGGTTTCTCTTCTTCCGCACTATTCTAAGTGTTGAGCTCCGTGAGGGGGTAATCCGGGTTCCATTGGAGCCTTGAGGAGGTGAGAGATCTCCATCTTTATCCAAAACCCTAGGTTAGCCACTTGAAATTCCAAAACCCTAGCCACCTTTCATTATTTTCCATCCACCAAACCCTAGATCCATCCATCTCCCATGGCCTCTCTCTCTCTACAAGTCCAGGCCATCCACCTTCATCCAGATCCAGTCCGGCTACTTCAGATCCAGAGCAAGTTCCAAGGAAAATCACATCAACATCCAGGAGAATCCAGTTTTCAGCAATTTCGATCTTCAAGTTCATCAACCTGGTAAATCTTTTCCTTGACTCTCTGATTCCATCAATTGTCTTTCTTCTCTTCCAGATCTTGAGTTCCGGAGAAGCCAACCCGCCAAAGGACCAGTATTTGAGGATCCATTACGAAGATATCCGACTCCGAGGATCCAACAATCTGCTCGGGAGAGTTCTTCCACCAAAATCTGTGAAGATCATTGTCTGGTGAGATAAACCTTCCCTTCTCTTTATTTCTATTTTGTTGAAAGCTCGGAGTGAAACCCTAGGTCTGGGAGTTTCTCAACCCCCAGCGATCCGTTGCTTCTAAACTACTCTGATAATTTAGTTTCCTTAAAATTGTGCTTTCAATTATCATATTAGTATCTTTCAATGTTAGGTTAACTTTTCTTTGATTTGAAGCCAACTTCTACAAACATATAAAAACCACAAAAAAATTTAATTAATCTTAATTTACTTCCGCATCGCATCCCTTAATTTGTTCTGCATCATTTTTGGTATCAGAGCTTTCGTGCTGCATCATGTATCTCCCAAACTAAAAAATCTCTTAAGGAGGTTCTTGGGATGCAAAGCCTATTCTCTCTAAAAAGATAACCATCTAGAAGGGTATAGTCACTATGATCACTAGATGGTCCTTGACGCAAAACTTGATAAATTTTATCAAAATCTGGACAGGTTTCGTACTGCTCCTTAAGTCTTTCAAAACCTATGACTTCAGTACTGTCTGAAGTTAAAGTAACGTTCTACGACTTAGGGCATCAGCTACCTTATTATCGGTTCCTGATTGATGCTTTAGGACAAACGTATAGGATTGGATGTACTCTACCCATTTGGCATGCCTAGGGTTTAGTTTCTTTTGGGAACTCAAAAACCTAAGGGCTTCATGGTCTGAAAATAAAACAAATTCTTGCGGTAGGAGATAATGCCTCCAATACCTTAATGCTTGCACTACCGCATAAAGCTCCCGATCTTATGTGGAGTATTTTTTCCTGGCTTCATTCAATTTCTCACTAAAGAATGCTACGGGATGGTTCTCTTGACTCAGAACTCACCAATACCTACTCCCGAAGCATCGCATGCTACTTCAAAGACCTCAGAAAAATCGGTAGTCTTAAGACTGGTGCTTGGGTCATCTTATCTTTGATGTGAAGGAAGGCCTTATCAGCTGACTTCGTCCATTCAAAGTGGCCCTTCCTAATACAATCCGTGATAGGAGCAACTATGGTGCTAAACCCTCTAATAAATCTTCGATAAAACGTAGCGAGGCCATGAAAACTTCTTACTTCATGAATATTATTGGGTGTTGGCCACTCTACAATTGCCTTAACCTTCTCAGGGTCAGCGGATACTCCTTCAGGGGTCACAACAAATCCTAGGAAGATAACTCTAGTAGTCATGAAAGCACATTTCTTTAGATTGGCATAGAGGTTATCTTTCCTAAGTGCTAAACATACCTACCTCAGATGTTGTTGATGATCTTCTCTAGTCCTACTATAGATAAATATGTCGTCAAAGTAAACGACTACAAATTTTCCAATAAAGGCTCGTAGGACTTGGTTCATGATTCGCATAAAAGTGCTAGGGGCGTTTGATAACCCAAAAGGCATGACTACCCATTCAAATAACCCGTCCTTAGTTTTAAAGGCAGTCTTCCATTCATCCCCTGGTCTGATCCTAACTTGGTGATAGCCGCTCTTCAGGTCAATCTTAGAAAATATAGTTCACCAGCCATCATATCTAACATATCATCCAAGCGAGGGATAGGAAACCTATACTTCATCGTGATTTTATTTATGGCAGCGCAGGGTGCGAGGCACCGGTGCGCACACGGGCGCGGGCGGGCGCGGGTCCTGGCAGCGCTGGGCGCGGGGCACCGGGCGCGCGCACGGGCGCGGGCATTCGCGGGTCCTGGCAGCGCCGGGCGCGGTCACGCGGGGCGCGCGCGGACGCGGGGCATGCCCCCGAATTTGCAATGCTGCTCGCTACCCAGGAACCCCCGGGGTGGACCTTGGCCGGATGCCCCGCGCGGGTAGTAGGTTGGAAAGCCCCCTTACGGGCGGGGCGCGGGTCTTGGCCGCCCCGGATGCGCGTCCGCGCGCGTCCAGGCACGCATCCAGGCCCTCCCCGCTTCTGCAACGTTGCTCGTGACCCTTGGGTACTCTCCCGGGTATCTGTTTTGGATTTTCTGCTCGCGCGGCGCGCGCCCAGGCCTCCTTGGACTCGCGTCCTGTCTACTCTGTGATCGCGCCCGTGTCGTGCCCTTTGGGACTCGCGTCATGTGCTGTGTGGTTTCGAGTCCTGGCCGCCCTTTTGCCCTGTGCATGGTGCGCGCATCCTGGACATCCTCGACTCGCGTCCGGGGTGCGCTGGGTGCTCTCTCGTGCTGGGCCGTCCGTGACTCGGGTCCAACGACATTTGGGCGCGAGTCTTGGTCCTCCCTTGCGTTCGCAAGCTATCTTTGTGCCTCGGAACACCTCGGGATGCCCTTTCTTCGCCCCATCTTAGTGCTGGATCATCGCGGCTGCGCGTGCGCAGAACCATGGTCGGTGCCGTCCGATCCGGTCGACGTCCCGGTCCTTCGGCTCCGTCCGGATACTTCGGGCGAAAACACGGCCGCGCGCGCGTGGAACCAAGGTCGGTTTCCTCCGGTCTGGTCGACCTCCCGGTCTTTCTCCTTCGGCTCCGTTCGGATCCTTCGGGCGAAAACGTGGCTGCGCACGTGCGGAACCTAGGTCAGTGTGCGATGCTCCGATCGACCTCCCGGTCCCGCTCCATCGGCTCCGTCCGGATCCTTCGGGCGAAAACGCGGCCGCGCGCGCGCGGAACCAAGGTCGGTGTGCGATGGTCCGGTCGACCTCCCGGTCCCGCTCCATCACCTCCGTCCGGATCCTTCGGGCGAAATTGCGGCCGCGCGCGCGCGGAACCAAGGTCAGTTTTTGATGGTCCGATCGACCTCCCGGTCCCGCTCCATCGTCGCCGTCCGGATCCCTAGGGAGAAAAATGCGGCCACGCGCGCGCGGAACCAAGGTCGTTGTGCGAAAGTCTGGTCGACCTCCCGGTCTCGCTCCATCGCCTCCGTCCGGATCCTTCGGGTGAAATCGCGGCCCCGCGCGCGCGGAACTAAGGTCGTTGTGCGATGGTCTGGTCGACCTCCCGGTCCCGCTCCATCGCCTCCATCCGGAACCTTCGGGTGAAATCGCGGCCGCGCACGCGCGGAACCAAGGTCGGTGTGCGATGGTCCGGTCGACCTCCCGGTCCCGCTCCATCGCCTCCATCCAGATCCTTCGGGCGAAATCGTGACCGCGCGCGCGCGGAACCAATGTCGGTTTTCGATGGTTCGGTCGACCTCCCAGTCCCGCTCCATCGTCGCCGTCCGGATCCCTCGGGCGAAAAACGCTGCTGCCGCGCGCGCGCGGAACCAAGGTCAGTGCGCTCTTTGGTCCGGTCGACCTCCCGGTCACGCTCCATCGGCCCTGTCCGGATCCTTCGAGCAAAATACGCGTCGCGCGCGCTCGCGGAACCAAGGTCGTTGTGCGATGGTCTGTTCGACCTCCCGGTCCCGCTCCATCGCCTCCGTCCGGATCCTTAGGGCGAAATCACGGCGCGCGCGCACGGAACCAAGGTCGGTGTGCGATAGTCCGGTCGACCTCCCGGTCCCGCTCCATCGTCGCCATCCGGATCCCTCGGGCGAAAAACGTGGCCGCGCGCGCGCGGAACCAAGGTCGGTGCGCTCTTTGGTCCGGTCGACCTCCCGGTCCCGCTCCATCGGCCCCGTCCGGATCCCTCGAGCAAAAAACGCGGCCGCGTGCGCGCGTAACCAAGGTCGTTGTGCTATGGTCCGGTCGACCTCCCGGTCCCGCTCCATCGCCTCCGTCCGGATCCTTCTGGCGAAATCGCGCCCGCGCGCGCGCGGAACCAAGGTCGGTGTGCGATGGTCCGGTAGACCTCCCGGTCCCGCTCCATCGTCGCCGTCCGGATCCCTTTGGCGAAAAACGCGGCCGCGCGCGCGTGGAACCAAGGTCGCTGCGCTCTTTGGTCCGATCGACCTGCCGGTCCCGCTCCATCGCCTCCGTCCGGATCCTTCGGGCGAAATCGCGGCCGCGCGTGCGCGGAACCAAGGTCGGTGTGCGATGGTCTGGTCGACCTCTCGGTCCCGCTCCATCATCGCCGTCCGGATCCCTCGGGCGAAATCGCGGCCGCGCGCGCGGAACCAATGTCGGTTTTCGATGGTCCGGTCGACCTCCCGGTCCAGCTCCATCATCGCCGTCCGGATCCCTCGGGCGAAAAACGTGGCCGCGCACGCGGAACCAAGGTCGGTGTGCTCTTTGGTCCGGTCGACCTCCCGGTCCCGCTCCATCGACCCCGTCCGGATCCTTCAGGCAAAAAACGCGGCTGCGCGCGCGCGGAACCAAGGTCGTTGTGCGATGGTCCGGTCGACCTCCTGGTCCCGCTCCATCGCCTCCATCCGGATCCTTCGGGCGAAATCGCGGCCGCGCAGCGCGCAGAACCAAGGTCGGTGTGCGATGGTCCGGTCGACCTCCCGGTCCTGCTCCATTGTCGCCGTCCGGATCCCTCGGGCGAAAAACGTGGCCGCGCGCGCGGGGAACCAAGGTCGGTGCGCTCTTTGGTCCGGTCGACCTCCCGGACCTGCTCCATCGGCCCCGTCCGGGTCCTTCGGGCAAAAATGCGGCCGCGCGCGCGCGGAACCAAGGTCGTTGTTCGATGGTCCGGTCGACCTCCCGGTCCCGCTCCATCGCCTCCGTCCGGAACCTTCGGGCGAAATCGCTGCCGCTCACGCGCGGAACCAAGGTCGGTGTGCGATGGTCTGGTCGACCTCCCGGTCCCGCTCCATCGCCTCCGTTCAGATCCTTCGGGCGAAATCGCGGCCGCGCGCGAGCGGAACCAATGTCGGTTTTCGATGGTCCGGTCGACCTCCCATTCCCGGTCCATCGTCGCCGTCCGGATCCCTCGAGCGAAAAATGTGGCCGCGCGCGCGCGGAACCAAGGTCGGTGCGCTCTTTGGTCCGGTCGACCTCCCGTTCCCGCTCCATTGCCGCCGTCCGGATCCCTCGGGCAAAAATCGTGGCTGCGCGCGCGCGGAACCAAGGTCGGTGTGCGATGGTCCGTCGACCTCCCGGTCCCGCTCCATCGCCTTCGTCCGGATCCCTCGGGCCAAAAACGCGGCCGCGCGCACGCGGAACCAAGGTCGGTGCGCTCTTTGGTCTGGTCGACCTCCCGATCCCGCTCCATCGGCCCCGTCCGGATCCCTCGGGCGAAAATCGTGGCCGTGCGCGCGCGGAACCAAGGTCGGTGCGCTCTTTGGTCCGGTCGACCTCGCGGTCCGCTCCGTCGGCCCCGTCCTTCTTGGTGGTCCCTCCCCATGCCCCCGTCCCGAAACACCCACCCCCCTCGTCAAATTGGAATCCCCGCATCCTCCGGTGCGGCTCGGTGCCCCATGCGGCCGTTGTCCCTCGTGGGTTCGTGGTATCTCGTGCTCGGCGGTTTTTCTCTATCGGCGTGTCCCATCGATGACCCCTCCTTCGTGCGCTCTCGGGTCGCAAGGCTCCGCGTGCGGGGGAGTGGTGCGGTGCGCGCCGCGGCGGCGACCGTGTCGTTGTGTGAGCGGTCTTGGATGCGCATCCAGCGACGGGCTCCCTGCCTCGTCGTGGCGAACTGCCGGTGGGTGCATCCCTTCACTCGTGCTCGGAGGACCCATTGTTGCCCCTCGTTGCGACCCGTCAGTTGCCCGTGCGGTCTACCCCCCTTGCGGGACTCGTCCGTTTGCCACGCGACCCTTGCGGCTACCCCGCCTTCGCAGCGGTGGTTGCCGTTCCTCGTGCGGTCCTCGAGCGCCCTCCGTTTGGAGAGTGCCTCCGTGTTTTCCCATTCCTTCGGCCCGCTCCTGGCTTCGTGCGCTCTCGCAGATGCGGTGGATTCATCGTGCCGGGGCCCCCGTGCCCCGTGTCCCATCTCGAATCGTTGCCCGCCCCGATGCGACGACGTCCGCGGCCCGTCCCAGCATCCC
>CM038041.1:104318363-104325863 GCA_021397845.1 Areca catechu
CCCCCACCCCCGCGGTCGGGGCGGTGATGCCGGATCGCGACCCCAGGTCAGGTGGGGCCACCCGCCGAGCTTAAGCATATCAATAAGCGGAGGAGAAGAAACTTACGAGGATTCCCCTAGTAACGGCGAGCGAACCGGGACCAGCCCAGCTTGAGAATCGGGGGGCCGCGCCCCTCGAATTGTAGTCTGGAGAAGCGTCCTCAGCGACGGACCGCGCCCGAGTCCCCTAGAAAGGGGCGCACGGGAGGGTGAGAGGCCCGTCCGGCCCGGACCCTACCACACCACGAGGCGTTGTCGACGAGTCGGGTTGTTTGGGAATGTAGCCCCAATCGGACGGTAAATTTCGTCAAAGGCTAAATACGGGCGAGAGACCGATAGCGAACAAGTACCGCAAGGGAAAGATGAAAAGGACTTTGAAAAGAGAGTCAAAGAGTGCTTGAAATTGCTGGGAGGGAAGCGGATGGGGACGGCGATGCGCCCCGGCCGGATGCGGAATGGCGGCGAGCCGGTCCGCCACTCGGCTCGGGGCGCGAACCGTTGCGGGCCGCACCGGCGGCCGAAGCCCGGGCGGTCAAACCCGTCCGCGGAGACGCCGTCGGCGCGGCCGGGGATCCAACGCGCGCCATCCCGGCGTGCCCCCCAGGGCACCGACGTGCCCCAGGCAACGGCCCGCGGGCTCCCCATCCGACCCGTCTTGAAACACGGACCAAGGAGTCTGACATGCGTGCGAGTCGACGGGCGCGCGAAACCCGGAAGGCGCAAGGAAGCTGACGGGCGGGAGCCCCACCCTCTGCGGAAGGGGCGCACCGTCGGCCGACCCCGATCTTCTGTGAAGGGTTCGAGTTGGAGCATGCCTGTCGGGACCCGAAAGATGGTGAACTATGCCTGAGCGAGGCGAAGCCAGAGGAAACTCTGGTGGAGGCCCGAAGCGATACTGACGTGCAAATCGTTCGTCTGACTTGGGTATAGGGGCGAAAGACTAATCGAACCATCTAGTAGCTGGTTCCCTCCGAAGTTTCCCTCAGGATAGCTGGAGCTCGCGGGAGAGTTCTATCGGGTAAAGCCAATGATTAGAGGCATCGGGGGCACAATGCCCTCGACCTATTCTCAAACTTTAAATAGGTAGGACGGTGCGGCTGCTCCGTTGAGCCATGCCACGGAATCGAGAGCTCCAAGTGGGCCATTTTTGGTAAGCAGAACTGGCGATGCGGGATGAACCGGAAGCCGGGTTGCGGTGCCCAACTGCGCGCTAACCCAGATCCCACAAAGGGTGTTGGTCGATTAAGACAGCAGGACGGTGGTCATGAAAGTCAAAATCCGCTAAGGAGTGTGTAACAACTCACCTGCCAAATCAACTAGCCCCGAAAATGGATGGCGCTCAGCGCGCGACCCACACCCGGCCATCGGGGCGAGCGACAGGCCCCGATGAGTAGGAGGGCGCGGCGGCCGCCGCAAAACCCGGGGCGCGAGCCCGGGCGGAGCGGCCATCGGTGCGGATCTTGGTGGTAGTAGCAAATATTCAAATGAGAACTTTGAAGGCCGAAGAGGGGAATGGTTCCATGTGAACGGCACTTGCACATGGGTTAGCCGATCCTAAGAGATGGGGGAGGCCCGTCAGAGAGCGCGTCGCCGCGCGAGCTTCGAAAGGGAATCGGGTTAAAATTCCCGAGCCGGGACGTGGCGGCTGACGGCAATGTTGGGAAGTCTGGAGACGCCGGCGGGGGCCTCTGGAAGAGTTATCTTTTCTGCTTAACGGCACGCCCACCCTGGAAACGTCTCAGCCGGAGGTAGGGTCCAGCGGCCAGAAGAGCACCGCACGTCTCGCGGTGTCCAGTGCGCCCCCGGCCGCCCATGAAAATCCGGATGACTGAGTGCTGCCCATGCCCGGTCGTACTCATAACCGCATCAGGTCTCCAAGGTGAACAGCCTCTGGCCCATGGAACAATGTAGGCAAGGGAAGTCGGCAAAACGGATCTGTAAATTCGAGAAAAGTATTGGCTCTGAGGGCTGGGCACGGCGGTCCCGGCCCCGAACCCGTCGGTTGTCGGCGGACTGCTCGAGCTGCTCCCGTGGCGAGAGCGGGTCACCGCGTGCCGGCCGGGGGACGGACCGGGAACGGCCCCCTCGGGGGCCTTCCCCGGGCGTCGAACAGCCAACTCAGAACTAGTACGGACAAGGGGAATCCGACTATTTAATTAAAACAAAGGGTCGCGTGGCGAACGGACGAGTCCCGCAAGGGGGGTAGACCGCACGGGCAACTGACGGGTCGCAACGAGGGGCAACAAAGGGTCCTCCGAGCACGAGTGAAGGGATGCACCCACCGACGGTTGGCCACGACGAGGCAGGGAGCCCGTCGCTGGATGTGCATCCAAGACCGCTCACATGCCGACACGGTCGCTGCCACGGTGCGCACCGCGCCACTCCCCCGCACGCGGAGCCTTGCGACCCGAGAGCGCATGAAGGAGGGGTCGTCGATGGGACACGCCGACAGCGGAAAACCGCCGAGCATGAGATACCACGAACCCACGAGGGACAATGGCCGCACGGGGCACCGAGCCGCACCGGAGGGTGCGGGGATTTCCATTTGACGAGGGGGGTGGGTGTTTCGGGACGGGGGCATGGGGAGGGACCACCAAGAAGGACGGGGCCGACGGAGCGGGACCGCGAGGTCGACCTGACCAAAGAGCGCACCGACCTTGGTTCCGTGCGCGTGCAGCAGCGATTTTCGCCCGAGGGATCCGGACGGGGCCGATGGAGCGGGATCGGGAGGTCGACCGGACCAAAGAGCGCACCGACCTTGGTTCGCGCGGTGCGGCCATTTTTTTGCCCGAGGATCCGGACGGAGGCGATGGAGCGGGACCGGGAGGTCGACCGGACCATCGCACACGACCTTGGTTCCGCGCGCGCTTGGCGCCGCGATTTTCGCCGAGGGATCCGGACGGCGGCGATGGAGCGGGATCGGGAGGTCGACCGGACCAAAGAGCGCACCAACCTTGTATCCACCGCGCGGCCACATTTTTCGCTCGACGGATCCGGACGGTGACGATGGATCCGGGAACGGGAGGTCGACCGGACCATCGAAAACCGACCTTTGTTCCGCTCGCGCGCGGCCGCGATTTCGCCCGAAGGATCCGGACGGAGGCGATGGAGCGGGACCGGGAGGTCGACGGACCATCGCACACCGACCTTGGTTCCGTGCGCACGCGGCAGCGATTTCGCCCGAAGGATCCGGACGGAGGCGATTGAGCGGGACGGGGAGGTCGACGGACCATCGAACAACGACCTTGGTTCCCGCGCGCGCGCAGGCCGCATTTTTTCCCGAAGGATCGGGACGGGGCCGATGGAGCGGGACCGGGAGGTCGACCGACCAAAGAGCACACCGAACTTGGTTCGTGCGCGCGCGGCCCCGTTTTTCGCCCGAGGGAACCGGACGGTGATGATGGAGCGAGACCGGGAGGTCGACCGGACCATCGCACACCGACCTGGTTCCGAGCACGCGCGGGCCGCGATTTCGCTCGAAGGATTTGGATGGAGGCGATGGAGCGGGACCGGGAGGTCGACTGGACCATCGCACAATGACCTTGGTTCCGCACGCGCGCGGCCGCATTTTTTGCCCGAAGGATCCGGACGGGCCGATGTGAGCGGGACCAGGAGGTCGACCGGACCCAAAGAGCGCACCGACTTGGTTCGCGCGCGGGCGCGGCCGCGTTTTCGCCCGAGGGATCCGGACGGCGACGATGGAGCGGGACCGGGAGGTCGACGGACCATCGAAAACCGACATTGGTTCCACGCGCGCGCGGCCACGATTTCGCCCGAGGGATCGGGATGGCGACGATGGAGCGAGACGGGGTGGTCGACGGACCATCGCACACCGACTTGGTTCTGCGCGCGTGCGGCCGTGATTTCGCCCAAAGGATCCGGACGGAGGCGATGGAGCGGGACGGGGAGGTCGAACGGACCAAAGAGCGCACCGACTTGGTTCCGCGCGTGCGCGGCCGCGTTTTTCGCCCGAGGGATCCGGACGGCGACGATGGAGCGGGACAGGGAGGTCGATCGGACCATCGCACACCGACCTTGGTTCCGCGTGCGCGCGCGGGCCACGATTTCGCCCGAAGGATCCGGACGGAGGTGATGGAGCGGGGCGGGAGGTCGACCGGACCATAGCACAACGACCTTGGTTCCACGCGCGCGCGGCCGCATTTTTGCCCGAGGGATCGGGACGGGGCCGATGGAGCGGGACCGGGAGGTCGACGGGCCAAAGAGCGCACCGACCTTGGTTCCGCTGCGTGCGGCGCGTTTTTCGCCCGAGGGATCCGGACGGCGACGATGGAGCGAGACCGGGAGGTCGACCGGGACCATCGCACACCGACCTTGGTTCCCGCGCGCCCGGCCGCGATTTCGCCCGAAGCATCCGGACGGAGGCGATGGAGCGGGACCGGGAGTCGACGGACCATCGCACAACAACCTTGGTTCCGCCGCGCGCCGCGGCCGCGTTTTTTGCCCGAAGGATCGGACGGGGCCGATGGAGCTAGACCGGGAGGTCGACCGGACCAAAGAGCGCACCGACCTTGGTTCCGCCCGCGCGCGGCCACGTTTCTCGCCCGAGGGATCCGGACGGCGACGATGGAGCGGGACCGGGAGGTCGACCGAACCATCGAAAATCGACATTGGTTCCGCGCCCGGCGCTGGCCGCGATTTCGCCCGAAGGATCGGACGGAGGCGATGGAGCAGGACCGGGAGGTCGACCGGACCATCGCACCAACGACCTTGGTTCCGCGCGCGCGCGGCCATGATTTCACCCGAAGGATCCAGACGGAGGCGATGGAGCGAGACCGGGATGTCGACCGGACCATCGCACAACGACCTTGGTTCCGCGCGCGCCCGCCGCTTTTTTCGCCCGAAGGATCCGGACGGGGACGATGGAGCGGGACCGGGAGGTCGACCGGACCAAAGAGCGCACCGACCTTGGTTTCCGCGCGCGCGCGGCCGTGTTTTTCGCCCGAGGGATCCGGACGGCGACCATGGAGCGGGGACGGGAGGTCTACCGGACCATCGAAAATCGACCTTGGTCCGCGCGGGCGCGGCCGCGATTTCGCCCTAGGATCCGGACGGCGACGATGGAGCGGGACGGGGAGGTCGACCGACCATCGAAAACCGACCTTGTTTCTGCGCGCGCGCGCGGCCGCAATTTCGCCGAAGGATCTGGACGGAGGCGATGGAGCGGGACTGGGAGGTCGACCGGACCATCGCACACCGACTTGGTTCCGCGTGCGGGCGGCCGCGTTTTCGCCCGAAGGATCAAGACGGAGCCAATGGAGCGGGACCGGGAGGTCGACCGGAGCATCGCACACCGACCTAGGTTCTGCGCGGCCGCGTTTTCGCCCGAAGGATCCAGACGGAGCCGAAGGAGCGGCACCGGGAGGTCGACCGGACCGGGGACACCGACCTTGGTTCCGCGCGGCGCGCGGCCGCGTTTTCGCCCGAAGGATCCGGACGGAGCCAAAGGACCGGGACGTCGACCGGACCGGACGGCACCGACCATGGTTCCGCGCGCACGCGGCCGCGAAGATCCGGCACTCGGAAGGGGCGAAGAAAGGGCATCCCGAGGTGTTCCGAGGCACAAAGATAGCTTGCGAACGAAAGGGAGGACCAAGGACTCGCGCCCAATGTCGTGGGACCGAGTCACGGACGGCCCAGCACGAGAGAGCACCCAGCGCACCCCGGACGCGAGTCCAGGATGTCCAGGATGCGCGCACCATGCGCAGGGAAAAAGGGCGGCCAGGACTCGGAACTACACAGCACAGGACGCGAGTCCCGGAGGGCACGACACGGGCGCAATCATAGAGCAGCCAGGATGCGAGTCCAAGGAGGCCTGGGCACGCGCCGTGCGAGCAGAAAATCCAAAACAGATACCGAGAGAGTACCAAGGGTCGCGAGCAACGTTGCAGAAGCGGTGGAGGGCCTGGACGCGCGCGGACGCGCATCCGGGGCGGCCAAGAGCCACGCCCCTCCCGCAAGGTGGCTTGCCAACCTACTACCCGCGCGGGGCATACGGCCAAGGTCCACCCCGGGGGTTCCTGGGTCGCGAGCAGCATTGCAAATTCGGGGGCATGCCCGCGTCCGTACGCGCCCCGTGTGACTGCGCCGGAGCTGCCAGGACCCGCGCGCAGTGCGCGTGCCCGTTGCCCCGCGCCGCCTGCGCCCATGCGCGCACCCGGTGCCCGTGCCCGGTGCTGCCAGGACCCGCGCACGCCCGCGCCCGTGCGCGCGCCCGGTGCCCCGCGCCCTGCGCTGCCAGGACCAACGCCCGCCCGGCCCGTGCGCGCGACAGGTGCCCCGCGCCCGGCGCTGCAGCACCCGCGCCCGTGCGCGCGTCAGGTGCCGCGCGCGCCCGCGCCGTGCGCGTGCCCGGGCCCGGCGCTGCCAGGACCCGCGCCCGCCCGCGCGCGCGCCCGTGCCCGCGCCTACGCTGCCAGGACACGTGCGCGCGCCCCGGTGCCCCGCGCCTAGTGCGCGCGCCCGGTGCCCCGCGCCGTGCGCGCGCACGGTGCCCCGTGCCCGGCGCTGCCAGGACCGCGCCCGTGCGCGCGCCGGTAACCGCGCCGCCCGTGCCCGTGCACGCGCCCGGTGCCCCGCGCACTGCGCTGCCAGGACCCGCACCCGCCCGTGCCGTGCGCGCGCCAGGTGCCTCGCGCACGGTGCTGCCCAGGACCAGCGCCCGCCCGCGCCCGTGCGCGCCCGGTGCCCCGCGCCTTGCGCTGCCAGCACCCGCGCCCGAACACGCCCTTGCGCGCGCCCGGTGCACGCGCCCGGCGCTGCAAGGAGCGCGCCCCACGCGCCCGTGCACGAAACGGTGCCCCGCGCCGGCGGTGCCAGGACGCGCGCCCGCCGCGCCCGTGCGCGCGCCCGTTGCCCCATGCCCGTCGCTGCCAGGACCCGCATCCGTGCGCGCGCCCGGTGCCCGCGCCAGGCACTGCCAGGACCCGCGCCAGGCCGCGCCCGTGGCGCGCGCCCGGTGCCCGCGCCCGTGCGCGCGCCCGGTGCCCCGCGCCCGGCCGCGCCCCGTGCGCGCGCCCGGTGCCCGCGCCCTGCGCTGCCAGGACCAGCGCCGCCCGCGCCCGTGCGCGAGCCCGGTGCCCCGCGCCTGCGCTGCCAGGACCAGCGCCAGCCCGCGCCCGTGAACGCGCCCGGTGCCCCGCGCCGGCGCTGCCAGGACGCGCGCGCTCCCGCGCCCGTGCGCGCGCCTGGTGCCCCGCGCCGTCGCTGCCAGGACCGCGTCCGTGCGCGCGCCCGCCGTGCCCCGCGCCCGCGATGCCAGGAACCCGCGCTCCCGCGCCCGTGCGCGGCGCCCGGGCCGCGCCTGCACTGCCAGGACCCGCGCCCGTGCGCGGCGCCCGGTGCCCGGCGCCCGGCGCTGCAAGGACCCACGCCGTGCGCCGCGCCGGTTCCCCATGCCAAGCGCTGCCAGGACCCGCGCACGCCCGCGCCGTGCGCGCACCG
>CM038041.1:104335863-104358363 GCA_021397845.1 Areca catechu
CGGAGGCGATGGAGTGGGACCGGGAGGTCGACCGGACCATAGCACACCAACCTTGGTTACGCGCGCGCGCGCGGCCGCGATTTCGCCCGAAGGATCCGGACGGAGGCGATGGAGCGAGACCCGGAGGTCGATCGGACCATCGCACACCAACCTTGGTTCCGCGTGCGCGCGGCTGCGTTTTCGCCCGAAGGATCCGAACGGGGCCGATGGAGTGGGACCGGGAGGTCGACCAGACCAAAGAGCACACCGACCTTGGTTGAGCGCGCGCGCGCGGCCGCATTTTCGCCCGAGGGATCCAGACGGCGACGATGGAGCGGGACCGGGAGGTCGACCGTACCATCGAAAACCGACCTTGGTTCGCGCGCGCGCGCGGCCGCGATTTCGCCGAAGGATTCGGATGGAGGTGATGGAGCGGGACCGGGAGGTTGACCGGACCATCGCACACGAGCTTGTTTCCGCGCGCGCGCTGCCGCATTTTTTGCCCGAGGCATCCGAACGGCGATGATGGAGCGGGACCGGGAGGTCGACCAGACCAAAGAGCACACCGACCTTAGTTCCGCGCGCGCGCGCGACCGTATTTTTCGCCCGAGGGATCTGGACGGTGACGATGGAGCGGGACCGGGAGGTCGACCGGACCATCGAAAACCGACCTTGGTTCCGCTCCTGCGTGGCCGCGATTTCGTCCGATGGATCCGGACGGAGTCGATGGAGCGGGACCGGGAGGTTGACCGAACCATCGCACACCGACCTTGGTTCCACGCGCACGCGGCCACGATTTTGCCCGAAGGATCCGGACGGAGGCGATGGAGCGGGACCGGGAGTTCGACCGGACCGTCGCACAACGACCTTGGTTCCACTTGCGAGCGACCACATTTTTTGCCCGAAGGATCCGGACGGGGCCGATGGAGCGGGACCGGGTGGTCGACGGACCAAAGAGCGCACCGACCTTGGTTCCGCGCGTGCGTGGCCATGTTTTCGCCCGAGGGATCCAGACGGCGACGATGGAGCGGGACTGGGAGGTCGACCGGACCATCGAAAACCGACCTTGGTTCTGCGCGCGCGCGGCCGCGATTTCGCCCGAAGGATACGGACGGAGGCGATGGAGCGGATCGGGAGGTCGACCGGACCATCGCACACCGACCTTGGTTCCGCGCACGCGCGGCCGCGTTTTTCGCCCGAGGGATCCGGACGGCGACGATGGAGCGGGACCGGGAGGTCGACCGGACCATCGAAAACCGACCTTGGTTCCGCGCACGCGCGGCCGCAATTTTGCCCGAAGGATCCGGACGGAGGTGATGGAGCGGGACCGGGAGGTCGACCGGACCATCGCACACCGACCTTGGTTCTGCGTGCGCGCGGCCGTGTTTTCGCCCGAAGGATCCGGACGGAGCCGATGGAGCGGGTCCGGGAGGTCGACCGGAGCATCGCACACCGACCTAGGTTCCGCGCACGCGCGGCCGTGTTTTCGCCCGAAGGATCCGGACGGAGCCGAAGGAGCGGGATCGGGAGGTCGACCGGACCGGAGGACACAGACCTTGGTTCCACGCGCGCGCGGCCGCGTTTTCGCCCGAAGGATCCGGACGGAGCCGAAGGACCGGGACGTCGACCGGCCCGGACGACACCGACCATGGTTCCGCGTGCGCGCGGCCGCGAAGATCCGGCACTCGTAAGGGGCGAAGAAGGGGCATCCCGAGGTGTTCCGAGGCACAAAGCTAGCTTGCGAACGCAAGGGAGGACCAAGACTCGCGGGTCCAGGACAGCCCAGCACGAGAGAGCACCCAGCGCACCCCGGACGCGAGTCCAGGATGTCCAGGATGCGCGCACCATGCGGGGGGCAAAAGGGTGGCCAGGACTCGGAACCACACAGCACAGGACGCGAGTCCCGGAGGGCACGACACGAGCGCGATCACAGAGCAGCCAGGACGCGAGTCCAAGGAGGCCTGGGTGCGCGCTGCGCGAGCAGAAAATCCAAAACAGATACCCGAGGGAGTACCCAAGGGTCGCGAGCAACGTTGCAGTGGCGGGGGAGGGCCGGGACGTGCGCCTAGACGCGCATCCGGGGCGACCATGACCCGTGCCCCGCCCGCAAGGGGGCTTGCCTACCTACTACCCGCGTGGGGCATTCGGCCAAGGTCCAACCCGGGGGTTCCTGGGTCGAGAGCAGCATTGCAAATTCGGGGGCATGCCCCGTGATCGCGCGCGCCCCGCGTGACCCGCGCCCGGCGCTGCCAGGACCCGAGCATGCCCGCGCCCGGTGCCCGAGGACCGGCGCTGCCAGGACCCGCGCCCGCCCGTGCCGTGCGCGCGCCCGGTGCCCCGCACACTGCACTGCTAGGACCCGCGCCCGCGCTGCGCCCGTGCGCGTGCCCGGTGCCCCATGCCCGGTGCAGCAAGGACCCGTGCCCGCCCGTGCCCGGCGCTGCGAGGACCCGCGCCCGCCCGCGCCTTGCGCGCGCCCGGTGCCCCGCGCTGCCAGGACCAGCGCCCGCCCGCGCACGGCGCTTCCAGGACCCACGCCCGTGCGCGCGCCCGGTGCCCGCGCCCGGCGCTGCCAGGACCTGCGCCTGCCCGCGCCGGTGCAGCCAGGACCCGTGCACGCCCGCGCCCATGCGAGCGCCTGGGGACTCGAGCCCTGCGCTGCCAGGACCCGCGCACGCCGCGCCATGCGCGCACCCTGGGACTCGAGCCCGGTGGTGCCAGGACCTGCGCACGGCCGAGCCCTTGCACGTGCCCGTGGACTCGAGCCCGACGGTGCCAGGACCCGTGCACGCCCCTGCCATGACCCGGGCGCGCGCGCGCCGGGTTACCCGTGCACTCCCGTGCCATGACCCGCGCACGCCGTGCCATGACACGGCGCGCGTGCGTCCGGTGACCCGTGCACTCTCGTGCCATGACCCGCGCACACCCGTGCCATTACCCGGGCGCACGCGCGCCCGGTGACCCGTGCACTCCCTGCCATGACCGGGGCACGCGCATTCCAGGTGACCCTTGCACTCCCATGCCGTGAACCGTGCATGCCCGTTGGTGCGGGCACCAGAATCAGAAAGAGACTCCAACCAATTCAAGCCCATTCCGAATATTTATGGTTGGACTAGAGAGTCCGGTAACCTTTCTTTATTTTGAGTCCAAAAGAATCATGTAAGTCGAGTCCATGTTGGGTCCTGTAATCTTTCTTTTGAGTCCAAAATAATCATGTAAGTCGAGTCCATGTCGGGTCTAGTCTTAGTCCAATCCAAATGGGTCAACTAGCATCAAGCCTAAAGAAGACTCACAATGTATACCCCAAATCAAGACCAAAGCCAACTCAATTGGGGACCACATGCCACATCACTTGCGCCACCTCAACTTGGGACCACATGCCACGTCAAGAGGGGACCACATGCCACCTCACACGCCACCTCACCACAAGAGGGTGCCATCCCAAGTTCAAATTCAAGGAAGTTGGCCAAGGAGGATTTCAAGCAAGAAAATCAGCCCTCTCCCCTTATATTACTCCACTTGTTTAGGGATTTGAAATTTCAAAATTTGTAAGGCTTTATTTAAAGCCTTGGATGCCCCTTGTAAAGAATTGATGAGTGAATACAAATTTCCAGCACTTTTCTATGTGTTTCTATGTGCCTATGTGGATCTCTGTGCCTAAGTGAACCTCTTCCTCTCTCCACCATTTCTTCTCCCTAATCCTTCTCTTTTACTCTTCATCTTCCAAGCAATCCTCTTCCTTCAAAGTGAATTAAGGACATCCTCTCAAGAAGAAGATCAACACCAACACAAGCTTCCACCATGGCGCCAAGGATCATTTCCAACAAACTCTCCTTTTGAGTTCCATCAATCTTCTTACTTTTAATTAAGTTTCTAATCATCTTGGTTTCTTTGTTGCAGGGTTCTCTAGGCTCCAGATCCAAGAGGAAGGATTACTTGCTACAAACCAGAAAGTTAGAAGGCCCATCTTATGTGGTATGATCTTTCATTTGAGAACCTTAAGAGTGAATCCCTTGTGCTTGAGATTTCAATGCTTGAACTCCTAGTATTTTAAGATCGGGATCATTAAATAGGGCTAGCTTGACTTGTGTGCGAATTCTAATCTTGTCCTATTTCTTTAAGATTTGATAGTCCTCCTAGCTGGGTTTAAGTATAAGCATTTAGGGTTTCTTATTTAGATCTCCTTGATCTTATATGTTGAATCACTCATATGCAAGTAGGAATTGCAAGTTAAATTTTGGTTAATCTCCTTTAGAGTTACATGTTTGCATCCTCATCATGCATATCACACCAATCTTGGTATCAGAGCATGGTAGAATAAGTTCCTGATTGCATAGCATTAAGTCCTTGAAGTACTTGGATCGGGGGCGTTACCAGGCCGTCCGGTCTTAGGAGAAAGTAGGGTTTAAACACCCTCTCTTCCCATTCCACGGGGATCTCCTAAGGCGTGTCGGGGTGCCATTGTGATTGACCCGTGAAAAAGAAAGCCAAAGGATTTTTTAGATTTCATTTGTGAATTTTGTATTGGTCACGTTCTATTTTTCTGCTTGCTGTATTTTCTGTAGGCTGACTGTAATCCGCCTGCAACTCCAAAGGCAAGTATCACATTCCTCGTTGGAATATTTCTTTTCCTATTCCATTTTAAGTTGTTTATCACCGTTTTAAATTTCAATCAAAGAAAAAAATCAAAAAAAAAATGAAAATTCTTGCAGTCCATCAGTGTTATTAAGGTTTCTGTTCTGTTCCTTTTCATTATCTTCATTTCAAAATCTGCCTAGAATAGTACAGATTTTATTTTGAAATTTTGTTTCATCTGGTATGTCATCTATAAGTTAGGAGTTTTCTGTGATTTTTAAAATTTGTTTGACATTTATTTCTATACTTATCAACACCACATTTAAACTGCAACACACTACTTCTGCACCTGAAATTTGAAATTTGCATGCATCTCATGGCAAATCAAATTAAGGGCATGAAATTGACATAGGGTCAGGATTTCATCACCTGTCCCTAGCCCAAAAATCACCAAATTGCATATCGACCTAATCCCTAACTAAAATTGATTAGACATTAATTGCCCTAGTGGGTTAGGAACATCAATTTGGTCGAGTCCGGGTTATTGTCAACTCATTGTGTCAACTAGTCTTGTGTGTGCCCTATTACTTGGTGTCTAGAATTGGGACTAAGGGCTTGGGTGCTGATCCATCTATCGGGCCAATTCCACCGGGCCTAGGTAGGCCAGAGACAGGATCTCACACTCCCCTTGTTCTAAAACCTGGCCAAGTATAGAGTTACTACAATCAAGCTTGCCACCTTGATTAGGCAACTAGCTTGGAACTCTAGGTCCAGTTCAATTCAATTGGGAAAGCTTGTGCAACCCATTTCTTCATCTATTATTGGAAGCTGGTGTCAAGGATAGAGGTTAAGTGGCTCAAGCCTAAGCGGTTCTTGTGGTTTTAATTAGGACCCAGTGAAAGCTGGGGAACCTCCCACAGACCCACCTCCTGACTGGCCAGTGGAAGAGAGTAGCTGTTGATTTGATTGTATCTAGTCAACTCAGTTTATTTGGACTAACCGGTTTAGAAAACTCATAGTTCGGGTCTGAGTCTAATTGTTTGCATGACAACTAGGTCAGGCACACCTTACCACCCTTCACAAGCCCAACCTAGTTCATCCATGGATACTAGTATGGAAAGCCTTATGAGATCTATGATCGAGAAGATGGACCGTTTGGATGCTAAATTTGGTCAGTTCGAGGAAAGAGTAGGAGCCCTAGAAGAAGCTAGGTTGACCCCAACTGAACCACCTTCACCTAGATTACCTTCAGTTCATCCTAGAGCCCAACGACAGGAACACACACCTGACCCAATTCAAAGAAGACCGCATCAGGATTATGTTGATCATACTCCAGAGCCACCTCCTAGAAGACCTCACTATGATACTTTTGATCAGGATGATCGGGCCCTAAGGAACATCCGTCTAGATGCACCAACCTTTGAGGGAAGCCTAGATCCTAAGGTGTACATAGACTGGGAGGCTGACATGGACCAGTATTTTGACTGGTATGATATGTCTGAAGAGAGAAGATTTAAGTTTGCCAGAATCAGACTAGTTCGTCAGGCTCGATTATATTGGGGAAACATGGAACGCATATCAAGGCAAAGGGGATATTTACCTATAGCAACATGGAGAGATATGAAGAGGAAACTTAAAGAGAAATATCTGCCTATGTCTTATCAGCAAAGGTTATTAGATCAGTGGCAACGATTGACACAGGGTAACAAGACCGTTTCTGAATATGTTGCTAAGTTTGATGAGTTTGTGATGCGATGCAACGTAGTCGAGTCTGAAGCAGCCACTTTATCAAGGTTTAGATCAGGGTTGAATGATGATATAAAAGGGGAACTGTTTTTAAGGGAAGTCCATGATTTAGATCAGGCATACCAAGTTGCCACGGACTATGAGAGGTTTCAAAGGAGAGCTACATTTAGACGACCTGAATCTAGTAGGATTAACCCTCCTATCAGCAGGCCTAACTCAGTCCCTAGTCCCACCAATAGAACAAGGTCCAGCCCGAATCCAACCCTTAGACCCAATCCGACCACCCCCTTAATTCCTAGAGAAGACAAAGGAAAGAGCCCTGAAGTTCGAGGTGAGAGGGAGCGAGTCTGCTATAAGTGTCGTAAACCAGGTCATTTCGTGAGCCAATGTCCCTCTAGAGCTTTACATATAGGGGAGGCAGAAGAAGGTGAATCAGAACCCCTGGAGAATGATGAAGAGGAGGTTTATGAAGCAGGGGATTGTTTGGCTGATGAATATGAAGGAGATGAAGAGAACATAGACTCATCAGATTTTCTAGGAGTTGTGAGACGTATCATGACACAGACCAAGGAGCAAGAAGACTGGCGTAGAACTAGCATCCTACACACATTTGTTAGGATAGGAGAAAAGGTCTGTAAAATCGTCATCGATAGTGGAAGCTGTGTCAACGCCATTTCCACTAACGCAGCCAAAAGTCTAGGATTACCCATTGTACCACATCCCAATCCATATAAGGTGTCCTGGATCGATTCCACTTCTATACCAATCAAGTCAAGATGTCAGGTTCAAGTCCAGCTTCAATCCTATCAGGGAAAGATCTGGTGTGATGTGCTTCCTATGGGGGTAAGTAGCATCATCTTAGGCAGGCCATGGTTGTTTGATCATGATGTGACCATCTTTGGTCGATCAAACTCCTGTGCTTTCAATTTCAATGGCAAGAAAATTGTCATTCATCCAACCCAGCCTAAGGATAATGTCAAGAGAGGAGCTAGCAGCTTGAAAGATAAGAAGACTGGATTAAATTTAATAGGTGCAAAAGAATTAGAGCAAGATATCATGGAGGGAGCACCTATTTGGGTAGTAGCTGCTAAGGAAATTAAGGACCACAGCCCTGTAGAACACCCTCAAGAGGTGGTCCAATTATTGAAAGAATTTGAGGATGTGTTTCCAGAAGATCTCCCCGATAACCTTCCACCTTTAAGAGACATACTACACGCAATAGATTTAGTCCCTGGAGCGACTTTACCTAATTTGCCTCACTATAGGATGAACCCAATTGAACACCAGGAATTGCAAAGGCAAGTGGGTGAACTTCTTAGGAAGGGGTTTATTAAGGAAAGCTTAAGTCCATGTGCAGTCCCTGCTCTGCTGACCCCTAAGAAAGATGGCACCTGGAGGATGTGTATAGATAGCCGTGCCATTAATAAGATCACTGTAAAGTATAGATTCCCAATCCCAAGACTAGACGACATGTTAGATATGATAGCCGGATCGACAATTTTTTCCAAGATAGACCTAAAGAGTGGCTATCACCAGGTTAGGGTTAGGCCTGGAGACGAATGGAAGACCGCTTTTAAGACTAAAGATGGATTATATGAGTGGTTAGTCATGCCGTTCGGTCTGTCCAATGCACCCAGCACTTTTATGAGAATAATGAATCAGGTGTTAAAGGTTTTTATCGGAAGATTTGTAGTGGTCTATTTTGATGATATACTTATATATAGCAAAACAAAGGCAGACCACTTAACCCACCTGAAACAAGTTTGTCAAGTCCTGAGAAAAGATAGTCTCTATGCCAATATCAAGAAGTGTGATTTCCTGACAAATAGAGTTATCTTTCTAGGATTCGTAGTCACATCTGAAGGGGTGTCCGCTGATCATGAGAAAATTAAATCCATAGTAGAGTGGCCTACGCCTAAGACTATCCACGACGTCCGTAGTTTCCATGGGTTATCCACCTTCTATAGAAGGTTTATCAAAGGATTCAGTACGATAGTGGCACCAATCACTGATTGTATTAGGAAGGGAAATTTCGAGTGGACTAAAGCAGCAGGTAAGGCCTTCCTAACAATTAAGGAGAAAATGACACAAGCACCTGTCTTAAGGTTACCCGATTTTACCAAGGTGTTTGAGGTTGCTTGTGATGCTTCTGGGGTCGGAATTGGAGGTGTCTTGAGTCAAGAGAATCACCCAGTAGCATACTTCAGTGAAAAGTTAAATGAGGCGAGACTAAGGTATTCCACGTATGATAAGGAACTGTATGCTGTAGTTCAAGCTCTACGATATTGGAGGCATTATCTTCTACCCCACGAGTTTGTCCTGTTCTCTGATCACGAAGCTCTTAGGTTCCTTAGTTCTCAAAAGAAATTAAATCCTAGGCACGGGAAATGGGTAGAATTCATACAAGCTTACATGTTCGTTTTGAAACATCATGCCGGTACTGAAAATAGGGTTGCCGATGCGTTGAGCCACCGTTTTATGTTGTTAACCTCTGTGAGCACTGAAGTAGTAGGGTTCGATAGATTGAAAGATGAATATCCCACATGTCCTAATTTTGGTCACATCTATCAATCCCTCCAACAAAGATCATCTAGTGAACCTAGTGATTATACACTGTTAGATGGATACCTTTTCAAAGGAAATCAGTTGTGTATTCCCAAGACCTCTGTTAGGGAATTTCTGATCTGGGAAGTCCATGCTGGAGGTTTAGCAGGACATTTTGGCAGGAACAAAACCATCCTAGCAATGGAAGAACAATTTTTTTGGCCTGGTCTTAAAAAGAGCGTTGCCCAGATCGTAGCTCAGTGTCGGACCTGTGCTGTTGCAAAACAGCAAAGACAGAACACCGGTCTGTACATGCCCTTACCTGTCCCTGATGGTCCATGGCAAGATATCAGTATGGATTTTGTGGTAGGTCTACCTAAAACTTCTAGGAAACATGACTCTGTTTTTGTGGTTGTCGATCGTTTCTCCAAAATGGCGCACTTCATCCCGTGTTCTCAAACTTTAGACGCTTCGAAAGTAGCCAAGCTTTTCTTAGATCAGGTGGTTAAGCTTCATGGTTTACCCAAGACCATTGTGTCAGATAGAGATGTCAAGTTCACTAGCTACTTCTGGAAAACCCTCTGGCACATGTTAGGTACTAAGCTGAAATTCTCTACGGCCTATCATCCTCAAACCGATGGCCAAACTGAAGTAATAAACCGAAGCTTAGGAAATCTCTTAAGATGTTTAGTCGACGACAACCTAGGAAACTGGGACTTACTACTTCCTCGTGCTGAATTTGCCTACAATAGTTCGATCAATAGGTCTATTGGGAAAAGTCCATTCGAAGTGGTCCATGGATACAAACCTAGGAAACCTTTAAACCTAATTCCATTACCAGTACATACACGAATATCTGAGTCTGCTGAGTCATATGCACAGCATATTAAGGATTTGCACAAGGAGATTAATCAGAAGATTCAAACAAGCAATGAACTCTATAGGCATATGGCTAACTCACATAAACGGTTAAAGGAATTTAATGAAGGAGACTCTGTAATGATTAGGCTTAAACCAGAAAGGTTTCCTCCGGGAACTATGAAGAAACTCCATGCTCGGGGAGCCGGACCCTTCAAAATAATAAAGAAAATTGGACCTAATGCTTATGTAGTAGACTTACCACCTAGTTATGGCATTAGTTCTACATTTAATGTTTCCGATCTAAAAGAATACAAGGAACCTGCATTAATACCTGATGAACCTTTTGGTCCTAACACTTCTCTTGAGAGTGAAATGCCAATTGAGTGTCCACCACCAAATATTCCTGAGCGAAAGGAAAGAATTGAAAGGATCTTGGATGACCAGATCATCACTACTAGAAATAAGGGCTACCAACGCTATCTGGTTCGATGGCAAGGACGTCCTGAATCTGAAAATTCCTGGATTACCAAAGAGGACCTACAACCAATTGACTCGGATATATTAGAAACTTATCACTCGACAGGGTCGAGTTCCTCTCACCAGGGGAGAATTGGTGCGGGCACCAGAATCAGAAAGAGACTCCAACCAATTCAAGCCCATTCCGAATCTTTATGGTTGGACTAGAGAGTCCGGTAACCTTTCTTTATTTTGAGTCCAAAAGAATCATGTAAGTCGAGTCCATGTTGGGTCCTGTAATCTTTCTTTTGAGTCCAAAATAATCATGTAAGTCGAGTCCATGTCGGGTCTAGTCTTAGTCCAATCCAAATGGGTCAACTAGCATCAAGCCTAAAGAAGACTCACAATGTATACCCCAAATCAAGACCAAAGCCAACTCAATTGGGGACCACATGCCACATCACTTGCGCCACCTCAACTTGGGACCACATGCCACGTCAAGAGGGGACCACATGCCACCTCACACGCCACCTCACCACAAGAGGGTGCCATCCCAAGTTCAAATTCAAGGAAGTTGGCCAAGGAGGATTTCAAGCAAGAAAATCAGCCCTCTCCCCTTATATTACTCCACTTGTTTAGGGATTTGAAATTTCAAAATTTGTAAGGCTTTATTTAAAGCCTTGGATGCCCCTTGTAAAGAATTGATGAGTGAATACAAATTTCCAGCACTTTTCTATGTGTTTCTATGTGCCTATGTGGATCTTTGTGCCTAAGTGAACCTCTTCCTCTCCTCCACCATTTCTTCTCCCTAATCCTTCTCTTTTACTCTTCATCTTCCAAGCAATCCTCTTCCTTCAAAGTGAATTAAGGACATCCTCTCAAGAAGAAGATCAACACCAACACAAGCTTCCACCATGGCGCCAAGGATCATTTCCAACAAACTCTCCTTTTGAGTTCCATCAATCTTCTTACTTTTAATTAAGTTTCTAATCATCTTGGTTTCTTTGTTGCAGGGTTCTCTAGGCTCCAGATCCAAGAGGAAGGATTACTTGCTACAAACCAGAAAGTTAGAAGGCCCATCTTATGTGGTATGATCTTTCATTTGAGAACCTTAAGAGTGAATCCCTTGTGCTTGAGATTTCAATGCTTGAACTCCTAGTATTTTAAGATCGGGATCATTAAATAGGGCTAGCTTGACTTGTGTGCGAATTCTAATCTTGTCCTATTTCTTTAAGATTTGATAGTCCTCCTAGCTGGGTTTAAGTATAAGCATTTAGGGTTTCTTATTTAGATCTCCTTGATCTTATAT
This sequence comes from Areca catechu, assembly GCA_021397845.1. Classification (NCBI taxonomy): domain Eukaryota; kingdom Viridiplantae; phylum Streptophyta; class Magnoliopsida; order Arecales; family Arecaceae; genus Areca; species Areca catechu. Next base: position 104,347,334 of record CM038041.1, read on the forward strand.
GTTGAATCACTCATATGCAAGTAGGAATTGCTAGTTAAATTTTGGTTAATCTCCTTTAGAGTTACATGTTTGCATCCTCATCATGCATATCACACCAATCTTGGTATCAGAGCATGGTAGAATAAGTTCCTGATTGCATAGCATTAAGTCCTTGAAGTACTTGGATCGGGGGCGTTACCAGGCCGTCCGGTCTTAGGAGAAAGTAGGGTTTAAACACCCTCTCTTCCCATTCCACGGGGATCTCCTAAGGCGTGTCGGGGTGCCATTGTGATTGACCCGTGAAAAAGAAAGCCAAAGGATTTTTTAGATTTCATTTGTGAATTTTGTATTGGTCACGTTCTATTTTCTGCTTGCTGTATTTTCTGTAGGCTGACTGTAATCCGCCTGCAACTCCAAAGGCAAGTATCACATTTCTCATTGGAATATTTCTTTTCCTATTCCATTTTAAGTTGTTTATCACCGTTTTAAATTTCAATCTAAGAAAAAAATCATAAAAAAAATGAAAATTCCTGCAGTCCATCAGTGTTATTAAGGTTTCTGTTCTGTTCCTTTTCATTATCTTCATTTCAAAATCTGCCTAGAATAGTACAGATTTTATTTTGAAATTTTGTTTCATCTGGTATGTCATCTATAAGTTAGGAGCTTTCTGTGATTTTTTAAAATTTGTTTGACATTTATTTCTATACTTATCAACACCACATTTAAACTGCAACACACTACTTCTGCACCTGAAATTTGAAATTTGCATGCATCTCATGGCAAATCAAATTAAGGGCATGAAATTGACATAGGGTCAGGATTTCATCACCTGTCCCTAGCCCAAAAATCACCAAATTGCATATCGACCTAATCCCTAACTAAAATTGATTAGACATTAATTGCCCTAGTGGGTTAGGAACATCAATTTGGTCGAGTCCGGGTTATTGTCAACTCATTGTGTCAACTAGTCTTGTGTGTGCCCTATTACTTGGTGTCTAGAATTGGGACTAAGGGCTTGGGTGCTGATCCGTCTATCGGGCCAATTCCACCGGGCCTAGGTAGGCCAGAGACAGGATCTCACACTCCCCTTGTTCTAAAACCTGGCCAAGTATAGAGTTACTACAATCAAGCTTGCCACCTTGATTAGGCAACTAGCTTGGAACTCTAGGTCCAGTTCAATTCAATTGGGAAAGCTTGTGCAACCCATTTCTTCATCTATTATTGGAAGCTGGTGTCAAGGATAGAGGTTAAGTGGCTCAAGCCTAAGTGGTTCTTGTGGTTTTTAATTAGGACCCAGTGAAAGCTGGGGAACCTCCCACAGACCCACCTCCTGACTGGCCAGTGGAAGAGAGTAGCTGTTGATTTGATTGTATCTAGTCAACTCAGTTTATTTGGACTAACCGGTTTAGAAAACTCATAGTTCGGGTCTGAGTCTAATTGTTTGCATGACAACTAGGTCAGGCACACCTTACCACCCTTCACAAGCCCAACCTAGTTCATCCATGGATACTAGTATGGAAAGCCTTATGAGATCTATGATCGAGAAGATGGACCGTTTGGATGCTAAATTTGGTCAGTTCGAGGAAAGAGTAGGAGCCCTAGAAGAAGCTAGGTTGACCCCAACTAAACCACCTTCACCTAGATTACCTTCAGTTCATCCTAGAGCCCAACGACAGGAACACACACCTGACCCAATTCAAAGAAGACCGCATCAGGATTATGTTGATCATACTCCAGAGCCACCTCCTAGAAGACCTCACTATGATACTTTTGATCAGGATGATCGGGCCCTAAGGAACATCCGTCTAGATGCACCAACCTTTAAGGGAAGCCTAGATCCTAAGGTGTACATAGACTGGGAGGCTGACATGGACCAGTATTTTGACTGGTATGATATGTCTGAAGAGAGAAGATTTAAGTTTGCCAGAATCAGACTAGTTCATCAGGCTCGATTATATTGGGGAAACATGGAACGCATATCAAGGCAAAGGGGAGATTTACCTATAGCAACATGGAGAGATATGAAGAGGAAACTTAAAGAGAAATATCTGCCTATGTCTTATCAGCAAAGGTTATTAGATCAGTGGCAACGATTGACACAGGGTAACAAGACCGTTTCTGAATATGTTGCTAAGTTTGATGAGTTTGTGATGCGATGCAACGTAGTCGAGTCTGAAGCAGCCACTTTATCAAGGTTTAGATCAGGGTTGAATGATGATATAAAAGGGGAACTGTTTTTAAGGGAAGTCCATGATTTAGATCAGGCATACCAAGTTGCCACGGACTATGAGAGGTTTCAAAGGAGAGCTACATTTAGACGACCTGAATCTAGTAGGTTTAACCCTCCTATCAGCAGGCCTAGCTCAGTCCCTAGTCCCACCAATAGAACAAGGTCCAGCCCGAATCCAACCCTTAGACCCAATCCGACCACCCCCTTAATTCCTAGAGAAGACAAAGGAAAGAGCCCTGAAGTTCGAGGTGAGAGGGAGCGAGTCTGCTATAAGTGTCGTAAACCAGGTCATTTCGTGAGCCAATGTCCCTCTAGAGCTTTACATATAGGGGAGGCAGAAGAAGGTGAATCAGAACCCCTGGAGAATGATGAAGAGGAGGTTTATGAAGCAGGGGATTGTTTGGCTGATGAATATGAAGGAGATGAAGAGAACATAGACTCATCAGATTTTCTAGGAGTTGTGAGACGTATCATGACACAGACCAAGGAGCAAGAAGACTGGCGTAGAACTAGCATCCTACACACATTTGTTAGGATAGGAGAAAAGGTCTGTAAAATCGTCATCGATAGTGGAAGCTGTGTCAACGCCATTTCCACTAACGCAGCCAAAAGTCTAGGATTACCCATTGTACCACATCCCAATCCATATAAGGTATCCTGGATCGATTCCACTTCTATACCAATCAAGTCAAGATGTCAGGTTCAAGTCCAGCTTCAATCCTATCAGGGAAAGATCTGGTGTGATGTGCTTCCTATGGGGGTAAGTAGCATCATCTTAGGCAGGCCATGGTTGTTTGATCATGATGTGACCATCTTTGGTCGATCAAACTCCTGTGCTTTCAATTTCAATGGCAAGAAAATTGTCATTCATCCAACCCAGCCTAAGGATAATGTCAAGAGAGGAGCTAGCAGCTTGAAAGATAAGAAGACTGGATTAAATTTAATAGGTGCAAAAGAATTAGAGCAAGATATCATGGAGGGAGCACCTATTTGGGTAGTAGCTGCTAAGGAAATTAAGGACCACAGCCCTGTAGAACACCCTCAAGAGGTGGTCCAATTATTGAAAGAATTTGAGGATGTGTTTCCAGAAGATCTCCCCGATAACCTTCCACCTTTAAGAGACATACAACACGCAATAGATTTAGTCCCTGGAGCGACTTTACCTAATTTGCCTCACTATAGGATGAACCCAATTGAACACCAGGAATTGCAAAGGCAAGTGGGTGAACTTCTTAGGAAGGGGTTTATTAAGGAAAGCTTAAGTCCATGTGCAGTCCCTGCTCTGCTGACCCCTAAGAAAGATGGCACCTGGAGGATGTGTGTAGATAGCCGTGCCATTAATAAGATCACTGTAAAGTATAGATTCCCAATCCCAAGACTAGACGACATGTTAGATATGATAGCCGGATCGACAATTTTTTCCAAGATAGACCTAAAGAGTGGCTATCACCAGGTTAGGGTTAGGCCTGGAGACGAATGGAAGACCGCTTTTAAGACTAAAGATGGATTATATGAGTGGTTAGTCATGCCGTTCGGTCTGTCCAATGCACCCAGCACTTTTATGAGAATAATGAATCAGGTGTTAAAGGTTTTTATCGGAAGATTTGTAGTGGTCTATTTTGATGATATACTTATATATAGCAAAACAAAGGCAGACCACTTAACCAACCTGAAACAAGTTTGTCAAGTCCTGAGAAAAGATAGTCTCTATGCCAATATCAAGAAGTGTGATTTCCTGACAAATAGAGTTATCTTTCTAGGATTCGTAGTCACATCTGAAGGGGTGTCCGCTGATCATGAGAAAATTAAATCCATAGTAGAGTGGCCTACGCCTAAGACTATCCACGACGTCCATAGTTTCCATGGGTTATCCACCTTCTATAGAAGGTTTATCAAAGGATTCAGTACGATAGTGGCACCAATCACTGATTGTATTAGGAAGGGAAATTTCGAGTGGACTAAAGCAGCAGGTAAGGCCTTCCTAACAATTAAGGAGAAAATGACACAAGCACCTGTCTTAAGGTTACCTGATTTTACCAAGGTGTTTGAGGTTGCTTGTGATGCTTCTGGGGTCGGAATTGGAGGTGTCTTGAGTCAAGAGAATCACCCAGTAGCATACTTCAGTGAAAAGTTAAATGAGGCGAGACTAAGGTATTCCACGTATGATAAGGAACTGTATGCTGTAGTTCAAGCTCTACGATATTGGAGGCATTATCTTCTACCCCACGAGTTTGTCCTGTTCTCTGATCACGAAGCTCTTAGGTTCCTTAGTTCTCAAAAGAAATTAAATCCTAGGCACGGGAAATGGGTAGAATTCATACAAGCTTACACGTTCGTTTTGAAACATCATGCCGGTACTGAAAATAGGGTTGCCGATGCGTTGAGCCGCCGTTTTATGTTGTTAACCTCTGTGAGCACTGAAGTAGTAGGGTTCGATAGATTGAAAGATGAATATCCCACATGTCCTAATTTTGGTCACATCTATCAATCCCTCCAACAAAGATCATCTAGTGAACCTAGTGATTATACACTGTTAGATGGATACCTTTTCAAAGGAAATCAGTTGTGTATTCCCAAGACCTCTGTTAGGGAATTTCTGATCTGGGAAGTCCATGCTGGAGGTTTAGCAGGACATTTTGGCAGGAACAAAACCATCCTAGCAATGGAAGAACAATTTTTTTGGCCTGGTCTTAAAAAGAGCGTTGCCCAGATCGTAGCTCAGTGTCGGACCTGTGCTGTTGCAAAACAGCAAAGACAGAACACCGGTCTGTACACGCCCTTACCTGTCCCTGATGGTCCATGGCAAGATATCAGTATGGATTTTGTGGTAGGTCTACCTAAAACTTCTAGGAAACATGACTCTGTTTTTGAGGTTGTCGATCGTTTCTCCAAAATGGCGCACTTCATCCCGTGTTCTCAAACTTTAGACGCTTCGAAAGTGGCCAAGCTTTTCTTAGATCAGGTGGTTAAGCTTCATGGTTTACCCAAGACCATTGTGTCAGATAGAGATGTCAAGTTCACTAGCTACTTCTGGAAAACCCTCTGGCACTTGTTAGGTACTAAGCTGAAATTCTCTACGGCCTATCATCCTCAAACCGATGGCCAAACTGAAGTAATAAACCGAAGCTTAGGAAATCTCTTAAGATGTTTAGTCGGCGACAACCTAGGAAACTGGGACTTACTACTTCCTCGTGCTGAATTTGCCTACAATAGTTCGATCAATAGGTCTATTGGGAAAAGTCCATTCGAAGTGGTCCATGGATACAAACCTAGGAAACCTTTAAACCTAATTCCATTACCAGTACATACACGAATATCTGAGTCTGCTAAGTCATATGCACAGCATATTAAGGATTTGCACAAGGAGATTAATCAGAAGATTCAAACAAGCAATGAACTCTATAGGCATATGGCTAACTCACATAAACGGTTAAAGGAATTTAATGAAGGAGACTCTGTAATGATTAGGCTTAAACCAGAAAGGTTTCCTCCGGGAACTATGAAGAAACTCCATGCTCGGGGAGCCGGACCCTTCAAAATAATAAAGAAAATTGGACCTAATGCTTATGTAGTAGACTTACCACCTAGTTATGGCATTAGTTCTACATTTAATGTTTCCGATCTAAAAGAATACAAGGAACCTGCATTAATACCTGATGAACCTTTTGGTCCTAACACTTCTCTTGAGAGTGAAATGCCAATTGAGTGTCCACCACCAAATATTCCTGAGCGAAAGGAAAGAATTGAAAGGATCTTGGATGACCAGATCATCACTACTAGAAATAAGGGCTACCAACGCTATCTGGTTCGATGGCAAGGACGTCCTGAATCTGAAAATTCCTGGATTACCAAAGAGGACCTACAACAAATTGACCCGGATATATTAGAAACTAATCACTCGACAGGGTCGAGTTCCTCCCACCAGGGGAGAATTGGTGCGGGCACCAGAATCAGAAAGAGACTCCAACCAATTCAAGCCCATTCCGAATCTTTATGGTTGGACTAGAGAGTCCGGTAACCTTTCTTTATTTTGAGTCCAAAAGAATCATGTAAGTCGAGTCCATGTTGGGTCCTGTAATCTTTCTTTTGAGTCCAAAATAATCATGTAAGTCGAGTCCATGTCGGGTCTAGTCTTAGTCCAATCCAAATGGGTCAACTAGCATCAAGCCTAAAGAAGACTCACAATGTATACCCCAAATCAAGACCAAAGCCAACTCAATTGGGGACCACATGCCACATCACTTGCGCCACCTCAACTTGGGACCACATGCCACGTCAAGAGGGGACCACATGCCACCTCACACGCCACCTCACCACAAGAGGGTGCCATCCCAAGTTCAAATTCAAGGAAGTTGGCCAAGGAGGATTTCAAGCAAGAAAATCAGCCTTCTCCCCTTATATTACTCCACTTGTTTAGGGATTTGAAATTTCAAAATTTGTAAGGCTTTATTTAAAGCCTTGGATGCCCCTTGTAAAGAATTGATGAGTGAATACAAATTTCCAGCACTTTTCTATGTGTTTCTATGTGCCTATGTGGATCTTTGTGCCTATGTGAACCTCTTCCTCTCCTCCACCATTTCTTCTCCCTAATCCTTCTCTTTTACTCTTCATCTTCCAAGCAATCCTCTTCCTTCAAAGTGAATTAAGGACATCCTCTCAAGAAGAAGATCAACACCAACACAAGCTTCCACCATGGCGCCAAGGATCATTTCCAACAAACTCTCCTTTTGAGTTCCATCAATCTTCTTACTTTTAATTAAGTTTCTAATCATCTTGGTTTCTTTGTTGCAGGGTTCTCTAGGCTCCAGATCCAAGAGGAAGGATTACTTGCTACAAACCAGAAAGTTAGAAGGCCCATCTTATGTGGTATGATCTTTCATTTGAGAACCTTAAGAGTGAATCCCTTGTGCTTGAGATTTCAATGCTTGAACTCCTAGTATTTTAAGATCGGGATCATTAAATAGGGCTAGCTTGACTTGTGTGCGAATTCTAATCTTGTCCTATTTCTTTAAGATTTTGATAGTCCTCCTAGCTGGGTTTAAGTATAAGCATTTAGGGTTTCTTATTTAGATCTCCTTGATCTTATATGTTGAATCACTCATATGCAAGTAGGAATTGCTAGTTAAATTTTGGTTAATCTCCTTTAGAGTTACATGTTTGCATCCTCATCATGCATATCACACCACCCGTGCCATGACCCGGGCATGCACGCCCGGTGACCCGTGCACTCCGGTGCCATGACCTGTGCGCGCGCGCGCCCGGTGACCCGTGCACTTTCGTGCCATGACCCGCGCACGCCCGCGCGCTGCCCCTTGCGCCCGGCAGCGCCGTGACCCGCGCACGCCCGTGCCATGACCCACGCACGCCCGCGCGCTCCCCCTTGCACCCGGCAGCGCCGTGACCCGCGCACGCCGGCGCACTTGCGCACGCCCGGGGCCTTGCGCCCGCCGGTGCCATGACCCGTGCACGCCCGCACCCGGCCCCTTGCGCCCGGCGGTGCCACGACCTGCGCACGCCCGCGGCCTTGCGCCCGCCGGTGCCATGACCCGCGCACGCCCGCTCCCTTGTGCGCGGCCGTGGCCTTGTGCCAGGTGGTGCCACGACACGTGCACGCCCGTGCCCGGTGCCCGCGCTTGGCGGTGCCGTGACCCGCTCACGCCCATGCCAAGACCCGCGCGCGCGCCCGGTGCTATGCACCAGCCCGTGCCATGACCAGCGCGCGTCGTGCCCTCGTGCGAGCTCGGTGCCTCGCACCCGCCCGTGCCGTGACCGGCGCACGCCCTTGGCATGGCCCGCGTGTGCCTTGCGCCCGCCCGTGCCATGGCCCGTGCCCGGCTCCTCGCGCCCGACAGCGCCATGACCCGTGCAAGCCCGTGCCACGACCCGCGCGCGCGCCGGCTGACACGCACCAGGCGGCCCCGTGACCCGCGCGCACGCGCCCGGCGGCGCCGTGACCCGCGCGCGCGCCCGGTGACCCACGCACGCCCGTGCCGTGACCCACACCCAGAAGCTCCGTGACCCGCGCACACCCGTGGCATGCCCGTGCACGCCAGTGCCGTGGCCCGCACGCATGCCCGGTGACCCGAGCCCGGCAGCGCCGTGACCCATGCATGATGCAGAACAAAGAACAAAGAATCGTATGCGGAAGTAAATTTAGGGTTAATTTCTTTTTTTCTTTTTTCTTTTTTTATATTTCAGAAATTGGCTTTGACTCAAAGTAAAGCTAAACTAAGTTGAAGGAAACTAGGTAAGGATCGAAAGCACAATTTAGAAGAAACTAAATTATCAGAGTAGTTTAGAAGTAACGGATCGCTGGGGGTTGAGAAACTCCCAGACCTAGGGTTTCGCTCTGAACTTTCAATAGGACAGAAATAGAGAGGAGAGATGGTGTACTAACCAGACAGTGATCTTCTTAGAATTTGGATGGAAGAACTCTCTCGAGCAGATTGTTGGATCCTCGGATTTGGCTATCTTCGCAATGGATCCTCCAATACCGGTCTTATGGTTTGGTCGGCTTCTCCTGGACTCAAGATCTGGGAAGAAGAAAAACAAGTGAGGGATTCAGAGACTTAGGGAAGGATTTACCAGTTCGAAGAACTTGAAGGCCGATGTCGCTGAGATCCGGATTCTCTTGAAGGCTGATTCGACTCCCACTGGAAAGAGCTTTGGATCTGAAGTACCCGGACTGTAGCTGGATGCTGGTGGTCAGCCTGGACTTGGAGAGAGAGGCCGTGGGAGGTAGAATATGCAAGGGCTTAGTGGAAAGAGAAGGGTGATGGGCGGCTAGGGTTTTGGAGTGGAGTGGCTAACCTAGGGTTTGGGTTTTGGAGATCTCACACCTCCTCAAGGTTCCTGGGGAACCCGGATTTACTCCCTCACGGAGCTCAACACCTGGATGCAAGTGCAGAAGAGAGAAAACACAAAGTTTGCTCACAAAAAAATTTGGTTTCATTCATCTTTTTTTTTTTTTAATTCAAGAGTTACATAGAGTTGAATATATAGACATAACAAAGAAATAAAATTTCATACACTTCCCATGTGGGACTAATAGGACTAACCCACACTTTAGGCATCAAATTCTCTTCCCAAGACTCCTTCCATGAGTGGGCAGCCCAAAAACTCCAAGAAAACTTGAAAATCAGCTCCAAATGGCAGGTTATGGGGGTGTCTCCTAGTATCTCTCCATGAATCAAGGATTTTCCCTTCATGGTTTGGCTCTTTTGGACAACTCCTAGTCTTGCTCCACAAGTTTAGGCTTCTTCCTTTCATGGCTTTGGCACTTTAGGAAACTTTTGGGTGCCTCCTTGATTTTCTCCCAAGACATGCTCTCTTCCCTTTTATAACATGGATTTTTTATGGAACATTGTGGGGCACCTCCTTGATCCTCTCTTCAAGAAAAATTCTTGCCATCCTGGCTTGGGTTTATCTGGAAAGAAGTTGGCTCCTCCTTGGATTGAGGTATCTTGATGGATTTCTCCCCCAAGTGGCGCATGAAAGAAGGGACCTGCTTTCTTGTGGTGTGGGGACCAAGGCACATTGGATGGAGATGTGGCGCCTCCTGGACTCTGGCGTGTGGCTGGGAGTGTGGCGCCCACATGCTTGGGCCTAGGAGAAAAAATTGGGCACCCTGGACCTTGACTTGATTTAAAAAAAATGGCACCAACCTGGAGAAGACCTAGACCACTACTAGGACTTGTACTGAGTCAACATGACTCAACAAAATTTAAATTATAGGGAAATACAGACTCAAGACTAAAATTGAGTTGACCAAGTCAACCCTAATTACAAAACCAGAAAACCCTAATTCTTCGGGCAAGGTCAATCAAACATCCAGATGGAGCCCTGAAGTCTTCTTTTGAGTCTGGTGCCCGCACCAGTGCAAGCCCGCGCCGCGACCCGCGCGCGCGCTCGGTGACCTGCGCCCGGCTGCTCCATGACCCGCGCATGCCCGTGCCATGGCCCGCGCACGCCAGTGCCAGGACCCGCGCACGTTGCCTTGCGCCCGACGGTGCCATGACCCGTTCACGCCCGCACCGTGACACGCGCCGTTGACTTGCGCATGGCAGCTCCGTGACCCGTGCACGCCCGTGCTGTGACCCGTGCCTGCGTGGGCCCGGTGACCCGTGCACGCCCGTGCCATGAACCGCGCGTGCCCGAGCCAGCAGTGCCCTTGTGCACGCCCGGTGGTGGCATGACCCGCACACGCCTGTGCCACGACCCGCGTGCGCGCGCTCCCGTTGCCCTGCGCATGGCAGCGCCGTGACCCGCGCATGCCCGTGCCATGACCCGCACGCGCTTGAGCCCGCCGTGCCCTTGTGCATGCCCGGTGCCTCGCGCCTGGCGGTGCCATGACCCTCGTGCACGCGCCCGTCGCCCTGCGCATGGCAGCGCCGTGACCCGCGCGCTTCCGTGCCATGGCCCGCGCGCGAGCGCCCGGTGACCCGCGCACGCCGTGCCACGATGCGCGCGCGCTAGTGCCACGACCCGCGCGCGCTCGAGCCCGCCGTGCCCTTGTGCACGTCCGGGGCCTCGCGCCCGGCGGGACATGGCCCGTGCGTGCCCGGTGACTTGCACCCGGCTGTGCCATGGCCCAGGCATGCCCCTGCGGTGACCCACGCACGCCCGATGACCTGCACCCGGCGGTGCCGCGACCGCGCGCCCGCGTGCGTCCCGCGGCCTGCCGTCCGCGCCCCCGCCCGGGCGTGCCCCGCATCCGGTAGTGCGATGCCAGGGCCCGCCGTGGGATTCGGGTCTCCGTCTCCATGGCACGGTCACGGTAGCGTGGGTGCTCACCGGGCCCTCGTGGAGGGTCCGGAGTCAC
>CM038041.1:104365863-104368363 GCA_021397845.1 Areca catechu
GGGGGCAAAAGGGCGGCCAGGACTCAGAACCACACAGCATAGGACGCGAGTCCCGGAGGGCACAACACGGGCGCGATCACAGAGCAGCCAGGATGCGAGTCCAAGGAGGCCTGGGCATGCGCCGCGCGAGCAGAAAATCCAAAACAGATACCTGGGGGAGTACCCAAGGGTCGCGAGCAACGTTGCAGAAGCGGGGGAGGGCAGGGACGCGCGCCTGGACGCGCGCGGACACGCATCTGGGGTGGCCATGACCGGCGCCCTGCCCGCAAGGGGGCTTGCCAACCTACTACCTGCACGGGGCATCCGGCCAAGGTCCACCCCGGGGGTTCCTGGGTTGCGAGCAGCATTGCAAATTCGGGGGCATGCCCCGCGTCAGTGCGCGCCCCGCGTGACCCGCGCCCGGCGCTGCCAGGACCCGAGCACGCTCGCGCCCGTGCGCGCGCCTGGTGCCCCGCGCCAGGCGCTGCCAGGACCCGCACCTGCCCGCGCCCGTGCGCGTGCCCGGTGCCCCGGGCCCAGCGCTGCCAGGACCCGCGCCCGCCCGCGCCCGTGCGCGCGCCCGGTGCCCCGCGCCATGCGCTGCCAGGACCCGCGCCCGCCCGCCCCCGTGCGCGCGCCCGGTACCCCACGCCCGGCGCTGCCAGGACCTGCGCCCACCCGCGCCCGTGCGCGCGCCCGGTGCCCCGCGCCCTGCGCTGCCAGGATCCGTGCCCGTGCACGCGCCCGGTGCCCCGCGCCCTGTGCTGCCAGGACCCGCGCTCGCCCGCGCCCGTGCGCGCGCCCGGTGCCCCGCTCCCGTGCGCGCGCCCGGTGCCCCGCGCCCGGCGCTGCCAGGACCCGCGGCCACCCGCGCCCGTGCGCGCGCCAGGTGCCCATGCACTGCGCTGCCAGGACCCGTGCCGCCCGCGCCCGTGCGCGTGCCCGGTGCCCCGCACCCGGCGCTGCCAGGACCCATGCCCGGCGCTGCCAGGACCCGCTCCCGGCGCTGCCAAGACCCGCGCCCGCCCGTGCGCGCGCCCGGTGCCCCGCGCCCGGCGCTGTCAGGACCTGCGCCCGCCCGAGCCCGGCGCTGCCAGGACCCGCGCATGCCCGCACCCATGCGCGCGCCCGGGGACTCGAGCCCGGTGCTGCCAGGACCCGCGCACGCCCGCGCCCATGCGCGCGCCCTGGGACTCGAGCCCGGAGGTGCCAGGACCCGCGCACGCCCGAGCCGTTGCGCGCGCCCGTGGACTCGAGCCCGGCGGTGCCAGGACCCGTGCACGCCCGTGCCATGACCCGGGCGCGCGTGCGCCGGGTTACCGGTGCACTCCCGTGCCATGACCCCCGCACGCCCGTGCCATGACACGTGCGCGCGCGCGTCCGGTGACCCGTGCAATCTCGTGCCATGACCCGCGCACGCCCGTGCCATGACCCGGGCGCGCGCGTGCCCGGTGACCCATGCATTCCCGTGCCATGACCGGGGCGCGCGCATGCCAGGTGACCCTTGCACTCCCGTGCCGTGAACCGTGCATGCCCGTGCCATGACCCGGGCGCGCACGCCCGGTGACCTGTGCACTCCGGTGCCATGACCCGTGCGCACGCGCGCCCGGTGACCCGTGCACTTTCGTGCCATGACCCACGCACGCCCGTGCGCTGCCCCTTGCGCCCGACAGCGCCGTGAGCCACGCACGCCCGTGCCATGACCCGCGCACGCCCGCGCGCTGCCCCTTGCGCCCGGCAGCACCGTGACCCGCGCAATCCCGCGCTCTTGCACACGTCCGGGGCCTTGGGCCCGCCGGTGCCATGACCCATGCACGCTCGCGCCCGGCCCCTTGCGCCCGCGGTGCCACGACCCGCGCACGCCCGGGGCCTTGCGCCCGCCGGTGCCATGACCCGCGCACGCCCGCTCCCTTGCACGCGGCCGTGGCCTTGCGCCAGGTGGTGCCGCAACACGTGCACGCCCGCGCCCGGTGCCCGCGCCCGGCGGTGCCGTGACCCGCTCACGCCGGTGCCAAGACCCACGCATGCGCCCATTGCTATGCACCGGCCCGTGCCATGACCAGCGCGCGCCATGCCAGGACCGGCTTGCGTCGTGCCCTCGTGCGAGCTCGGTGCCTCGCACCCGCCCGTGCCGTGACCGGTGCACGCCCTTGGCACGACATGCGCGTGCCTTGTGCCTGCCCGTGCCATGGCCCGCGCCCGGCTCCTCGCGCCCGGCAGCGCCGTGACCCGTGCAAGCCCGTGCCACGACCTGCGCGCGCGCCGGGTGACACGCGCCAGGCGGCCCCGTGACCCGCGTGCGCACGCCCGGTGGCGCAGTGACCCGCGTACGCCCGTGCCGTGACCCGCGCTTGGAAGCTCTATGACCCACGCACGCCAGTGGCATGCTCGTGCACGCCAGTGCCGTGGCCCGCGCGCGCGCCCGGTGACCCGAGCCCGGCAGCGCCTTGACCCGTGCAAGCCCGCGCCGCGACCTGCGCGCGCGCCCGGTGACCCGCGCTGGACTGCTCCGTGACCCTTA
>CM038041.1:104373363-104388363 GCA_021397845.1 Areca catechu
AGCCAGTTCAAATGAGAGTCAGATCAGTATCAAGATCTCCGGAACTTCTACATCCAACAATCTTCATTAAGTCCTCAGGTCAGTGTCTTTCTTTGAGTTTTTGGTTCTTCTTTTGTTCTTCTTCTTCCAGATCCTGAGTTCGAGAAGGAGGCCAACCTTGCCATAGGACTACAATCCGAGGATCCATTGCGAAGATACCCCGTCTCCAAGGATCCTACAATCTGCTCGAGAGTGTCCTCCAATTGAAGCAACGAGAGATATCACTGCTAGGTAACAAGAACCTTCCCTTCTCACTTTGTCTGTTTCGTTGAATCTCAGAGCAAACCCTAGATCTGGGGGTTTCTCAATCCCCAGCGATCCTACTTTTGAGTTACTCTGATAATCCACTCCTTTTAATTGTGCTCTCTGTCATTTCTTAGTTTCTTTCAACATTAGTTTATCTTTCCTTTGAGTCAAAGCCGACTTCTGAAAATATATTAAAAAAAAAATACATTAATTTTTATTTATTTCTGCATCACATATTTTCTTCTTTCGTTCTGCATCATTTTTGGTTTCAGAGCTTCCGTCCTGCATCAATTTTGGTATCAGAGCTTTCGTCCTACATCAATTTTGGTATCAGAGCCCTGTCTAGGGTTTCTATTTTGCTTGCTCATTTTGTGTCTCTCCTTTTTACTTTGTCTGCTCGAAGTAGACTCCCCAGGACGTCCGGTCCTGGAACGAAGCGGGGTGCAAACCTCCTCTTCCCATTCCACGGGGTGTTCCTAGGGCATGTAGGGGATCCGTTGGGTTACAACTTCGTAGCAGGAATTGTAAACGAGGGAAGCACCCTGTTTTTAGTCTGTAACTACCCTATTACAGGAATTGTTTCTCATTGCAGGTAACTCCGAATTGCATGATTTCTATTTTGCTGGAACCAATATAATTTAAGCTATTTTACATAATTTTCCTGTAATTTATTGGTTTCCATGAAATTTCTGAGAGTTAAATTACTGCAACTCTGTTTTTATATTTCTGCAATTCAACTATTTTGAGTGATCATCTCCTAATTCATCCTAAGGGCATTTGAGCATCTAAGACAAGGGGAGGAGTTGATAACCTCTCCTTAGCCCAAAACCACCAGCCACTCATTCGAACCTAAGCCTTTAATCTTAAAATTAATTAGACCTAATTTGCCCTATTTGGCTAGGGACATCAACAAGTCGGGTCAAGGCTAGTGTTGAGTCAGTTTGTCTTGTTACTCTATGTGTGCTTTGTACTCAGTGTCTAGAATGGTGGTTCAGGGATTCTATCCCGAAGGGCTTGTGTGCTGGTCCGCCTACCTGGCCAATCTCTGATTGGTGTCTAGGATTGGCATTTAGGGACCTAACACTCCCCTTACACCTGCCTGGCTGAGTCCCGAGTTACTATAGGCTAGCATGCCACTCTAATTGGGCATCTAGTTTGGACTCTAGGTCTAGTGAGCCAGTAGTCGCTTTAGTCTAGTCACATTCTGTGTGCTTGCTTGCATCATCATGTCCACCCGGAATGGAGTACCCTCCTAACCTGGTCAAACCCAACCTGATTTAGAGGCCATGGTTAGAGCTCTTACTGAAAGTATGAACAAATTGAGTCAGGATATGACTGCTACTGTTACCCAGTGTAAAGAACAAGTCCATGAGAATTTTACCCAGCTTAGGGATCCAGTCCAAGTACTTGAGAAACGTAGACATCAAAATTGGACCCCTGATCCAAAATTTAATAGGCCCCAACCTCATCCATGCCAGGAGCCTAGGAGGACCTTATACCGTGATCCCGAGCATAACCTTAGGAAGCCTAACCATGATATCTATAGTGTGGATCATGTCTATGAGAGATCCTTACAATATTCTAGACCAGTCACTCAACAACCCAAGTCTTCTAGATCAAACCATTTAGATCCACACCCATGCCCAAGTAAGGTCTTTACTAGCTTGAAACCCAGTGTGACCCAGGTTCCTATATCGCTAGAATGTTTGTTTTGTGGAGAAAGAGGCCATAAATCTGGTCAGTGCCCATGCATAGGACTGGCTTGTGCACAGCTAAGTGGTAAGAATCCTAAGGATGACATTAATGAGGGAGAACCCAAGCCTACCAATGAGGAAGAAAGGTTAGGTATGACAAGCCTAGAATCAGTTGACCCGATTACCACTGACCCGAAACCCATTGAAGATGGCATCGAGGAAGTATATGATGCTGGCTTGAGTCTAGTTGATGAATATGAGGGAGAAGAACTTGAAGAATGTGACATCGATACTATTGGTTCCTTACCTGAGGAGACCTTGGAGAGCAACCAAGTGGTAGGACCTAGTTCAGAAATTCAAGAGATTTATGAGAATCAGGTTCCTTTAGTCAAATACACCCAGGAAGAACTCATAGTGTTAGCCCGAGCTATCAGTTCGTACCCTCTAATGACAGTCATTCCCCAAGTACCAATTGAAGATCTTTGCACTGAACAGTTTAAGTTTGCCCACCCTATGGTAGATCCTCTCCTTAGGATGACTGAATCAAGCCTCTTACAATTGGACCTTGTCCCATGCCCAGCCACTAAGGTCTCTCCCGTAATCTCAGTGGTGTGGACACCAGAAGCCGAAAGAAACTTCACTCCAATAAGGTTAGCGTTATCCCAATTTGGATCGAAGATAATTAGGTTACCTTGTATCCTTTAGTTCAAAAATATTTTATTTTCAAGAGTTATTTCCTTTTCAAGAGTCCTGTAATTAATTTTGAGTTTCAAATCAAGAGTGTTTATTGAGTCCTGTAATTACTTTTAAAATTTCATTTCTTGTAAGTCCATTTCAAGTTTTAAAGTCTAGGTCAGTCAAGTCAGTTTAGTTGAGTTAAGTCTAATTCAGTTGAGTTAAGTCTAATCAAGTCTTAAAGCCATGAAAGCCAGCAACAAGACTCAAATTCTAGACCCCAGAATTTGACCACATGAAGAAGAGAAGACACATCAACCAAGCAAGAGAAAAGGACCATCAACTAGGACCACTGGGCACCACATGTCATTCTTATCCAAGTAGAAGACCACCTCACCATGCCACGTCATCAGGTGCCACTTCACCAGCCACCTCATCACCCTTTGGGCACCAACAAGGGAGATTCAAATTCAAGGAGGTTGGCCACATCCCTCCAAGTCCTCCACCAAATCCTCCAATCCCCCCCCACATCCCTCCAAACTCTCCACCAAATCCTCCAACCCCCCTTGTAATCCTTCTCGATTTGGGAAGTTTTTAAATTTCAAAAGCTAGCTTTGTGAGGCTATTAAAAGCCTTGGACGTCCATTGTAAAAGGGATTGATTTTGAAAATGAATGAAGTTTGAAGTGAAGTTGTCTTGAGTTTTATGTGTGAAATTTTTCCTATCTTCTTCTTCCACGCCCAAAGCTACTCTCTTCCCTAGCAATTCATCATCCAAGCTCAAGGCAAAGGCATTGGAGTCGGCCAGATCTTCTCAATTATCTTTTCTTTGTTCACAAGTTCTCCCATCCCTTCTTTATGTTTGCATCCTTCAACCTTAACTTTGATCTTCATTGCAGGGTCTTTCGAAGTCCTTGAGTTGTGAACAAGGGTTCCCCTTGACAATGAACCAACAAGCTGAAGCCCAAGTCTAGGGTTCTTATCATTGTTATCCAAGTTCTCCAGTCCAGAGCATCAGTAGTTTCAAGTTTTGAATCATAGGAAGGTTGGAAAACTCATCAAGGTAAGTCCTCAATCATTAGCCCCTATTGTCTAGATCTTCTTCCTTCTTAGTTTTAGAGTTGTGTCTAATCATGTAATAGTCCCTTTTCATATAATCCTTAAATCTTATTAAGATGAGTACAATGCTAAGTATAATTAGGTTTCATTGCTCTACAAACCCCATATTCAAAACATTAATCATATGCGTGCCGCATCAAATTGGTATCAGAGCATGGTTGCATTAGGGTAGAATAGTTTTCTTTAAATCCAAGCAAGATCTAAAATTCACGCCTCCTGAGTGGGTGTACTCTAGTACACTATCATGACCCATGGGAATAATGAGCCCCTGGCCGGACGTGAGTTTTTAGATTGAAGTTTTGGGTAAGCCATCGCACTTGTTTGATTAAGTTCTGTTTTCTGAAAATTTGCATCTATTTACTGTAATCCATCTACAGCTCCAAAGGCAAGTCACTAATTTTTTATTGAAATATTCTTTTTCTTGTTCCTTTTTAAGTCAGTTATCACCATATTAAATTTCATCATCAGAAAAAAACTATAAAAAAAATAAAAATTTTTGCAGTTCGACACTGTCATTAGGGTTATGTTCTGTCTTTTTTATTTATCTTCAATTGTAGGATCTGCTTAGAGTAGTATAGATTTTATTTTTAAAATTTATTTTACCTGCATTGAAACATATAAGTTAGGAATTCTCTGTGAATTTCTCATAATTTTTGGATATTTTTTTCATCATGTTTTCCACACCACTTTCAAACTGCAACACACTTCTACAGCACCTTTGCATTTCATTCATCTCATGAGAAATCAAATTAAGGGCATCAATTTGACATAGGGTCAGGATTTCATCACCTGTCCCTAGCCCAAAAATCACCAACCAGCATATCGATCCCAGCCCATTAATTAAAATTGAGTAGAACGTTAATTGCCCTAGTGGGTTAGGGACACCAACAAATTGGGTTCAGGTTAGGGTCAAGTTAACTGTGTTAGCTAATTGGTGTGTGCTTATTGGCTTGGTGTCTAGGATTGGTGCATCAGGGCTTGTGATTTGGTCCGCCTACCTGGCCAATCTCAGATTGGTGTCTAAGGTTGGCAATCAGGGACCTTCACTCCCCACCACCTACCTGGCTAAGTCCCATAAGTACTACTAGCTAGTTGGTTCACTTAATTAGACCTCTAATTTGTGCTCTAGGTCTAGGAAACCTTAGCTCGAGCTTGAGTCCATTTGCATGCATGACAACTAGAGCAGGGACACCATATTCACCAATCCAAGCCCAGTCCAGTGTAGCCATGGACCCGAATCTTGAAACCATGCTGAAAGGCCTAAATGATCTAATGGCCCAATTGAACCAAATGCTAGCTAAACAATTTTTCTTAGACCAACCAACTCCTACTTTCCCATTAGCTCATTTGAATGATAGGAGTAAGAACCCTGAAGTACAAGTTGAGTTCATGAATACTCAAGACTTAGGGTATCCTCAAACTGAAGGGCTAGGGAAGGAAGAAGGCAAGTCTGAACCTAGTAAATATGTGTATGAGACTAACATAAGTTTAATAGATGAATATGAAGGGGAAGACTGTGAAGAGAACAACTTTAATACCTTACCTGAGGAAACCTTTGGTAAAGAAAAGATTATTGAGCCTAGTCCTGAAACATCAGAACAACCAAAATTTAGTGAGGACTTGGTTCCCGTAAGACAATGCCCTCAGGAAGAATCCAATACTTTAGCTTCGACACAAGAACTCCTTCAGGTACCTGAGAAGAACCCAATCATTATTTTAGAAGACTTTCCTGATGACCTTCAACTACCAAGAAGCATCCCGCCTGTAGATCAATATTCAAATCTTAAGGTCATCATGAGTAACCAAGGTCTATTTCAAGATTCTCCTAAATTATCCCAAGACTCGGATTCCTATTTCCTGCCTTTCCTTAAGTCTTATCCTAATTTTAGAGCCATTAAGTTTCATTTTGATGAGATTACTAGGTTGCATGAGCCTTTAAAGCCTATTCCTTTTGCTACCTACTTTTGGAAAACCTTATGGCATTTGCTAGGAACCCATGGTAAATTCTCATGTGCATACCAGACCAGGGTCAAATCTAGAGAGTCATTAATCTGTTAGGTTTAGGCCCTAGAGAGTCCAATAAAATTCCTCTCAATAAAGATGCCTAGTTCAGTCTGCATTTCGTAAGTGCTTGTGTAAGTTTCTGAGTCTGCTGAGTCTTTTGCACAGCATGTCACAAATCTGCATAAAGAAATCAGTAATAAGATCAACCTGAGCAATGAAACTTATAAACACTTAGCTGACTCACATAAGAGGGCTAAAGAATTCTGTGAAGGGGATTATGCGATGATTAGGCTCAACCCTGAACGGTTTCCCCCTGGAACCATAAAGAAGCTGCAGGCCCGCGGAGCGGGACCTTTTAAGATCTTAAAGAAAATAGGGCATAATGCATATGTTTTGGAACTTCCACCTGATATGGGTATTAGTACAACCTTCAATGTTTCAGACCTAGTAGAATACAAAGAACCACTACTAATACTTAGTGAGCCTTTTGAGCCAGAAACTTTCATTGAGAGTGAACATATTTCCGAGTGTCCACCACCAACCTTACCTGAGCAGAGAGAGAGGATTGAGAGAATCCTGGATGACAAGATCATTACTACCAGGAATAAGGACTATCAGCGATACCTGGTTCAATGGCAAGGTCGACCTGAGTCTGACAACTCTTGGATTACTCGAGAGGACCTGCAAAGACTTAACCCAGACTTGTTCAAGCATTACCAGGGCAAAACTGAACCATACTCGACTAGGTCGAGTTCTGCCCATCCCAGGAGAATTGGTGTGGACACCAGAAGCCGAAAGAAACTTCACTCCAACAAGGTTAGCCTTATCCCAATTTGGATCGAAGATAATTAGGTTACCTTGTATCCTTTAGTTCAAAAATATTTTATTTTCAAGAGTCATTTCCTTTTCAAGAGTCCTGTAATTAATTTTGAGTTTCAAATCAAGAGTGTTTATTGAGTCCTGTAATTACTTTTAAAATTTCATTTCTTGTAAGTCCATTTCAAGTTTTAAAGTCTAGGTCAGTCAAGTCAGTTCAGTTGAGTTAAGTCTAATTCAGTTGAGTTAAGTCTAATCAAGTCTTAAAGCCATGAAAGCCAGCAACAAGACTCAAATTCTAGACCCCAGAATTTGACCACATGAAGAAGAGAAGACACATCAACCAAGCAAGAGAAAAGGACCATCAACTAGGACCACTGGGCGCCACATGTCATTCTTATCCAAGTAGAAGACCACCTCACCATGCCACGTCATCAGGTGCCACTTCACCAGCCACCTCATCACCCTTTGGGCGCCAACAAGGGAGATTCAAATTCAAGGAGGTTGGCCACATCCCTCCAAGTCCTCCACCAAATCCTCCAATCCCCCCCCACATCCCTCCAAACTCTCCACCAAATCCTCCAACCCCCCTTGTAATCCTCCTCGATTTGGGGAGTTTTTAAATTTCAAAAGCTAGCTTTGTGAGGCTATTAAAAGCCTTGGACGCCCATTGTAAAAGGGATTGATTTTGGAAATGAATGAAGTTTGAAGTGAAGTTGTCTTGAGTTTTATGTGTGAAATTTTTCCTATCTTCTTCTTCCACGCCCAAAGCCACTCTCTTCCCTAGCAATTCATCATCCAAGCTCAAGGCAAAGGCATTGGAGTCGGCCAGATCTTCTCAATTATCTTTTCTTTGTTCACAAGTTCTCCCATCCCTTCTTTATGTTTGCATCCTTCAACCTTAACTTTGATCTTCATTGCAGGGTCTTTCGAAGTCCTTGAGTTATGAACAGGGTTCCCCTTGACAATAAACCAACAAGCTGAAGCCCAAGTCTAGGGTTCTGATCACTGTTATCCAAGTTCTCCAGTCCAGAGCATCAGTAGTTTCAAGTTTTGAATCATAGGAAGGTTGGAAAACTCATCAAGGTAAGTCCTCAATCATTAGCCCCTATTGTCTAGATCTTTTTCCTTCTTAGTTTTAGAGTTGTGTCTAATCATGTAATAGTCCCTTTTCATATAATCCTTAAATCTTATTAAGATGAGTACAATGCTAAGTATAATTAGGTTTCATTGCTCTACAAACCCCATATTCAAAACATTAATCATATGATCTTCTTCCTTCTTAGTTTTAGAGTTGTGTCTAATCATGTAATAGTCCCTTTTCATATAATCCTTAAATCTTATTAAGATGAGTACAATGCTAAGTATAATTAGGTTTCATTGCTCTACAAACCCCATATTCAAAACATTAATCATATGCGTGCCGCATCACTCAGTTGAACATCCTTGTCTTGAACGGATTGATTCACCCAGTCTTGTAGAAGTCCTCCATATGGCCCCAGACCCCTTCCTTCGCATGACTGACCTACCCTTCTATAGAGTATACCTTTCCGTACCCATAGGTCAAATTTCAAGTCTTGAGGTCATCATCCATAGGCGAGGCCTCCCATGAATCATTCTCTAATCCAGTTGTTGAGAAAGTGGATCATTATTTGCTTAGAGAACAAACCTTAACTATTGCAATCACATGTCCTAGGCTACTTCCCGAACCATCTCTTGATCCATTCCTGGGTGTAGCAAACTTTTCCTTTCATAAGGATGACCAATTGACACTCATAGATCACCTTTCAAACCTTCAGGTCACCACCTTTAGTCAACAGGTAATTCGAGACTCCACCTCATATCTCATCCCTTTCTCTAGGACTTTCAATGCTTCTTACACCATCCAAGTATACTTTGTCGAAGCCTTTAGAGTGAACCACGTGTCAGAACCTATTAGGTTTGCCACCTACTTCTGGAAGACCTTATGGCACCTACTAGGCATCCATAATAAGTTTTCATGCTCTGCATGCCCTCCTCCGACCCAAGGTCAAACCTAGAGTCCTTAGTTTGTTATGTTTAGACCTAGGGTTCCTTTGTAATAAAGTCCATTCTTTAGGAATGCATCGTCAGTCTAGTTTAGTTTTCTTGACCCTTTACTAGGCTTTGGCTCAGATTTTGGTTTGATTGAGAGCACCAGGAATTGGGATTTGTATTTTGTCCAGGGCTGAAATTGCATTCAATGTTTCGATCAATAGGTCTATAGGCTAGAGTCCCTTTCAAATTGTTCATGGATACAAGCCTCACACACCACTTGATCTGATTTCACAATTAGCCCACACACACAAGTCTCTTGATGCACTTGCATAGCATGTAAAGGACTTGCATAAAGAAATTCATGCCAAAATAACTTTAAGTAATGAAACTTATAAGAAGTTGGCTGATTCTCAAAGACGAGTCAAAACTTTTGTTGAGAGAGACTATATAATGATTAGGTTAAGGCCTGAGCGGTTTTCTCCTGGAACCGTTAGAATGTTACATGCTAAAGGAGCTGGACCATTTAGAGTAGTGAAGAGAGTAGGATCCAATGCCTATGTGCTCGAGTTGCCTCCAGAACTAGGCAATAGCTACACTTTCAACATTACAGACCTAGTAGAGAACAGGGAGCCAGCTGTGATTCCTAGTGAGCCTTTTGAACCTAATCCTGTTATTGAGAGTGATCCCGATCCTGTGTGTCCACCAACAAACTGGCCTGTGAGGAAAGAGCAGATTGAAAAGATCCTGGATGATCAGGTTATCTCTACTCGTAATCGAGGATACCAAAGATACCTGGTCTGCTGGCAAGGAAGGCCAGACTCTGATGACTCTTGGATCTCCCGAGAAGAACTACAAGTTTTGGATCCAGACCTCTTGGAGAGATGCCAGAGCCAACTTGAGCCTTACTCGATTGGGTCGAGTTCCTCCCATCTCGAGAGAATTGGTGCGGGCACCAGACTCAGAAGAAGACTTCAGGGCTCCATCTGGATGTCTGATTGACCTTGCCCGAAGAATTAGGATTTTCTGGTTTTGTAATTAGGGTTGACTTGGTCAACTCAATTTTAGTCTTGAGTCTGTATTTCCCTATAATTTAAATTTTGTTGAGTCATGTTGACTCAATACAAGTCCTAGTAGTGGTCTAGGTCTTCTCCAGGTTGGTGCCATCTTTTTTTAAATCAAGTCAAGGTCCAGGGTGCCCATTTTTTTCTCCCAGGCCCAAGCATGTGGGCGCCACACTCCCAGCCACACGCCAGAGTCCAGGAGGCGCCACATCTCCATCCAGTGTGCCTTGGTCCCCGCACCACAAGAAAGCAGGTCCCTTCTTTCATGCACCACTTGGGGGAGTAATCCATCAAGATACCTCAATCCAAGGAGGAGCCAACTTCTTTCCAGATAAACCCAAGCCACGATGGCAAGAATTTTTCTTGAAGAGAGGATCAAGGAGGATCCCCACAATGTTCCATAAAAATCCATGTTATAAAAGGGAAGAGAGCATGTCTTGGGGAGAAAATCAAGGAGGCACCCAAAAGTTTCCTAAGGTGCCAAAGCCATGAAAGGAAGAAGCCTAAACTTGTGGAGCAAGACTAGGAGGTGTCCAAAAGAGCCAAACCATGAAGGGAAAATCCTTGATTCATGGAGAGATACTAGGAGACACCCCCATAACCTGCCATTTGGAGCTGATTTTCAAGTTTTCTTGGAGTTTTTGGGCTGCCCACTCATGGAAGGAGTCTTGGGAAGAAAATTTGATGCCTAAAGTGTGGGTTAGTCCTATTAGTCCCACATGGGAAATGTATAAAATTTTATTTCTTTGTTATGTCTATATATTCAACTCTATTAAACTCTTGAATACAATGATGAATGATGAATGAAATCAATTTCTTTGCGAGCAACTTTGTGTTTCTCTCTTCCGCACTTGTATTCAGGTGTTGAGCTCCGTGAGGGAGTAAATCCGGGTTCTGTAGGAACCTTGAGGAGGTGTGAGATCTCCAACCCCAAAACCCTAGCTTAGTCCACCCATCTCTACTCCACCACCACCAAACCCTAATTTTCCATCTTCATCCCATGGCCCCTCTCTTCCACATCGAAGCCGGTCACTAGCATCCAGGTTCAGATCAACTGTTTCAACTACAGAGCCAGTTCAAATGAGAGTCAGATCAGTATCAAGATCTCCGGAACTTCTACATCCAACAATCTTCATTAAGTTCTCAGGTTAGTGTCTTTCTTTGAGTTTCTGGTTCTTCTTTTGTTCTTCTTCTTCCAGATCCTGAGTTCGAGAAGGAGGCCAACCTTGCCATAGGACTACAATCCGAGGATCCATTGCAAAGATACCCCGTCTCCAAGGATCCTACAATCTGCTCGAGAGTGTCCTCTAATTGAAGCAACGAGAGATATCACTGCTAGGTAACAAGAACCTTCCCTTCTCACTTTGTCTGTTTCGTTGAAACTCAAAGAAAACCCTAGATCTGGGGGTTTCTCAATCCCCAGCGATCCTACTTTTGAGTTACTCTGATAATCCACTCCTTTTAATTGTGCTCTCTGTCATTTCTTAGTTTCTTTCAACATTAGTTTATCTTTCCTTTGAGTCAAAGCCGACTTCTGAAAATATATTAAAAAAAATATATATTAATTTAAATTTACTTCCGCATCGCATCTTCTCTTCTTTCGTTCTGCATCATTTTTGGTATCAGAGCTTTCGTCCTACATCATTGATTCGGCAGGTGAGTAGTTGCACACTCCTTAGCGGATTTCGACTTCCATGACCACCGTCCTGCTGTCTTAATTGACCAACACCCTTTGTGGGATCTGGGTTAGCGCGCAGTTGGGCACCGCAACCCGGCTTCCGGTTCATCCCGCATCGCCAGTTCTGCTTACCAAAAATGGCCCACTTGGAGCTCTCGATTCCGTGGCATGGCTCAACGGAGCAGCCATGCCGTCCTACCTATTTAAAGTTTGAGAATAGGTCGAGGACGTTGCGCCCCCGATGCCTCTAATCATTGGCTTTACCCGATAGAACTCGCCCGCGAGCTCCAGCTATCCTGAGGGAAACTTCGGAGGGAACCAGCTACTAGATGGTTCGATTAGTCTTTCGCCCCTATACCCAAGTCAGACGAACGATTTGCACGTCAGTATCGCTTCGGGCCTCCACCAGAGTTTCCTCTGGCTTCGCCTCGCTCAGGCATAGTTCACCATCTTTCGGGTCCCGACAGGCTTGCTCCAACTCAAACCCTTCACAGAAGATCGGGGTCGGCCGGCGGTGCGCCCCTTCCGTGAAGGGTGGGGGCTCCCGCCCGTCAGCTTCCTTGCACCTTCCGGGTTTCGCGCACCCGTCGACTCGCATGCATGTCAGACTCCTTGGTCCATGTTTCAAGACGGGTCGGATGGGGAGCCCGCGTGATGCAGAACAAAGAACAAAGAAGCGTATGCGTAAGTAAAAATTAAGATTAATTCTTTTTTTTTTTTTTATATTTCAGAAATTGACTTTGACTCAAAATAAAGTTAAACTAAGTTGAAGGAAACTAAGTAATGATTGAAAGCACAATTTAGAAAAACTAGGTTATCAGAGTAGTTCAGAAGTAACGGATCGCTGGGGGTTGAGAAACTCCCAGACCTAGGGTTTCGCTCTGAACTTTCAACAGGACAGAAATAGAGAGGAGAGATGGGTTACCAACCAGACAGTGATCTTCACAAAGTTTGGTGGAAGAACTCTCTCGAGCAGATTGTTGGATCCTCGGATTCGGATACCTTCGTAATGGATCCTCCAATACTGGTCCTGTGGCTGAGTCGGCTTCTCCTGGACTCAAGATCTGGAAAAGAAGAGGAACAAGTGATGGAATTCAGATACTCAAGAAAAGATTTACTAGATTGAAGAACTTGAAAGCTGAAGTTGCTGAAATCAGGATTCTCCTGGAGGCTGATCTGACTTCCTCTTAGAATTGCTTTAGATCTGAAGTATCTGGACTGGACCCGGATGCTGGTGGTCGGCCTTGACTTGAAGAGGGTGGCCGTGAGAAGTGGGATAGGCTAGGGCTTGGTGGAAAGAAAAGAATGATGGGCGGCTAGGGTTTGGGAGTGGAGTGGCTAACCTAGGGTTTGGGTTTTGGAGATCTCACACCTCCTCAAAGTTCCTGGGGAACCCAAATTTACTCCCTCACGGAGCTCAACACCTGGTTGCAAGTGCAGAAGAGAGAAAACACAAAGTTTGCTCACAAAAAATTTGGTTTCATTCATCTGATTGATTTCAACTTACAAGAGGGGTTTAATTTATAGGACTTTACAAGAGAGTAGGGTTTTACATCTTCCCATGTGGGACTAAAGGAGGGGATCTACAAATCAGGATAATCCATACACATATGGCCGGCCAAGGTTCCAAAAAAATTGATTTGGGTTATAAAAGGAAGGTAGATGGCGCCTCCATGCTTGGTTCTTCAAGAGAGGATTTCTTTCCTTCCATGGCTCAACTCTTTTGGACTCCTCCTTTTCTTTATCCCTAAGTCAAGGTCCTTCCCATCTTTGTTTTGGATATTTTTGGCAGGTAGTGGGCGCCTCCTTGAAGTTCTCTCCAAGAGAATTTCTTCCCTTTCATAGTTTGGTTCTTTTGGGAAAGTCTTGGGCCGCCCCCTTGATTTGTGGACTCCTGGTGGATTTCTCCTCAATTGGCGCATGAGAGAAGGGAGCTGCTATTTGTGGTGTGGGGACCAAAGGTTGCTGGATGGAGATGTGGCACCCCCTGGACTCAGGTGTATGGCTGGGAGTGTGGCGCCCACTTGCTTGGCCTTGGGAGAAAATGTAACACCCCAGGTTGAAGCCCTAGTCCACTACTGAGTCAACATGACTCAACAAAATAAAATGCAGGTAATATAGACTCAAGCTAAAATTGAGTTGATCCAGTCAACCCTTATTACAAGCCAAAAAAAAATCCTAATTCTTTGGGTAAGGTTAATCAGAGATCTAGATGAAGCTCTGAAGTCTTCTTCTGAGTCTGGTGCCCACACCACCGCGGGCCGTTGCCTGGGGTGCGTCAGTGCCCCGGGGGGCACGCTGGGATGGCGCGCACCGGATCCCCGACCGCGCCGACGGCATCTCCGCGGGCGGGTTCGACCGCCCGGGCTTCGGCCGCCGGCGCGGCCCGCAACGGTCCGCGCCCCGAGCCGAGCAGCGGACCGGCTCGCCGCCATTCCGCATCTGGCCGGGGCGCATCGCCGGCCCCCATTCGCTTCCCTCCCAGCAATTTCAAGCACTCTTTGACTCTCTTTTCAAAGTCCTTTTCATCTTTCCCTCACGGTACTTGTTCGCTATCGGTCTCTCGCCCGTATTTAGCCTTGGACGGAATTTACCACCCGATTAGGGCTGCATTCCCAAACAACCCGACTCGTCGACAACGCCTCGTGGTGCGGCAGGGTCCGGGCCGGACGGGGCTCTCACCCTCCCGGGCGCCCCTTTCAAGGGGACTCGAGCCCGGTCCGTCGCTGAGGATGCTTCTCCAGACTACAATTCGAGGGGCGCGGCCCCCCGATTCTCAAGCTGGGCTGGTCCCGGTTCGCTCGCCGTTACTAGGGGAATCCTCGTAAGTTTCTTCTCCTCCGCTTATTGATATGCTTAAGCTCGGCAGGTGGCCCCGCCTGACCTGGGGTCGCGATCCGGCGTCACCGCCCCGACCGCGAGGGGGGGGGGCGTTGCGTGGTGGGGGCGAGCGGGCACCTATCGGGTCCGCGGCACGGCGGCAGGATCGCGGGCGCGCGTCCACCATCCGCCGTGTCCGGCCACGCCGGCGGCCCGGTCTTCGGCCCGCTGTGCCAGGGGTGGCGCGGGGGACCAGTCTCCGCATCCGGCCACCCCGGAGCCCGCCGTGGCCCCGGGGGGAGCGGAGCATCGCTGTTCGGCGTGACGTCCAGGCAGGCATGCCCTCGACCGGGTGGCCTCGGGCGCAACTTGCGTTCAAAGACTTGATGGTTCGCGGGATTCTGCAATTCACACCAGGTATCGCATTTCGCTACGTTCTTCATCGATGCGAGAGCCAAGATATCCGTTGCCGAGAGTCATACCGTGCAAGGCTGGCATCGACGGCGGCGACGCGCTCCTCCCTCCCAGACCCGGTGCGGGACGGGCGGGCGGAGGCGGCGCCCCGCTCCCGCTCTCCTGTTCCTTGGCACCCTCCGGGGTGCCGAGGTTCTGTTCCGCCTGCCGCCCCCGCGGCGCGGGGAGGCGGGGCGATCGGCGATGCGACGGTTCGGCCGGGGCCTTCCCGTCGCGGTCGCGGTTCGTTCATGCATTCGCGGGTCTTTCCTCGTCCGGGTCTCGGCAATGATCCTTCCGCAGGTTCACCTACGGAAACCTTGTTACGACTTCTCCTTCCTCTAAATGATAAGGTTCAGTGGACTTCTCGTGATGTCATG
>CM038041.1:104398363-104410863 GCA_021397845.1 Areca catechu
TCACGAACGGCCCAGCATGAGAGAGCACCCAGCGCACCCCAGACGCGAGTCCAGGATGTCCAGGATGCGCGCACCATGCGGGGGGCAAAAGGGCGGCCAGGACTCGGAACCACACAGCACAGGACGCGAGTCCCGGAGGGCACGACATGGGCGCGATCACAGAGTAGACAGGATGCGAGTCCAAGGAGGCCTGGGCGCGCGCCGCGCGAGCAGAAAATCCAAAACAGATACCCGGGGAGTACCCAAGGGTCGCGAGAAACGTTGAAGAAGCGGGGGCGGGCGGGACGCGCGCGGACGTGCATCCGGGGCAGCTATGACCCGTGCCCCGCCCGCAAGGGGGCTTGCCAACCTACTACCCGCGCGGGGCATCCGGCCAAGGTCCACCCCGGGGGTTCCTTGGTTGCGAGCAGCATTGCAAATTCAGGGGCATGCCCCGCGTCCGCGCATGCCCCGCAGACCCGCGTCCGGCGCTACCAGGCCGAGCACGCCGCCCCGCGCCCCGTGCGCGCGCCCGGTTCCACGCACCGGGCGCTTGCTAGGACCCGCGCCCGCCCGCACCCATGCACGTGCCCGGCGCTGCGAGGACCCCCGCCCCGCCCGCCCCCCCCGTGCGTTGCCCGGCGCTGCGAGGAGGACCCGCGCCCGCCCGCGCCCGTGCGCGCGCCCGTGCCGCGCGCCCAGCGCTGCCAGGACCCGCGCCCCCGCCCGGTGCTGCCAGGACCAGTGCCCGGTGCCCCGCGCCCGGGCTGCCAGGACCCGCGCCCGCCCGTGCTCGTGCGGCGCCAGGGCCCCACGCCCGCCCCGCCACTGCCCTGCCAGGACCCGCGCCCGCCCGCGCCCGTCGCGCGCGCCTGGTGCCCCGCGCCCTGCGCTGCCAGGACCCGCGCCCGTTGCCCCGCGCCCTGCGCTGCCAGGACCCGCGCCCGCCCGCGCCTGTGCGTGCGCCGGTGCCCCGCGCCCTGCGCTGCCAGGACCCGCGCCCGCCCGTGCCCGTGCGCCCCGCCCGATGCCCCACGCCCGGCGTTGCCAGGACTCGCGCCCGCCCGCGCCCGGCGCTGCCGAGACCCGTGCCCGCATGCGCCCGTGCGCGTGCCCGGTGCCCCGCGCCCGGCACTGCTAGGACCGCGGCCCGCCCGCGCCCGGCGCTGCCAAGAGCCCGTGCCTGCCCGCAACCGTGCGCGCGCCGGTGCCCCGCACCGCGCTGCCAGGACCTGTGCCCGCCCGTGCCCGTGCGCGCGCCGGTGCCCCGCGCCCGGCGCTGCCAGGACCCGCGCCCCCGCCCGCGCCCGGCGCTGCCACGACCAGTGCACGCCCGCGACCATGCACGCGCCAGGGGACTCGAGCCCAGCGCTGCCAGGACCCGCGCACGCCCGCGCCCATGCGCGCCCTAGGACTCGAGCCCGGCGGTGCCAGGACCCGCGCACGCCCGAGCCCTTGCGCGCGCCGTGGACTCGAGCCCGGCGGTGCCAGGACCCGCGCATGCTCGTGCCATGACCAGGGCGCGCGCGCCCCGGTTTACCCGTGCACTCCCGTGCCATGACCCGCGCATGCCCGTGCCATGACCCGCGCATGCCCGTTGGTGCGGGCACCAGACTCAGAAGAAGACTTCAGAGCTCCATTTGGATCTCTGATTGACATTGCCCGGGAAATTAGGGTTTGTAATAAAGGTTGACCTGGTCAACCAGTTTATTTATTTATTTCTTGAATCACCATTTAAATTTTGTTGAGTCATGTTGACTCGGTGCAAGTCCCAATGTGGTTTCAATTTGTCCAAAATGGTGCCACATTTCTCTTCCAATCAACTCAAGGTTCAAGCAAGTGGAGGCCACACTCCAAGCCACACGCCCAGCCACACTCCGAGCACACGCCAGAGTCCAGGAGGCGCCATAGAGGCATCCCAGTGTCATGGTCCCCACATCCAAAGAAGAAAAATCAAATAGGAGGCTAAATTAAAGGAGGCGCCCACACCTGCCTAATTTACCTAAGCAAAGAAGAAGAAGAAAACTTCTCTTGGAGAAGAAATCAAAGAAGGACATCCAACCTACTCCTAATTGAAGTTCAAATCAAAATCAAAGAGCTTAACTTGGAGTGGAAGAAAAGAAGAAATACCTTAAGAAGAAGAGGACTCCAAATCCAAATCCAACTCCAAAGGAGGGCCATAAAAGTTCCAAAACAATTCCTTTATGGCCGTCCCAATTTTTTTGGACTCTTGGTCGGCCAAGGGAGAGGATTTTCTACCTAATCTAGGGGTTGGAAGAGTTTAGTCCCACATGGGAATTTGTACAAGCTAGGAGAGAATTTAGGTCTATATAATAGACCTCTCCTTGTAACTTTGAAGAATCAATGAAGAAAAATTATTTTTGCTATTCCTTGTGTTGAGTGACCTAGGTTTCTCTTCTTCCGCACTATTCTAAGTGTTGAGCTCCGTGAGGGGGTAATCCGGGTTCCATGGAGCCTTGAGGAGGTGAGAGATCTCCATCTTTATCCAAAACCCTAGGTTAGCCACTTGAAATTCCAAAACCCTAGCCACCTTTCATTATTTTCCATCCACCAAACCCTAGATCCATCCATCTCCCACGGCCTCTCTCTCTACAAGTCCAGGCCATCCACCTTCATCCAGATCCAGTCCGGCTACTTCAGATCCAGAGCAAGTTCCAAGGAAAATCACATCAGCATCCAGGAGAATCCAGTTTTCAGCAATTTCGATCTTCAAGTTCATCAACCTGGTAAATCTTTTCCTTGACTCTCTGATTCCATCAATTGTCTTTCTTCTCTTCCAGATCTTGAGTTCAGGAGAAGCCAACCCGCCAAAGGACCAGTATTTGAGGATCCATTACGAAGATATCCGACTCCGAGGATCCAACAATCTGCTCGGGAGAGTTCTTCCACCAAAATCTGTGAAGATCATTGTCTGGTGAGATAAAACCTTCCCTTCTCTTTATTTCTGTTTTGTTGAAAGCTCGGAGTGAAACCCTAGGTCTGGGAGTTTCTCAACCCCCAGCGATCCGTTGCTTCTAAACTACTCTGATAATTTAGTTTCCTTAAAATTGTGCTTTCAATTATCATATTAGTATCTTTCAATGTTAGGTTAACTTTTCTTTGATTTGAAGCCAACTTCTACAAACCGATAAAAACAACAAAAAAATTAGTTAATCTTAATTTACTTCCGCATCGCATCCCTTTATTTGTTCTGCATCATTTTTGGTATCAGAGCCCAGTCTAGGGTTTCTGATTTGCTTGCTTGCTTTGATTGTTCTCTTTTTATTTTGTCTGCTCGAAGTAGACTCCCCAGGACGTCGGTCCTAGGAACTAAGCGAGGCGCAAGCCTCCTCCTCCCATTCCACGGGGTGTTCCTAGGACGTGTAGGGGATCCATTGGGTTATAACTTCGTAGCAGGGATTATAAACGGGGAAGACAATCTAGTTGCAGTCCGTAATTGCCCTGTTGTCTGAATTATTTCTCCCTGCATAAAACTCTAAATTGCATGATTTTTGCTTCGTTGAAACCAGTATAATTGAACCTATTTTCCATAATTTTTCTGTGATTTATTGGTTTCGGTAAAAATTCTGAGAATTAAAATACAGCAACTCTGTTTTTTTTTTTTGTGTTCTGTAATTCAATTCTTTTTTTTGGAGTGATCATCTCATAATTTACTTAAGGGCAATTGAGCATCTAAGATAAGGGGAGGAGTTGATTACCTCTCCTTAGCCCAAACAACCACATCCAATCATTCGAACCTAGACCTAATTTAAAATCAATTAGACCTAATTTGCCCTAGTGGGCTAGGGACACCAATTGGTCGGGTCTAGGCTAGTGTTGAGTCAGTTTGCTGAGTTATTCGGTGTGTGCTTAGCACTCAGTGTCTAGAACGGTGGTTCAGGGACTACGTCCCGAAGGGCTTGTGTGCTGGTCCGCCTACCTGGCCAATCACTGATTGGTGTCTAGGATTGGCAATCAGGGACCTAACATCCCTTACACCTGCCTGGCTGAGTCCTGAGTTACTACAGGCTTGCTTGCCACTCTGATGGGCATCTAGTTTGGACCTAGGTCTAGTGATCCAGTAGTCGATTTAGTCTAGTCTCATTTTGTGTGCTTGCTTGAATCATCATGTCTACCAGAAACGGAGTGCCATATCAACCTGGTCAAACCCAACCCGATTTAGAGGCCATGATCAGAACTCTTACTGAAAGTATGGCTAAAATGAATCAGGATATGACAAACACTGTGGCCCAGTTTAGCGCACAAATTCATGAGGATCTTACCCAACTTAGGGACCGAGTCCAAGTACTTGAAGAACCTAGACATCGGAATGGACTCCTGACCCCGATTTTAATGTGCCTCAGCCTCACCCACATCTGGAGCCTAGAAGGCCTTTATATAGAGATCCTGAACCTAATCATAGGAGGCCTGACCCAGAGCCTGAAGATAGAGATGATAGGTTCATCAGGAATATCAAATTAGATGCACCCACTTTTGATGGTAGTCTGAACCCTAAGGTGTATTCTGATTGGGAGGGTGAGATGGATCAATACTTTGAGTGGTATGCTATGTCTGAGGAGAGGAAATACAAGTTTGCCAAGATGAAATTAGTGCGTCAAGCTAGGTTATACTGGGGGAA
This sequence comes from Areca catechu, assembly GCA_021397845.1. Taxonomy (NCBI): domain Eukaryota; kingdom Viridiplantae; phylum Streptophyta; class Magnoliopsida; order Arecales; family Arecaceae; genus Areca; species Areca catechu. Next base: position 104,402,982 of record CM038041.1, read on the forward strand.
CATTGAGCTAACCACTAGGAGACGGAATGTTGAGCCCATAACCACTTGGCAGGGTATGAAAGAAAAACTGAGAGATAAATACCTACCTATTTCATACCAGCAAAACCTGTTAGACCAATGGCAAAACCTGAAACAAGGAAACCGATCTGTCTCAGACTACATAACTACTTTTGATGAATACCTAATGAGATGTGATGTGAGTGAAGCCCACGAAGTCACTTTGTCTAGATTTAGGGCTGGACTGAGGGAAGATATCAAGAGAGAACTATTTCTGAGAGAGGTTACTGATCTAGACCAAGCCTACAGATTGCACTGAACACTGAGAAATTTCAGAGAGGACCTATACCTTCTAGGGTTAGTGCCCCAATCCCAAGGATGGACCTAGCCAAGTTATCCCTAGTAAACCTTTTCAGGGTACTTCTACCCCTAGGCCCATGGACAAAGGTAAGGCACCTGACACCCCAGAGAACCCCTAGTTCAAATATCACCTTTTTAAGTGTCAGAAACCAGGTCACATTTCTAGTCAGTGTACTGCCATAGCCTGTTTCAAGTGTCATAAGGTAGGTCATGTTGCTAGCCAGTGCCCACGAAGATCCCTTTACATAGAAGAGGGAGAGAATGATAATTCCGAGCCCAGTGAGGAATTTGAAGAAGAAATTTATGAGGCCGGAATGAATTTGGTTGAGGAGTATGAAGGAGAGGAGGAACCCAATGAATCTGACCAATTAGGAGTTGTAAGATGCATCCTATCCCAGAATCTAGTTCAAGAGGATTGGCGTAGGACTAACATCCTACAGACTTTTCTTAAATTAGGGGATAAGGTATGTAAGATCATCATAGATAGCGGAGCTGTGTAAATGCCATCTCTACTAACACTGTCAGATGTTAGGCTTAATCCCAGTTCCCCATCCAACCCCTATAAGGTTTCTTGGGTAGATTCTACCTCCATACCCATCCAGTCTAGATGTCAAGTCCAAATCCAAATGCAATCTTATCACGAAAAGATTTGGTGCGATGTCTTACCCGGGGGTGAGTAGTATAATTCTTGGAAGACCTTGGTTGTATGATCATGATGCCACCCTCTTAGGAAAATCCAATACCTGTGTCTTTAGTTTCAATGGGAAGAAGATTACGATCCATTCCGTTCCCCCTAAGGACAAGGTAACTAAAGGAGCTGGTAAGGTAAGGAGATGAAAACTGGAGTGAACCTAATCAGTGCTAAGGATCTAGAACAAGAAATTCATAGTGGTTCACCCATCTGGATGTTGACTGCTAAGGAGCTTAGAACTTCGGAACCCTCAGAGCCTCCTCAAGAAGTTAAACCTGTGTTAAAAGAATTTGAGGATGTCTTTCCCGAGGATTTGCCAGACCACCTTCCACCTCTTAGGGATATCCAGCATGCCATAGATCTAATCCCAGGAGCAACTTTGCCCAACTTGCCCCATTACAGGATGAATCCATCTGAGCATGAAGAACTGCAAAAGCAGGTTGGAGAATTATTGAGGAAGGGGTTTATTAGAGAAAGTCTTAGCCCTTGTGCAGTCCCAGCCTTATTGACCCCAAAGAAAGATGGCACGTGGAGGATGTGTGTTGACAGTCGTGCCATCAATAAAATTACAATCAAGTATAGGTTTCCCATCCCTAGACTAGATGACATGCTTGATATGATGGCTGGTGGTGCAATGGTTTTTCTAAGATTGATCTCAAAGAGGGCTATCATCAGGTTAGGATTAGACCCGGGGTGAATGGAAAACTGCTTTCAAAACTAAGGATGGTCTTTATGAATGGGTTGTTATGCCTTTGGGTGTCCAATGCCCCTAGTACCTTCATGAGAATTATGACCCAGGTACTTAGAGCTTTCATAGGAAAATTTGTGGTGGTCTATTTTGATGACATCCTGATCTATAGTAAGACCCCAGCAGATCACCTAGGCCACCTTAGAGCAGTCTGCCAAGTTTTGAGGAATGAGAGACTCTACGGCAATCTTAAGAAGTGTGAATTCATGACTAGTAGAGTTATCTTTCTTGGTTTGTAGTAACCCCTGACGGCGTGGCGGCGATCCTGAGAAGATTAAGTCCATAGTAGACTGGCCAGAGCCAACCAATGTGCATGAAGTTAGAAGTTTCCATGGCTTGGCTACCTTCTATAGGCGATTCATCAAGGGGTTAGTACTTTAGCTGCTCCTATCACTGATTGTATTAGGAAGGGAGAATTTCATTGGACTAAGTCAGCCCATAAAGCCTTCCTAGATCTTAAGGAGAAAATGACCCAGGCACCCATTCTGAGATTACCCGATTTTTCTAAAGTATTTGAGGTTGCCTGTGATGCTTCAGGTGTAGGAATAGGTGGAGTCCTAAGCCAAGAGAATCATCCCATAGCATTCTTCAGTGAAAAACTTAATGATGCTAAGCTTAGGTATTCTACCTATGATAAGGAATTTTATGCGGTGGTGCAAGCTTTGCGTTACTGGAGACATTATTTGCTACCGCAGGAATTTGTACTATTCTCGGACCATGAGGCTCTTAGATTTTTGAACTCCCAAAAGAAGCTTAACCCTAGGCATGCTAAGTGGGTAGAATATATCCAGTCCTATACTTTGTCCTGAAACATAAGGCTGGAGTTGAGAATAAGGTAGCTGATGCCCTTAGTCGCCGATCTCTGTTATTAACTTCTGTTAGAACTGAGGTCATAGGGTTTGAGCAAATCAAAGAGGAATATGAGTCTTGTCCGGATTTCACAACTGTGTATCAGGATCTAGTTCAAGGACCGTCTAGTAATCACCAGGATTATACCCTTGTAGATGGTTTTGTTCTTCAAAAATAGGCTTTGCATCCCTAGAACTTCTCTTAGAGAATTTTTGATTTGGGAAATCCATGCTGGAGGTTAGCTGGCCCATTTGGAAAAGACAAGACCATTCTAGCTATTGAAGACCACTTTTTCTGGCCTAGCTTAAAAAGGGATGTAGCTAATATTGTAGCTAGATGTCGAACCTGCGCTGTTGCCAAACAGCGAAAACAAAACACTGGCCTTTATACCCCACTCCCTGTCCCAGATCGTCCTTGGCAAGATGTGAGTATGGATTTTGTGTTAGGTTTACCTAAGACCCAGAGAAGGCATGATTCTATCTGTGTCGTAGTCGACCGATTCTCTAAAATGGCCCACTTCTTGCCTTGTTCCCAACTTTTGATGCGTCTAAGGTAGCCACACTTTTCTTCAATGAGATAGTTAGACTCCATGGCCTACCTAAGACAATCGTTTCAGATAGGGATGTCCGGTTCACCAGTTACTTTTGGAAGACCCTTGGCATAAGTTAGGGACAAAACTTAAGTTTTCAACTGCCTATCATCCCCAAACTGATGGCCAAACTGAAGTAGTGAACCGTAGCCTAGGAAATCTGCTGAGATGTCTTGTTGGTGAAAACACCAGAAATTGGGATTTATACCTACCAAGGGCAGAATTTGCGTACATGACTCGGTCAATAGGTCTACGGGTAAAAGTCCATTTGAAATTGTACATGGGTACAAACCTCACACACCTCTTGACCTAGTCCCTTTACCTGTCCACACTCGAGTCTCCGAATCTGCTGAGAATTTTGCACAGCATATAAAAGACTTGCATAAGAAATTCATGCCAAAATAAATTAAGTAATGAAACTTATAAGAAGTTGGCTGATACTCAAAGACGAGTCAAATCTTTGTTGAGGAGAGACTATGTGATGATTAGGTTAAGGCCTGAACGGTTTCCTCCTGGAACCGTTAGAAAGTTACATGCTAGGGAGCTGGACCATTAGAGTGGTAAAGAGAGTAGGATCCAATGCCTATGTGCTCGAGTTGCCTCCAGAACTAGGCATTAGCTCTACTTTCAACATTACAGACTTAGTAGAGTACAGGGAGCCAGCTGTGATTCCTAGTGAGCCTTTTGAGCCTAACCCTATCATTGAGAGTGATCCCGACCCTGTGTGTCCACCAACAAACTGGCCTGTGAGGAAAGAGCAGATTGAAAAGATCCTGGATGATCAGGTTATCTCTACTCGTAATCGAGGATACCAAAGGTACCTGGTCCGCTGGCAAGGAAGGCCAGATTCTGATGACTCTTGGATCTCCCGAGAAGAATTACAAGAATTGGACCCAGACCTCTTGGAGAGATACCAGCCAACTTGAGCCTTACTCGACAGGGTCGAGTTCCTCCCACCCTGGGAGAATTGGTGCGGCACCAGCACTCAGACAAGAAGACTTCAGAGCTCCATTTGGATCTCTGATTGACATGCCCAAGAAATTAGGGTTTGTAATAAAGGTTGACCTGGTCAACCAGTTTATTTATTTATTTCTTGAATCACCATTTAAATTTTGTTGAGTCATGTTGACTCGGTGCAAGTCCCAATGTGGTTTCAATTTGGTCCAAAATGGTGCCACATTTCTCTTCCAATCAACTCAAGGTTCAAGCAAGTGGAGGCCACACTCCAAGCCACACGCCCAGCCACACTCCGAGCACACGCCAGAGTCCAGGAGGCGCCATAGAGGCATCCCAGTGTCATGGTCCCACATCCAAAGAAGAAAAAATCAAATAGGAGGCTAAATTAAAGGAGGCGCCCACACCTGCCTAATTTACCTAAGCAAAGAAGGAAGAAACTTCTCTTGGAGAAGAAATCAAAGAAGGACATCCAACCTACTCCTGAATTCAAGTTCAATCAAAATCAAAGACTTAACTTGGAGTGGAAGAAAAGAAGAAATACCTTAAGAAGAAGAGGACTCCAAATCCAAATCCAACTCCAAAGGTGCCATAAAAGTTCCAAAACAATCCTTTATGGCCGTCCCAATTTTTTTGGACTCTTGGTCGGCCAAGGGAGAGGATTTTCTACCTAATCTAGGGGTTGGAAGAGTTTAGTCCCACATGGGAATTTGTACAAGCTAGGAGAGAATTTTAGGTCTATATAATAGACCTCTCCTTGTAACTTTGAAGAATCAATGAAGAAAAATTATTTTTGCTATTCCCTTGTGTTGAGTGACCTAGGTTCTCTTCTTCCGCACTATTCTAAGTGTTGAGCTCCGTGAGGGGTAATCCGGGTTCCATTGGAGCCTTGAGGAGGTGAGAGATCTCCATCTTTATCCAAAACCCTAGGTTAGCCACTTGAAATTCAAAACCCTAGCCACCTTTCATTATTTTCCATCCACCAAACCCTAGATCCATCCATCTCCCACGGCCTCTCTCTCTCTACAAGTCCAGGCCGTCCACCTTCATCCAGATCCAGTCCGGCTACTTCAGATCCAGAGCAAGTTCCAAGGAAAATCACATCAGCATCCAGGAGAATCCAGTTTTCAGCAATTTCGATCTTCAAGTTCATCAACCTGTAAATCTTTTCCTTGACTCTCTGATTCCATCAATTGTCTTTCTTCTCTTCCAGATCTTGAGTTCAGGAGAAGCCAACCCGCAAAAGGACCAGTATTTGAGGATCCATTACGAAGATATCCGACTCCGAGGATCCAACAATCTGCTCGGGAGAGTTCTTCCACCAAAATCTGTGAAGATCATTGTCTGGTGAGATAAACCTTCCCTTCTCTTTATTTCTGTTTTGTTGAAAGCTCGGAGTGAAACCCTAGGTCTGGGAGTTTCTCACCCCCAGCGATCCGTTGCTTCTAAACTACTCTGATAATTTAGTTTCCTTAAAATTGTGCTTTCAATTATCATATTAGTATCTTTCAATGTTAGGTTAACTTTTCTTTGATTTGAAGCCAACTTCTACAAACCTATAAACAACAAAAAAAAATTAGTTAATCTTAATTTACTTCCGCATCGCATCCCTTTATTTGTTCTGCATCACCCGTGCCATGACCGGGCGCGCGAGCGCCGGTGACCCGTGCACTCCCGTGCCATGACCGAGGCGCGCGCATGCCAGGTGACCCTTGCACTCCCGTGCCGTGAACCGTGCATGCCTGTGCCATGACCCGGGCGCGCACGCCTGGTGACCCGTGCACTCCGGTGCCATGACCCGTGCGCGCGCGCGCCCGGTGACCCGTGCACTTTCGTGCCATGACCAGCGCACGCCCCGCGCGCTGCCCTTGCACCCGGCAGCGTCGTGACCAGCGCACGCCCGTGCCATGACCTGCGCACGCCCGCACGCTGCCCCTTGCCCTGGCAGCGCCGTGACCCGCGCACGCTCGCGCTCTTGCGCACGCCCGGGACATTGCGCCCGCGGTGCCATGACCCGTGCACGCCCGTGCCCGGCCCTTGCGCCCGACGGTGCCATGACCAGCGCACGCCCGGGGCCTTACGCCCGCCGGTGCCATGACCCGCGCACGCCCACCCCTTGCGCGCGGCCGTGGCCTTGCGCCAGGCGGTGCCGCGACACGTGCATGCCCGCGCCAGGTGCCAGTGCCCGGCAGTGCCGTGACGGCTGACGCCCGTTCCAAGACCCGCGCGCGCACCCGGTGCTATGCACCGGCCATGCCATGACCAGCGCGCGCCGTGCTAGGACCGGCACGCGCCGTGCCCTCGTGCGAGCTCGGTGCCTCGCACCCGCCCGTGTTGTGACCGGCGCACGCCCTTGGCACGACCCTTGCGTGCATTGCGCCAGCCCGTTGCCATGGCCCGCGCCCGGCTCCTCGCGCCCGGCAGCACCGTGACCCGTGCAAGCCCGTGCCACGACCCGCGCGGCGCGCGGGTGACACGCGCCAGGCGGCCCGTCACCCTCGGCGCGCGCCGGCGGCGCCGTGACCCGCGCGCGTGCCCGGTGACCCACGCACGCCCGTGCCGTGACCCCGCGCTCGGAAGCGCCGTGACCCACGCACGCCCATGGCATGCCGCGCATGCCAGTGCCGTGGCCAGCGCGCGCGCCCGTGACCGAGCCCGGCAGCACCGTGACCCATGCAAGCCCGCGTCGTGACCCGCGCGCGCGCCTGGCGACCCGCGCCCGGCTGCTCCGTGACCCGCGCACGCCCGTGCCATGGCCCATGCACGCCAGTGCTGTGACCCGCGCACATTGCCCTGCACCCGACGATGCCGTGACCCACGCACGCCCGTACCGTGACACGCGCCCGTTAACTTGCGCACGACAGCTCCGTGACCAGCACACGCCCGCGCCGTGACCTGCGCCTGCACGGGCCCGGTGACCGCGCACGCCCGTGCCATGACCCGCGCGTGCCTGAGCCCGCAGTGCCCTTGTGCGCGCCCGGCGGTGGCATGACCCGCACATGCCCGTGCCATGACTCGCGTGCGTGCGCTCCCGTTGCCCTGCGCATGGCAGCGCCGTGACCCGCGCACGCCCGTGCCATGACCCGCGCGCGCTCGAGCCCGCCGTGCCCTTGTGCATGCCCGTGCCTCGCGCCGGAGGTGCCATGAACCGCGCGCGCGAGACCGTCGCCCTGTGCATGGCAGCACCGTGAGTGACCCACGCTTCCGTGCCATGGCCCGCGCGCGAGTGCCCGGTGACCCGCGCACGCCGTGCCATGACGCGCGCGCGCTAGTGCCACGACCCGCGCGCACTAGTGCCACGACCCGTGCGCGCCCAAGCTTGCCGTGCCCTTGTGCGCGTCCAGGGCCTCGCACCCGGCGGGACATGGCCCGCACGCGCCTGGTGACATGCGCCCGGCTGTGCCATGGCCCGGGCATGCCCCTGCTGCGACCCGCGCACGCCCGATGACCTGCCCCGCGTGCATCCCGCGGCCTGCCCTCCGCGCCCCGCCCGGGTGTGCCCCGCATCCGGCCGTGCGATGCCGGGGCCCGCCGTGGGATTCGGGTCTCCGTCGCCATGGCTTGGTCGCGGTAGCATGGGCGCTCACTGGGCCCTCATGGAGGGTCCGCAGTCGCGCCCGCACTCTCGGGACCCATGTCTCGGCGCGCACGACATGGGAACCCGCCCGGAGCATCTTGGTTTCATCCAATGCGT
>CM038041.1:104415863-104433363 GCA_021397845.1 Areca catechu
GTTTTTATCACCGTTTTAAATTTCAATCTGAGAAAAAAATTACAAAAAAAATGAAAATTCCTGCAGTCCATCAGTGTAATTAAGGTTTCTGTTCTGTTCTGTTCCTTTTCATTATCTTCATTTCAGAATCTGCCTAGAATAGTACAGATTTTATTTTGAATTCTGTTTCATCTGGTATGTCATCTATAAGTTAGGAGTTTTCTGTGATTTTTTTAGATTTTTCTGATATTTTTTTCTGCACTTATCAATACCACATTTAAACTGCAACACACTACTTCTGCACCTGAAATTTGAAATTTGCATGCATCTCATGACAAATCAAATAAGGGCATGAAATTGATATAGGGTCAGGATTTCATCACCTGTCCCTAGCCCAAAAATCACCAAATTGCATATCGATCCAATCCCTAACTAAAATTGATTAGACATTAATTGCCCTAGTGGGTTAGGGACATCAATTTGGTCGAGCCCAGGTTATTGTCAACTCATTGTGTCAACTAGTCTTGTGTGTGCCCTATTACTTGGTGTCTAGAATTGGGACTAAGGGCTTGGGTGCTGATCCGTCTATCGGGCCAATTCCACCGGGCCTAGGTAGGCCAGAGACAGGATCTCACACTCCCCTTGTTCTAAAACCTGGCCAAGTATAGAGTTACTACAATCTAGCTTGCCACCTTGATTAGGCAACTAGCTTGGAACTCTAGGTCCAGTTCAATTCAATTGGGAAAGCTTGTGCAACCCATTTCTTCATCTATTATTGGAAGCTGGTGTCAAGGATAGAGGTTAAGTGGCTCAAGCCTAAGCGGTTCTTGTGGTTTTTAATTAGGACCCAGTGAAAGCTGGGGGAACCTCCCACAGACCCACCTCCTGACTGGCCAGTGGAAGAGAGTAGCTGTTGATTTGATTGTATCTAGTCAACTCAGTTTATTTGGACTAACCGGTTTAGAAAACTCGTAGTTCGGGTCTGAGTCTAATTGTTTGCATGACAACTAGGTCAGGCACACCTTACCACCCTTCACAAGCCCAACCTAGTTCATCCATGGATACTAGTATGGAAAGCCTTATGAGATCTATGATCGAGAAGATGGACCGTTTGGATGCTAGGTTTGACCAGTTCGAGGAAAGGATAGAACCCTAGAGGAATCTAGGTTGACCCCAACTGAACCACCTTCACCCAGATTACCTTCAGTTCACCTAGAGCCCAACGACAGGAACATACACCTGATCCAATTCATAGAAGGCCACATCAGGATTATATTGATCACACTCCGGAGCTAAATCCTAGAAGACCTCGCCATGATACTTTTGATCAGGATGATCGGGCCTTAAGGAATATAAGTCTAGATGCACCAACCTTTGAGGGAAGCCTAGATCCTAAGGTGTACATAGACTGGGAAGCTGACATGGACCAATATTTTGACTGGTATGATATGTCTGAAGAGAGAAGATTCAAGTTTGCCAAATCAGACTAGTCCGTCAGGGTTGTATTGGGGAAATGTCGAACGCATAGCTAGGCAGAGGGGAGACTTACCTATAGTGACCTGGAGAGACATGAAGAGAAAGCTTAGAGAGAAATATTTGCCTATGTCTTATCAGCAAAGGTTGTTAGATCAGTGGCAACGATTGACACAAGGAAATAAGACCGTTTCTGAGTACGTTGCTAATTTGATGAGTTTGTAATGCGATGCAACGTAGTCGAGTCTGAGGCAGCCACATTGTCGAGGTTTAGATCAGGATTGAATGAAGATATAAAAGGGGAACTGTTTTTGAGAGAAGTCCATGATTTAGATCAGGCATACCAAGTTGCCATGGACTATGAGAGGTTTCAAAGGAGAGCTACATTTAGGCGACCTGAGCCCATTAGGTTTAATCCTCCTGTTAGTCGACCTAGTTCAGTCCCTGGTACAACCAATAGACCAAGATCCAGCTCGAATCCAACCCCTAGGACCAACCCTGCCATTTCTCCAATTCCTAGAGAAGACAAAGGAAAGAGCCTGAAGTTCGAGATGAGAGGGAGCGAGTTTGCTATAAGTGTCGTAAACCAGGTCATTTCGTGAGCCAATGTCCCTCTAGAGCTTTACATATAGGGGAGGCAGAAGAAGGTGAATCAGAACCCTTGGAGAATGTTGAAGAGGAGGTTTATGAAGCAGGGGATTGCTTGGCTGATGAGTATGAAGGAGATGAAGAAAATGTAGACTCATCAGATGTGTTAGGAGTTGTGAGATGTATCATGACACAGACCAAGGAGCAGGAAGACTGGCGTAGGACTAGCATCCTACACACATTTGTCAAAATAGGAGAAAAGGTCTGTAAGATCGTGATCGATAGTGGAAGCTGTGTCAATGCCATTTCCACTAGTGCAGCCAAGAGTCTAGGATTACCCACTGAACCACATCCCAATCCATATAAGGTATCCTGGATCGATTCCACTTCTATCCCAATCAAACAGAGATGTCAGGTCCGAATCCAACTTCAGTCCTATCAGGAACGAATCTGGTGTGATGTACTCCCTATGGGAGTAAGTAGTCATCCTAGGTAGGCCATGGCTGTTTGACCATGATGTGACAATTTTTGGTCGATCAAATTCCTGTGCTTTCAATTTCAATGGCAAGAAAATTGTCATTCATTCAACCCAGCCTAAGGACAACACCAAAAGAAGAGGAGTTAGCAGCCTGAAAGAAAAAAGGACTGGATTAAATTTGATAGGTGCAAGAGAATTAGAAAAAGACATTAATGAGGGAGCACCTATTTGGATGGTAGCTGCTAAGGAAACTATGGACCACACCCTGTAAACACCCTCAAGAGGTGGTCCAATTATTGAAAGACTTTGAAGACGTGTTTCCCGAGGATCTTCCCGACAATCTTCCACCTTTAAGGGACATACAACATGCCATAGATTTAGTTCCTGGCGCGACTTTACCTAATTTGCCTCATTATAGGATGAATCCAACTGAACATCAAGAGTTACAAAGGCAAGTTAGTGAACTTCTTAGAAAGGGGTTTGTTAGAGAAAGTTTAAGCCTTGTGCAGTCCCTGCCTTGTTAACCCCTAAAAAAGATGGTACCTGGAGGATGTGTGTAGACAGCCGTGCCATCAACAAGATTACTGTCAAATATAGGTTTCCAATCCCAAGACTGGACGATATGTTAGATATGATAGCCGGATCAACAATTTTCTCCAAGATAGACTTAAAGAGTGGCTATCACCAGGTTAGGGTTAGGCCTGGAGATGAATGGAAGACCGCTTTTAAGACTAAAGATGGATATATGAGTGGTTAGTCATGCCGTTCGGTCTGTCCAATGCTCCCAGCACCTTTATGAGAATTATGAATCAGGTGTTGAAAACTTTCATCGGGAAATTTGTGGTGGTCTACTTTGATGACATTCTTATTATAGCAAGACTAAGGCAGACCATTTAACCCACCTAAGACAAGTTTGCCAAGTCCTTAGAAAGGATAGCCTCTATGCCAATATCAAGAAGTGTGATTTCTTAACACATAGAGTTATTTCTTGTTAACATTCAGGAGTAACATCTGAGGAGTGTCCGTTGAACCTGCGAAAATTAAATCAATAGTAGAGTGGCCTGTACCCAAGAGTATCCATGATGTCCGTAGTTTTCACGGTTTAGCCACCTTCTATAGAAGATTCATTAGAGGGTTCAGTACGATAGTGGCTCCAATCACTGATTGTATTAGGAAGGAACTTTTGAATGGACTAAAGCAGCAGACAAAGCCTTCCTAACAATTAAGGAAAAAATGACACACGCACCCGTCTTGAGGGTACCCGATTTTACCAAAGTGTTCGAGGTTGCGTGTGATGCTTCTGGGGTAGGAATTGGAGGTGTCTTGAGTCAAGAGAATCACCCAGTAGCATATTTCAGTGAGAAGTTAAATGAAGCGAGACTAAGGTATTCCACCTATGATAGGGACTGTATGCGGTAGTTCAGGCATTACGTTATTGAGGCATTATCTTCTACCACAAGAGTTTGTCCTATTTTCTGACCATGAAGCTCTTAGGTTCCTTAGTTCTCAGAAGAAATTGAACCCTAGGCACGGGAAATGGGGAGAGTTCATACAAGCTTATATTTCGTACTAAAAACTCGTGCCGGAACTGAAAATAGGGTTGCTGATGCTTGAGTCGTCGTTCAATGTTGTTGAATTCTGTGAGCACTGAGGTAGTAGGGTTTGAAAGATTAAAAGAGGAATATCCTACATGCCCTATTTTGGTGACATCTATCGATCCCTTCAACAAGGACCATCTAGTGAGCATAGTGATTATACCATTTTTAGATGGATACCTTTTCAGAGGAAATCAGTTGTGTATTCCCAAGACCTCTGTTAGGAATTTCTGATCTGGGAAGTTCATGCTGGGGGCTAGCAGGACATTTTTGGTAGGAATAAACCATCTTAGCAATAGGACCAATTCTTTTGGCCTGGTCTCAAGAAATGTGGCCCAGATTGTAGCTCAGTGCCGTATCTGTGCTGTTGCAAAACAGCAAAGACAGAACACCGGTCTGTACACACCCTTACCTGTCCCTGATTGTCCATGGCAGGATATCAGCATGATTTTGTAGTAGGCCTCCCTAAGACGTCTAGGAAGTATGATCTGTCTTTGTTGTTGTCGATCGTTTCTCCAAGATGGCTCACTTCATTCCTTGTTCTCAAACTTAGATGCTTCGAAGGTGGCCAAGCTTTTTTCTCGATCAGGTCGTAGGCTTCATGGTTTACCCAAAACCATTGTGTCCGATAGAGATGTCAAATTTACTAGCTATTTCTGGAAAACCTCTGGCACATGCTCGGTACCAAGCTGAAATTCTCTACTGCCTATCATCCTCAAACCAATGGCCAGACTGATGGTTAAACCGAAGCTTAGGAAATCTGTTGAGATGCTTAGTTGGTGACAACCTAGGAAACTGGGACCTATTACTTCCCGTGCTGAATTTGCCTATAACAGCTCAGTTAATAGGTCTATTGGGAAAAGTCCATTCGAAGTGGTCCATGGATACAGACCTAGGAAGCCTTAGACCTAGCTCCTTTACCCACATGCACGGGTGTCCGAGTCTGCCGAGTCATATGCACAGCCTATTAGGATTGCATAGGAGATTAGCCAAAGATTCAAATGAGCAATGAACTCTATCAGCATATGACTAATTCACATAAACGATTAAAAGAATTTAATGAAGGGGACTCCGTCATGATCAAACTTAAACCTGAAAGGTTTCCGCCGGGAACTATGAAGAAACTCCATGCCCGGGGAGCCGGACCTTTCAAAATAATAAAGAAAATTGGACAAATGCTTATGTATTAGAATTACCACCAAGTTATGGCATTAGTTCAACATTTAGTTTCAGAGAATACTGCATTGATACCTAGTGAGCTTTTTGGTCCTAATGTTTCTTTTGAGAGTGAAACACCAAATGAGTGTCCACCACCAAGTGTTCCTGAGAGAAAGGAGAGAATTGAAAGGATCTTGGATGACCAGATCATTACTACTAGAAATAAAGGCTACCAACGTTATCTGGTTAGATGGCAAGGATGTCCTGAATCTGAAGACTCCTGGATAGAGGACCTACAACAAATCGACCCGGATGCATTAGAAACATATCAAGCCAACCCTCACTCGATAGGGTCGAGTTCCTCCCACCAGAATTGGTGTGGGCACCAGAATCAGGAAGAGACTCCAACCAATTCAAGTCAAATCCGAGTCCTTATGGTTGGATGAGTAAAAGAAAGTCCTGTAATTTTTTTCTTTCTTTAATTTTGAGTCCAAATAATTATGTAATTCGAGTCCATTTCAATTTTATGTTGGAACTAGTCCAGCCTGATTAATCTTGTATTTGAGAGTTGGGTCCAAATGAGTCAAGTCCAATCCATGAAGAATCAAACCAAACCTCCATGAAGAATCAAACCAAACCACATTTGAAGACTAAAGAAGACTCAAGACTTATACTCCAAAGCAAGACCAAAGCCACCTCAAGTGGGGACCACATGCCACCTCATCATCCAAGGTTGCTGCCACATCACACATACCACCTCACCATCCAAGGTTGCTGCCACATCACACATGCCACCTCACCATCCAAGGTTGCCACCCAAGAGAAGAAAAGGGGAATTTGAATTTGAATTAGCTACAACCTCCTCCACAACTTCCTCCACTACTCATGGGATGCCCCATATTTTTCTCCACAAATTTTTCTCCATGATATTTGGTGTAGTTTGAATTCAAAATGGCTTAATAGTCTATAAAAGACTCTTAGTCTTCTTGTAAAGAAAGGATGGAAAAGAAAAAATAAAAGTTTTCTTCTATGTGAGTTCTATGTGCCTAAGTGGTAGTTCTAAATTCCTCTCCCTATCCCACGCCAACCCTACTTTCTCCTCCTCCATCTCCAACGCCTAAGACACTCTTCTTCTTCTCCAATCTCAAGCTAGCTCTTCAATATCTAAGGTTGATCAAGAAGACCATCACAAGGAGGCCGGCCAAATCCATTTCAAGTGATCTACCATGGCGCCAAGATTATTCTTCAACACTGCTTCCTCGACTCTTCTTTAGTTTCTCCATTTCATGACTAACGTATTTTACCAAGTTCCTAATCTCAAGGTTTCTTTGTTGTAGGGTTCTCCGGGATTCCGAACTCAAGAGGAAGGAATTATTTGCCATAATCCAGAAAACAAGAAGGGCCCTCAATTTGTAGTATGGTCTTGTCATTTGGGAGGTCTCTTCATGAGTGATCTTGATCTACTTGAAAGATTAATGCTAGGTATGTTCTAGTATCGATTAGGTCTGAAATATTAAATTTGCCTAGCTTAACTTGTGTGGTTCGAATCTTATTCCTATTTCTTTGTTATTTTGATAGTCTTATTAATTAGGTTTACGTTTGATCGTTCGAGTTCTCTTTATTAGACCTCCTTTGATACTATATGCTGAACTAATCATATGCAAATAAGAAATTGCTAAGTTAATCTTTGCTAATCTCCTTTAGGGTTGCATAGTTGCATTCTCATCTTGCATGTCCCCACCAATCTTGGTATCAGAGCATGGTAGAATAAGTTCCTGATTGCATAGCATTAAGTCCTTGAAGTACTTGGATCGGGGGCGTTACCAGGCCGTCCGGTCTTAGGAGAAAGTAGGGTTTAAACACCCTCTCTTCCCATTCCACGGGGATCTCCTAAGGCGTGTCGGGGTGCCATTGTGATTGACCCGTGAAAAAGAAAGCCAAAGGACTTTTTAGATTTCATTTGTGAATTTTGTATTGGTCACGTTCTGTTTTTCTGCTTGCTGTATTTTCTGTAGGCTGACTGTAATCCGCCTGCAACTCCAAAGGCAAGTATCACATTCCTCGTTGGAATATTTTTTTTCCTATTCCATTTTAAGTTTTTTATCACCGTTTTAAATTTCAATCTGAGAAAAAAATTACAAAAAAAATGAAAATTCCTGCAGTCCATCAGTGTAATTAAGGTTTCTGTTCTGTTCTGTTCCTTTTCATTATCTTCATTTCAGAATCTGCCTAGAATAGTACAGATTTTATTTTGAAATTCTGTTTCATCTGGTATGTCATCTATAAGTTAGGAGTTTTCTGTGATTTTTTTAGATTTTTCTGATATTTTTTTCTGCACTTATCAATACCACATTTAAACTGCAACACACTACTTCTGCACCTGAAATTTGAAATTTGCATGCATCTCATGACAAATCAAATTAAGGGCATGAAATTGACATAGGGTCAGGATTTCATCACCTGTCCCTAGCCCAAAAATCACCAAATTGCATATCGATCCAATCCCTAACTAAAATTGATTAGACATTAATTGCCCTAGTGGGTTAGGGACATCAATTTGGTCGAGCCCAGGTTATTGTCAACTCATTGTGTCAACTAGTCTTGTGTGTGCCCTATTACTTGGTGTCTAGAATTGGGACTAAGGGCTTGGGTGCTGATCCGTCTATCGGGCCAATTCCACCGGGCCTAGGTAGGCCAGAGACAGGATCTCACACTCCCCTTGTTCTAAAACCTGGCCAAGTATAGAGTTACTACAATCTAGCTTGCCACCTTGATTAGGCAACTAGCTTGGAACTCTAGGTCCAGTTCAATTCAATTGGGAAAGCTTGTGCAACCCATTTCTTCATCTATTATTGGAAGCTGGTGTCAAGGATAGAGGTTAAGTGGCTCAAGCCTAAGCGGTTCTTGTGGTTTTTAATTAGGACCCAGTGAAAGCTGGGGGAACCTCCCACAGACCCACCTCCTGACTGGCCAGTGGAAGAGAGTAGCTGTTGATTTGATTGTATCTAGTCAACTCAGTTTATTTGGACTAACCGGTTTAGAAAACTCGTAGTTCGGGTCTGAGTCTAATTGTTTGCATGACAACTAGGTCAGGCACACCTTACCACCCTTCACAAGCCCAACCTAGTTCATCCATGGATACTAGTATGGAAAGCCTTATGAGATCTATGATCGAGAAGATGGACCGTTTGGATGCTAGGTTTGACCAGTTCGAGGAAAGGATAGGAACCCTAGAGGAATCTAGGTTGACCCCAACTGAACCACCTTCACCCAGATTACCTTCAGTTCACCCTAGAGCCCAACGACAGGAACATACACCTGATCCAATTCATAGAAGGCCACATCAGGATTATATTGATCACACTCCGGAGCCAAATCCTAGAAGACCTCGCCATGATACTTTTGATCAGGATGATCGGGCCTTAAGGAATATACGTCTAGATGCACCAACCTTTGAGGGAAGCCTAGATCCTAAGGTGTACATAGACTGGGAAGCTGACATGGACCAATATTTTGACTGGTATGATATGTCTGAAGAGAGAAGATTCAAGTTTGCCAAAATCAGACTAGTCCGTCAGGCTAGGTTGTATTGGGGAAATGTCGAACGCATAGCTAGGCAGAGGGGAGACTTACCTATAGTGACCTGGAGAGACATGAAGAGAAAGCTTAGAGAGAAATATTTGCCTATGTCTTATCAGCAAAGGTTGTTAGATCAGTGGCAACGATTGACACAAGGAAATAAGACCGTTTCTGAGTACGTTGCTAAATTTGATGAGTTTGTAATGCGATGCAACGTAGTCGAGTCTGAGGCAGCCACATTGTCGAGGTTTAGATCAGGATTGAATGAAGATATAAAAGGGGAACTGTTTTTGAGAGAAGTCCATGATTTAGATCAGGCATACCAAGTTGCCATGGACTATGAGAGGTTTCAAAGGAGAGCTACATTTAGGCGACCTGAGCCCATTAGGTTTAATCCTCCTGTTAGTCGACCTAGTTCAGTCCCTGGTACAACCAATAGACCAAGATCCAGCTCGAATCCAACCCCTAGGACCAACCCTGCCATTTCTCCAATTCCTAGAGAAGACAAAGGAAAGAGCCCTGAAGTTCGAGGTGAGAGGGAGCGAGTTTGCTATAAGTGTCGTAAACCAGGTCATTTCGTGAGCCAATGTCCCTCTAGAGCTTTACATATAGGGGAGGCAGAAGAAGGTGAATCAGAACCCTTGGAGAATGTTGAAGAGGAGGTTTATGAAGCAGGGGATTGCTTGGCTGATGAGTATGAAGGAGATGAAGAAAATGTAGACTCATCAGATGTGTTAGGAGTTGTGAGATGTATCATGACACAGACCAAGGAGCAGGAAGACTGGCGTAGGACTAGCATCCTACACACATTTGTCAAAATAGGAGAAAAGGTCTGTAAGATCGTGATCGATAGTGGAAGCTGTGTCAATGCCATTTCCACTAGTGCAGCCAAGAGTCTAGGATTACCCACTGAACCACATCCCAATCCATATAAGGTATCCTGGATCGATTCCACTTCTATCCCAATCAAACAGAGATGTCAGGTCCGAATCCAACTTCAGTCCTATCAGGAA
This sequence comes from Areca catechu, assembly GCA_021397845.1. Taxonomy (NCBI): domain Eukaryota; kingdom Viridiplantae; phylum Streptophyta; class Magnoliopsida; order Arecales; family Arecaceae; genus Areca; species Areca catechu. The sequence goes on from CM038041.1 coordinate 104,425,727, forward strand.
CGAATCTGGTGTGATGTACTCCCTATGGGAGTAAGTAGCATCATCCTAGGTAGGCCATGGCTGTTTGACCATGATGTGACAATTTTTGGTCGATCAAATTCCTGTGCTTTCAATTTCAATGGCAAGAAAATTGTCATTCATTCAACCCAGCCTAAGGACAACACCAAAAGAGGAGTTAGCAGCCTGAAAGAAAAAAGGACTGGATTAAATTTGATAGGTGCAAGAGAATTAGAAAAAGACATTAATGAGGGAGCACCTATTTGGATGGTAGCTGCTAAGGAAACTATGGACCACACCCCTGTAGAACACCCTCAAGAGGTGGTCCAATTATTGAAAGACTTTGAAGACGTGTTTCCCGAGGATCTTCCCGACAATCTTCCACCTTTAAGGGACATACAACATGCCATAGATTTAGTTCCTGGCGCGACTTTACCTAATTTGCCTCATTATAGGATGAATCCAACTGAACATCAAGAGTTACAAAGGCAAGTTAGTGAACTTCTTAGAAAGGGGTTTGTTAGAGAAAGTTTAAGCCCTTGTGCAGTCCCTGCCTTGTTAACCCCTAAAAAAGATGGTACCTGGAGGATGTGTGTAGACAGCCGTGCCATCAACAAGATTACTGTCAAATATAGGTTTCCAATCCCAAGACTGGACGATATGTTAGATATGATAGCCGGATCAACAATTTTCTCCAAGATAGACTTAAAGAGTGGCTATCACCAGGTTAGGGTTAGGCCTGGAGATGAATGGAAGACCGCTTTTAAGACTAAAGATGGATTATATGAGTGGTTAGTCATGCCGTTCGGTCTGTCCAATGCTCCCAGCACCTTTATGAGAATTATGAATCAGGTGTTGAAAACTTTCATCGGGAAATTTGTGGTGGTCTACTTTGATGACATTCTTATTTATAGCAAGACTAAGGCAGACCATTTAACCCACCTAAGACAAGTTTGCCAAGTCCTTAGAAAGGATAGCCTCTATGCCAATATCAAGAAGTGTGATTTCTTAACACATAGAGTTATCTTTCTAGGATTCGTAGTAACATCTGAAGGAGTGTCCGCTGACCCTGCGAAAATTAAATCAATAGTAGAGTGGCCTGTACCCAAGAGTATCCATGATGTCCGTAGTTTTCACGGTTTAGCCACCTTCTATAGAAGATTCATTAGAGGGTTCAGTACGATAGTGGCTCCAATCACTGATTGTATTAGGAAGGGAACTTTTGAATGGACTAAAGCAGCAGACAAAGCCTTCCTAACAATTAAGGAAAAAATGACACACGCACCCGTCTTGAGGTTACCCGATTTTACCAAAGTGTTCGAGGTTGCGTGTGATGCTTCTGGGGTAGGAATTGGAGGTGTCTTGAGTCAAGAGAATCACCCAGTAGCATATTTCAGTGAGAAGTTAAATGAAGCGAGACTAAGGTATTCCACCTATGATAGGGAGCTGTATGCGGTAGTTCAGGCATTACGTTATTGGAGGCATTATCTTCTACCACAAGAGTTTGTCCTATTTTCTGACCATGAAGCTCTTAGGTTCCTTAGTTCTCAGAAGAAATTGAACCCTAGGCACGGGAAATGGGTAGAGTTCATACAAGCTTATACGTTCGTACTAAAACATCGTGCCGGAACTGAAAATAGGGTTGCTGATGCATTGAGTCGTCGTTCAATGTTGTTGAATTCTGTGAGCACTGAGGTAGTAGGGTTTGAAAGATTAAAAGAGGAATATCCTACATGCCCTGATTTTGGTGACATCTATCGATCCCTTCAACAAGGACCATCTAGTGAGCATAGTGATTATACCATTTTAGATGGATACCTTTTCAGAGGAAATCAGTTGTGTATTCCCAAGACCTCTGTTAGGGAATTTCTGATCTGGGAAGTTCATGCTGGGGGCTTAGCAGGACATTTTGGTAGGAATAAGACCATCTTAGCAATAGAAGACCAATTCTTTTGGCCTGGTCTCAAAAGAAATGTGGCCCAGATTGTAGCTCAGTGCCGTATCTGTGCTGTTGCAAAACAGCAAAGACAGAACACCGGTCTGTACACACCCTTACCTGTCCCTGATTGTCCATGGCAGGATATCAGCATGGATTTTGTAGTAGGCCTCCCTAAGACGTCTAGGAAGTATGATTCTGTCTTTGTTGTTGTCGATCGTTTCTCCAAGATGGCTCACTTCATTCCTTGTTCTCAAACTTTAGATGCTTCGAAGGTGGCCAAGCTTTTTCTCGATCAGGTCGTTAGGCTTCATGGTTTACCCAAAACCATTGTGTCCGATAGAGATGTCAAATTTACTAGCTATTTCTGGAAAACCCTCTGGCACATGCTCGGTACCAAGCTGAAATTCTCTACTGCCTATCATCCTCAAACCAATGGCCAGACTGAGGTAGTAAACCGAAGCTTAGGAAATCTGTTGAGATGCTTAGTTGGTGACAACCTAGGAAACTGGGACCTATTACTTCCTCGTGCTGAATTTGCCTATAACAGCTCAGTTAATAGGTCTATTGGGAAAAGTCCATTCGAAGTGGTCCATGGATACAGACCTAGGAAGCCTTTAGACCTAGCTCCTTTACCCACACATGCACGGGTGTCCGAGTCTGCCGAGTCATATGCACAGCATATTAGGGAATTGCATAAGGAGATTAGCCAAAAGATTCAAATGAGCAATGAACTCTATCAGCATATGACTAATTCACATAAACGATTAAAAGAATTTAATGAAGGGGACTCCGTCATGATCAAACTTAAACCTGAAAGGTTTCCGCCGGGAACTATGAAGAAACTCCATGCCCGGGGAGCCGGACCTTTCAAAATAATAAAGAAAATTGGACCAAATGCTTATGTATTAGAATTACCACCAAGTTATGGCATTAGTTCAACATTTAATGTTTCAGACTTAAAAGAATACAAAGAACCTGCATTGATACCTAGTGAGCTTTTTGGTCCTAATGTTTCTTTTGAGAGTGAAACACCAAATGAGTGTCCACCACCAAGTGTTCCTGAGAGAAAGGAGAGAATTGAAAGGATCTTGGATGACCAGATCATTACTACTAGAAATAAAGGCTACCAACGTTATCTGGTTAGATGGCAAGGATGTCCTGAATCTGAAGACTCCTGGATTTCCCGAGAGGACCTACAACAAATCGACCCGGATGCATTAGAAACATATCAAGCCAACCCTCACTCGATAGGGTCGAGTTCCTCCCACCCCGGGAGAATTGGTGTGGGCACCAGAATCAGGAAGAGACTCCAACCAATTCAAGTCAAATCCGAGTCCTTATGGTTGGATGAGTAAAAGAAAGTCCTGTAATTTTTTTCTTTCTTTAATTTTGAGTCCAAATAATTATGTAATTCGAGTCCATTTCAATTTTATGTTGGAACTAGTCCAGCCTGATTAATCTTGTATTTGAGAGTTGGGTCCAAATGAGTCAAGTCCAATCCATGAAGAATCAAACCAAACCTCCATGAAGAATCAAACCAAACCACATTTGAAGACTAAAGAAGACTCAAGACTTATACTCCAAAGCAAGACCAAAGCCACCTCAAGTGGGGACCACATGCCACCTCATCATCCAAGGTTGCTGCCACATCACACATACCACCTCACCATCCAAGGTTGCTGCCACATCACACATGCCACCTCACCATCCAAGGTTGCCACCCAAGAGAAGAAAAGGGGAATTTGAATTTGAATTAGCTACAACCTCCTCCACAACTTCCTCCACTACTCATGGGATGCCCCATATTTTTCTCCACAAATTTTTCTCCATGATATTTGGTGTAGTTTGAATTCAAAATGGCTTAATAGTCTATAAAAGACTCTTAGTCTTCTTGTAAAGAAAGGATGGAAAAGAAAAAATAAAAGTTTTCTTCTATGTGAGTTCTATGTGCCTAAGTGGTAGTTCTAAATTCCTCTCCCTATCCCACGCCAACCCTACTTTCTCCTCCTCCATCTCCAACGCCTAAGACACTCTTCTTCTTCTCCAATCTCAAGCTAGCTCTTCAATATCTAAGGTTGATCAAGAAGACCATCACAAGGAGGCCGGCCAAATCCATTTCAAGTGATCTACCATGGCGCCAAGATTATTCTTCAACACTGCTTCCTCGACTCTTCTTTAGTTTCTCCATTTCATGACTAACGTATTTTACCAAGTTCCTAATCTCAAGGTTTCTTTGTTGTAGGGTTCTCCGGGATTCCGAACTCAAGAGGAAGGAATTATTTGCCATAATCCAGAAAACAAGAAGGGCCCTCAATTTGTAGTATGGTCTTGTCATTTGGGAGGTCTCTTCATGAGTGATCTTGATCTACTTGAAAGATTAATGCTAGGTATGTTCTAGTATCGATTAGGTCTGAAATATTAAATTTGCCTAGCTTAACTTGTGTGGTTCGAATCTTATTCCTATTTCTTTGTTATTTTGATAGTCTTATTAATTAGGTTTACGTTTGATCGTTCGAGTTCTCTTTATTAGACCTCCTTTGATACTATATGCTGAACTAATCATATGCAAATAAGAAATTGCTAAGTTAATCTTTGCTAATCTCCTTTAGGGTTGCATAGTTGCATTCTCATCTTGCATGTCCCCACCAGGCCACGATTTCGGCCGAAGGATCCGGACGGAGGCGATGGAGCGGGACCGGGAGGTCGACCGGACCATCGCACAATAGCCTTGGTTCCGCGCGCGCGCGGCCGCATTTTTCGCCCGAAGGATCCAGACGGGGCCGATGGAGCGGGACCGGGAGGTCGACCGGACCAAAGAGCGCACTGACCTTGGTTCCGCGCGCGCGCGACCGTATTTTTCGCTTGAGTGATCCGGACGGTGACGATGGAGCGGGACCGGGAGGTCGACCGGACCATCGAAAACCGACCTTGGTTCCGCACGCGTGCGGCCGCAATTTTGCCCAAAGGATCTGGACGGAGGCGATGGAGCAGGACCGGGAGGTCGACCGGACCATCGCACACTGACCTTGGTTCCGCGCGTGCGCGGCCGCGTTTTCGCCCGAAGGATCCGGACGGAGCCGATGGAGCTGGACCGGGAGGTCGACTGGAGCATCGCACACCGACCTAGGTTCCGCGCGCGCGCGGTCATGTTTTTGCCCGAAGGATCCGGACGGAGCCGAAGGAGCGGGACCAGGAGGTCGACCGGATCGGAGGACACCGACCTTGGTTCCGCGCGTGCGCGACCGCATTTTTGCCCAAGGGATCCAGAAGGAGCCGAAGGACCAGGACGTCGACCGAACCGGACGGCACCGACCATGGTTCCGCGCGCGCGCGGCCGCGAAGATCCGGCACTCGGAAGGGGCATCCCGAGGTGTTCCGAGGCACAAAGCTAGCTTGCGAACGCAAGGGAGGACCAAGACTCGCACCCAAATGTCGTTAGACCCGAGTCACGGATGGCCCAGCACGAGAGAGCACCCAGCACACCCCGGACGCGAGTCCAGGATGTCCAGGATGCGCGCACCATGCGCGGGGCAAAAGGGCGGCCAGGACTCGGAACCACACAGCACAGGACGCGAGTCCCGGAGGGCACGACACGGGCGCGATCACAGAGCAGCCAGGACGCGAGTCCAAGGAGGCCTGGAAGCGCGCCGCGCGAGCAGAAAATCCAAAACAGATACCCGGGAGAGTACCCAAGGGTCGCGAGCAACGTTGCAGAAGCGGGGGAGGGCCGGGACGCGCGCCTGGACGCACGCGGACGCGCATCCGGGGCGGCCATGACCCGCGCCCCGCCCGCAAGGGGGCTTGCCAACCTACTACCCGCGCGGGCATCCGGCCAAGGTCCACCCCGGGGGTCCCAGGGTCGCGAGCAGCAATGCAAATTCGGGGCATGCCCTGCGTCCGCGCGCGCCCAGCGTGCCCCGCGCGCGGCGCTGCCAGGACCCGAGCACGCCCGCGCCCGTGCGCGCGCCCGGTGCCCCGCGCCCGGCGCTGCCAGGACCTGCGCCCGCCCGTGCCCTTCTGCGCGCCTGGTGCCCCGCGCCCGGCGCTGCCAGGACCCACGCCCGCCCGCGCCCGCGCGCGCCCGGTGCCCCGCGCACGGCGCTGCCAGGACCCGCGCCCGCGCACGCCCGTGCGCGCGCCCGGTGCCCCTCGCACGGCGCTGCCAGGACCCGCGCAAGCCCGTGCGCGCGCCCGGTGCCCCGCGCCCGCCCGCGCCCGTGAGCGCGCCCGGTGCCCCGCCCCCGTGCGCGCGCCCGGTGCCCCGCGCCCGTGCGCGCGCCCGGTGCCCCGCGCCCGGCGCTGCAAGTAGCCGCGCCCACCCGAGCCCGTGCGCGCGCCCGGTGCCCCGCGCCCTGCGCTGCAAGGACTCGCGCCCGTGCGCGGGCCCGGTGCCCCGCGCCCGGCGTTGCCAGGATCCGCGCCCGCCCGCGCCCGTGCGCACGCCCGGTGCCCCACGCCCGTCGCTGCCAGGACTAGCGCCCGTGCGCGAGCCCGGTGCCCCGCGCCCATCGCTGCCAGGACCCACGCCCATGCGCGCGCCCGGTGCCCCATGCCCGCCCGCGCCCGTGTGCGTGCCCGGTGCCCCGCGCCCTGCACTGCCAGGACCCGCGCCCGCCCGTGCCCGTGCGCGCGCCCGGTGCCCCGCGCCCGGCGCTGCCAGGACCCGCGCACGCCCGCGCCCTTGCGCGCGCCCGGTGCCTCGCGCACGGCGCTACCAGGACCCGCGCCCGGCGCTGCCAGGACCCGCGCACGCCCGCGCGCGTGCGCGTGCCCGTTGCCCCGTGCCCGGCGCTGCCAGGACCCGTGCATGCCCGTGCCCATGCGCGCGCCCGGGGACTCGAGCCCGGCGCTGCCAGGACTCGCGCACGCCCGCACCCATGCGCGCGCCCTAGGACTCGAGCCCGGCGGTGCCAGGACCCGCGCACGCCCACGCCCTTGGACTCGAGCCCGGCGGTGCCAGGACCCGCGCATGCCCGTGCCATGACCCGGGTGCGCGCGTGCTGGGTTACCCGTGCACTCCCGTGCCACGACCCGCGCACGCCCGTGCCATGACAGGTGCGCGCGCGCGCCCGGTGACCCATGCACTCCCGTGCCATGACCCGCGCACGCCCATGCCATGACACGTGCGTGCGCGCGCTCGGTGACCCGTGCACTCCTGTGCCATGACCCGCGCACGCCCATGCCATGACCCGGGCGCGCGCGTGCCCGGTGACCCGCGCGCGCCCGTGACCCGTGCACTCCCGTGCCATGACCCGCGCATGCCCGTGCCATGACCCGGGCGCGCGCGCGCCCGGTGACCCGTGCACTCCCGTGCCATGACCGCGGCGCGCGCATGCCCGGTGACCCTTGCACTCCCGTGCCGTGAACGCGCATGCCCGTGCCATGACCCGGGCGCGCACGCCCGGTGACCCATGCACTCTGGTGCCATGAACCGTGCGCGCGCGCGCCCGGTGACCCGTGCACTTTCGTGCCATGACCGTGCATGCCCGCGTGTTGCCCCTTGCGCCCGGCTACGCCGTGACCAGCGCACACCCATGCCATGACCCGTGCACGCCCGCGCGCTGCCCTTTGCGCCCGGCAGCGCCGTGACCCGCGCACGCCCGTGCGCGCGCCCGGTGACCCGCGCATGCCCGTGCCATGACCCGCACGTGCCCGAGCCCGCAGTGCCCGAGCCCGCAGTGCCCTTGTGCGCGCCCGGCGG
>CM038041.1:104443363-104453363 GCA_021397845.1 Areca catechu
ACCAAGACTTGCGCCCAAATGTCGTTGGACCCGAGTCACGGACGGCCCAGCACGAGAGAGCACCCAGCGCACCCCGGACGCGAGTCCAGGATGTCCAGGATGCAAGCACCATGCGCGGGGCAAAAGGGCGGCCAGGACTCGGAACCACACAGCATAGGACGCGAGTCCCGGAGGGCACAACACGGGCGCGATCACAGAGCAGCCAGGACGCGAGTCCAAGGAGGCCTGGGCGCATGCCGCGCGAGCAGAAAATCCAAAACAGATACCTGGGAGAGTACCCAAGGGTCGCGAGCAACATTGCAGAAGCGGGGGAGGGCCGGGACGCGTGCTTGAACGCGCGCGGACGCGCATCCGGGGCGGCCATGACCCGCGCCCCTCCCGCAAGGGGGCTTGCCAACCCACTACCCGCGCGGGGCATCCGGCCAAGGTCCACCCCGAGGGTTCCTGGGTCGCGAGCAGCATTGCAAATTCGGGGGATGCCCCGCGTCCCGGCGCGGCCCGCATGACCCGTGCCTGGCGCTGCCAGGACCCGAGCATGCTCGCGCCCGTGCGTGCGCCCAGTGCACCGCGCCCGTCGCTGCCAGGACCCGTGCGCGCGCCCGGTGCCCCGCGCCCGGCGCTGCCAGGACCCGCGCCTGCCTGCGCCCGTGCGCGCGCCCAGTGCCCCGCGCCCTGCGCTGCCAAGACCCGCGCCCGCCCGTGCCCGTGCGCGCGCCCGTCGCTGCCAGGACGCACGTACACCCGCGCTCGTGCGTGTGCCCGGTGCCCCGCGCCCGGCACCGCCAGGACCCGCGCCCGGTGCTGCCAGGAACCGCGCACGCCCGTGCGCGCGCCCGGTGCACCGCGCCCTGCGCTGCCAGGACCCACGCACGCTCGCGCCCGTGCACGCGCCCGGGGACTCGAGCCCGGCGCTGCCAGGACTCGCGCACGCACGCGCCCATGCGCGCGCCCTAGGACTCGAGCCCGGTGGTTGCAGGACCCGTGCACGCCCGCGCCCTTGCGCACGCCCGTGGACTCGAGCCCGACGGTGCCAGGACCCGCGCACGCCCGTGCCATGACACGTGCGCGCGCGTGCACGGTGACCCGTGCACTCCCGTGCCATGACCCGCGGACGCCCGTGCCATGACACGGGCGCGCGCGCGCCCGGTGACCCGTGCACTCCCATGCCATGACCCGCGCACGCCCGTGCCATGACCAGGGTGAACGCGCGCACGGTGACCCGTGCACTCCCGTGCCATGACCGGGGTGCGCGCATGCCCGGTGACCCTTGCACTCTAATGCAGAACTGATATGTGGGATGCGGAAGCAAATTAAAATTAATGTATTTTTTTTTTTAATATATTTTCAGAAGTCGGCTTTGACTCAAAGGAAAGATAAACTAATGTTGAAAGAAACTAAGAAATGACAGAGAGCACAATTAAAAGGAGTGGATTATCAGAGTAACTCAAAAGTAGGATCGCTGGGGATTGAGAAACCCCCAGATCTAGGGTTTGCTCTGAGTTTCAACGAAATAGACAAAGTGAGAAGGGAAGGTTCTTATTACCTAGCAGTGATATCTCTCATTGCTTTAATTGGAGGACACTCTCGAGCAGATTGTAGGATCCTTGGAGACGGGGTATCTTCGCAATGGATCCTCGGATTGTAGTCCTATGGCAAGGTTGGCCTCCTTCTCGAACTCAGGATCTGGAAGAAGAAGAACAAAAGAAGAACCAGAAACTCAAAGAAAGACACTAACCTGAGAACTTAATGAAGATTGTTGGATGTAGAAGTTCCGGAGATCTTGATACTGATCTGACTCTCATTTGAACTGGCTCTGTAGTTGAAACAGTTCATCTGATCCTGGATGCTGGTGACCGGCTTCGATGTGGAAGAGAGGGGCCATGGGATGAAGATGGAAAATTAGGATTTGGTGGTGGTGGAGTAGAGATGGGTGGACTAAGCTAGGGTTTTGGGGTTGGAGATCTCACACCTCCTCAAGGTTCCTAGGAAACCCGGATTTACTCCCTTACGGAGCTCAACACCTAAATACAAGTGCGAAAGAGAGAAACACAAAGTTGCTCACACAGAAATTGATTTCATTCATCATTTTTTTAAATTCAAGAGTTACATAGAGTTGAATATATAGACATAACAAAGAAATAAAATTTTATACATTTTCCATGTGGGACTAATAGGACTAACCCACACTTTAGGCATCAAATTCTCTTCCCAAGACTCCTTCCATGAGTGGGCAGCCCAAAAACTCCAAGAAAACTTGAAAATCAGCTCCAAATGGCAGGTTATGGAAGTGTCTCCTAGTATCTTTCCATGAATCAAGGATTTTCCTTTCATGGTTTGGCTCATTTGGACACCTCCTAGTCTTGCTCCATAAGTTTAGGCTTCTTCCTTTCATGGCTTTAGCACTTTTGGAAACTTTTGGGTGCCTCCTTGATTTTCTCCCTAAGACATGCTCTCTTCCCTTTTATAACTTGGATTTTTATAGAACATTGTGGGGCACCTCCTTGATCCTCTCTTCAAGAAAAATTCTTGCCATCCTGGCTTGGGTTTATCTGGAAAGAAGTTGTCTCCTCCTTGGATTGAGGTATCTTGATGGATTTCTCCTCCAAGTGGTGCAAGAAAAAAGAACCTGCTTACTTGAGGCGTGGGGACCAAGATACACTGGATGGAGATGTGGCAGGGAGTGTGGCACCCACCTGTAGCTGGAAAATGTGGTGCCTTATGGCAAAGGGAATGACACCTACCTGGGCCTTGGACTTGGACTGAGTCAACATGACCCAACAAAAATTGAAATGACAAAATTACAGACTCAAAATTGAGTTGATCAGGTCAACCCTTATTACAAAACCAGAAAATCCTAATTCTTCAGGCAAGGTCAATCAGAGATCCAGATGGAGCCCTGAAGTCTTCTTCTGAGTCTGGTGCCCGCACCAATTCTCCCGGGGTGGGAGGAACTCGACCTTGTCGAGTAAGGCTCAAGTTGGCTCTGGTATCTCTCCAAGAGGTCTGGATCCAAATCTTGTAGTTCTTCTCGGGAGATCCAAGTGTCATCAGAGTCTGGCCTTCCTTCCCAGCAGACCAGGTATCTTTGGTATCCTCGATTACGAGTAGAGATTACCTGATCATCCAGGATCTTTTCAATCTGCTCTTTCCTCACAGGCCAGTTTGTTTGTGGATACACAGGATCGGGATCACTCTCAATAACAGGATTAGGTTCAAAAGGCTCACTGGGAATCACAGTTGGCTCCCTGTACTCTACTAGGTCTGTAATGTTGAAAGTGGAGCTAATGCCTAGTTCTGGAGGTAACTCGAGCACATAGGCATTGGATCCTACTCTCTTCACCACTCTAAATGGTCCAGCTCCTCTAGCATGTAACTTTCTAACGGTTCCAGGAGAAAACCGCTCAGGCCTTAACCTAATCATTACACAGTCTCTCTCAATAAAAGTTTTGACTTGTCTTTGAGAATCAGCCAACTTCTTATAAGTTTCATTACTTAGAGTTATTTTGGCATGAATTTCTTTATGCAAGTCCTTTACATGCTATGCAAGTGCATCAAGAGACTTGTGTGTGTGGGCTAATAATGAAATCAGATCAAGTGGTGTGTGAGGCTTGTATCCATGAACAATTTCAAAGGGACTCTAGCCTATAGACCTATTGATCGAAACATTGAATGCAATTTCAGCCTTGGACAAAATACAAATCCCAATTCCTGGTGCTCTCAATCAAACCAAAATCTGAGCCAAAGCCTAGTAAAGGGTCAAGAAAACAAAACTAGACTGATGACGCATTCCTAAAGAATGGACTTTATTACAAAGGAACCCTAATTCTAAACCTAACAAACTAAGGCTCTCTAGGTTTGACCTTGGGTCGGAGGAGGGCATGCAGAGCATGAAAACTTATTATGGATGCCTAGTAGGTGCCATAAGGTCTTCCAGAAGTTGGTGGCAAACCTAATAGGTTCTGACACGTGGTTCACTCTAAAGGCTTCGACAAAGTATACTTGGATGGTGTAAGAAGCATTGAAAGTCCTAGAGAAAGGGAGGAGATATGAGATGGAGTCTCGAATTACCTGTTGACTAAAGGTGATGACTTGAAGGTTTTAATGGTGATCTATGAGTGTCAACTGGTCATCCTTATGAAAGGAAAAGTTTGCTACTCCTAGGAATGGATCAAGAGATGGTTCGGGAAGTAGCCTAGGACATGTGATTGCAATAGTTAAGGTTTGTTCTCTAAGCAAATAATGATCCACTTTCTCAAGAACTGGATTAGAGAATGATTCATGGGAGGGCCTACGGATGATGACCTCAAGACTTGAAATTTGACCTATGGGTGCGGAAAGGTATACTCTATAGAAGGGTAGGTCAGTCATGCAAAAGAAGGGGTCTGGGGCCATAAGGAGGACTTCTACAGGACTGGGTGAATCAATCCGCTCAAGACAAGGATGTTCAACTGAGATTATGGGAGAGGCCTTAGTGGCTGGGCATGGGACAAGGTCCAATTGTAAGAGGCTTGATTCAGTCATCCTAAGGAGAGGATCTACCATAGGGTGGGCAAACTTAAACAGTTCAGTGCAAAGATCCTCAATTGGTACTTGGGGAATGACTGTCATTAGAGGGTACGAATTGATAGCTCGGGCTAACACTATGAGTTCTTCCTGGGGGTATTTGACTAAAGGAACCTGATTCTCACAAATCTCTTGAATTTCTGAACTAGGTCCTACCACTTGGTTGCTCTCCAAGGTCTCCTCAAGTAAGGAACCAATAGTATCGATGTCACATTCTTCAAGTTCTTCCCCCTCATATTCATCAACTAGACTCAAGCCAACATCATATACTTCCTCGATGCCATCTTCAATGGGTTTCGGGTCAGTGGTAATCGGGTCAACTGATTCTAGGCTTGTCATACCTAACCTTTCTTCCTCATTGGTAGGCTTGGGTTCTCCCTCATTAATGTCATCCTTAGGATTCTTACCACTTAGCTGTGCATAAGCCAGTCCTATGCATGGGCACTGACTAGATTTATGGCCTCTTTCTCCACAAAACAAACATTCTTGCGATATAGGAACCTGGGTCACACTGGGTTTCAAGCTAGTAGAGACCTTACTTGGGCATGGGTGTAGATCTAAATGGTTTGATCTAGAAGACATGGGTTGTTGAGTGACAGGTCTAGAATATTGTAAGGACCTCTCATAGACACGATCCACACTATAGATATCATGGTTAGGCTTCCTAAGGTTATGCTCGGGATCACGGTATAAGGTCCTCCTAGGCTCCTAGCATGGATGAGGTTGGGGCCTATTAAATTTTGGATCAGGGGTCCAATTTTGATGTCTACGTTTCTCAAGTACTTGGACTCGATCCCTAAGCTGGGTAAAATTCTCATGGACTTGTTCTTTACACTGGGTAACAGTAGCAGTCATATTCTGACTCAATTTGTTCATACTTTCAGTAAGAGCTCTAACCATGGCCTCTAAATCAGGTTGGGTTTGACCAGGTTGGTAGGGTACTCCATTCCGGGTATACATGATGATGCAAGCAAACACATAGAATGTGACTAGACTAAAGCGACTACTGGCTCACTAGACCTAGAGTCCAAACTAGATGCCCAATCAGAGTGGCAAGCTAGCCTGTAGTAACTCGGGACTCAGCCAGGCAGGTGTAAGGGGAGTGTTAGGTCCCTAATTGCCAATCCTAGACACCAATCAGTGATTGGCCAGGTAGGCGGACCAGCACACAAGTCCTTCGGGACATAGTCCCTGAACCACCATTCTAGACACTGAGTACAAAGCACACACAGAGTAACTAGACAAACTGACTCAACACTAGCCTTGACCCGACTTGTTGATGTCCCTAGCCCACTAGGGCAAATTAAGTCTAATAAATTTTAAAGTTAGGCTTAGGATCGAATGAGGGGGTGGTGGTTGTGGGCTAAGGAGAGGTTATCAACTCCTCCCCTTATCTTAGATGCTCAAATGCCCTTAGGATGAGTTAGGAGATGTTCACTCAAGATAATTGAATTACAGAACACAAAAATAGAGTTGCAGTAATTTAACTCTCAGAAATTTTGCAGAAATGAATAAATTACAGGAAAATTAGGTAAAATATCTTCAATTATACTGGTTCCAACAAAATAAAAATCATGTAATTTGGATTTACTTGTACTGAGAAACAATTCCTGCAACAGGATAGTTACGGACTAAAAATAGGGTGCTTCCCCCGTTTACAATTCCTACTATGAAGTTGTAACCCAACGGATCCCCTACATGCCCTAGGAACACCCCGTGGAATGGGAAGAGGAGGTTTGCACCTCGCTTCATTCCTAGGACCGGACATCCTGGGGAGTCTACTTCGAGCAGACAAAGTAAAAAGGAGAGAGACTTAAAACAAGCAAGCAAAACAGAAACCCTAGACTGGGCTCTGATACCAAAATTGATGCAGAATGAAAGCTCTGATACCAAAAATGATGCAGAACAGATATGTGGGATGCGGAAGCAAATTAAAATTAATGTATTTTTTTTTTTTAATATATTTTCAGAAGTCGGCTTTGACTCAAAGGAAAGATAAACTAATGTTGAAAGAAACTAAGAAATGACAGAGAGAACAATTAAAAGGAGTGGATTATCAGAGTAACTCAAAAGTAGGATCGCTGGGGATTGAGAAACCCCCAGATCTAGGGTTTGCTCTGAGTTTCAACGAAACAGACAAAGTGAGAAGGGAAGGTTCTTGTTACCTAGCAGTGATATCTCTCGTTGCTTCAATTGGAGGACACTCTCGAGCAGATTGTAGGATCCTTGGAGACGGGGTATCTTCGCAATGGATCCTCGGATTGTAGTCCTATGACAAGGTTGGCCTCCTTCTCGAACTCAGGATCTGGAAGAAGAAGAACAAAAGAAGAACCAGAAACTCAAAGAAAGACACTGACCTGAGGACTTAATGAAGATTGTTGGATGTAGAAGTTCCGGAGATCTTGATACTGATCTGACTCTCATTTGAACTGGCTCTGTAGTTGAAACAGTTCATCTGAACCTGGATGCTGGTGACCGGCTTCGATGTGGAAGAGAGGGGCCATGGGATGAAGATGGAAAATTAGGATTTGGTGGTGGTGGAGTAGAGATGGGTGGACTAAGCTAGGGTTTTGGGGTTGGAGATCTCATACCTCCTCAAGGTTCTTAGGGAACCCGGATTTACTCCCTCACGGAGCTCAACACCTGAATACAAGTGCGGAAGAGAGAAACACAAAGTTGCTCACACAGAAATTGATTTCATTCATCATTTTTTTTAAATTCAAGAGTTACATAGAGTTGAATATATAGACATAACAAAGAAATAAAATTTTATACATTTCCCATGTGGGACTAATAGGACTAACCCACACTTTAGGCATCAAATTCTCTTCCCAAGACTCCTTCCATGAGTGGGCAGCCCAAAATCTCCAAGAAAACTTGAAAATCAGCTCCAAATGGCAGGTTATGGGGGTGTCTCCTAGTATCTTTCCATGAATCAAGGATTTTCCCTTCATGGTTTGGCTCATTTGGACACCTCCTAGTCTTGCTCCATAAGTTTAGGCTTCTTCCTTTCATGGCTTTGGCACTTTTGAAAACTTTTGGGTGCCTCCTTGATTTTCTCCCCAAGACATGCTCTCTTCCCTTTTATAACTTGGATTTTTATGGAACATTATGGGGCACCTCCTTGATCCTCTCTTCAAGAAAAATTCTTGCCATCCTGGCTTGGGTTTATCTGGAAAGAAGTTGTCTCCTCCTTGGATTGAGGTATCTTGATGGATTTCTCCCCCAAGTGGTGCAAGAAAAAAGAACCTGCTTACTTGAGGCGTGGGGACCAAGGTACACTGGATGGAGATGTGGCAGGGAGTGTGGCACCCACCTGTAGCTAGAAAATGTGGTGCCCTATGGCAAAGGGAATGACACCTAGCTGGGCCTTGGACTTGGACTGAGACAACATGACCGAACAAAAATTGAAATGACAAAATTACAGACTCAAAATTGAGTTGATCAGGTCAACCCTTATTACAAAACCAGAAAATCCTAATTCTTCGGGCAAGGTCAATCAGAGATCCAGATGGAGCCCTGAAGTCTTCTTCTGAGTCTGGTGCCCGCACCACACTCCCGTGCCGTGAACCGCGCATGCCCGTGCCATGACCCAGGCGCGCATGCCCGGTGACCCGTGCACTCCGGTGCCATGACCCGTGCGCGCGCGCGCCCGGTGACCCGTGCACTTTGGTGCCATGACCGTGCACGCCCGCGCGGTGCCCCTTGCGCCCGGCAGCGCCGTGACCCGCGCACGCCCGTGCCATGACCCGTCCACGCCCGTGCGCTGCCCCTTGCGCCCGGCAGCGCCGTGACCCGTGCACGCCCGCGCTCTTGCGCACGACCGGGCCTTGCGCCCACCGGTGCCATGACCCGTGCACGCCCGTGCCCGGCCCCTTGCGCCCGGCGATGCCACGACCCGCGCATGCCCGGGGCCTTGCGCCCGCCGGTGCCATGACCCGCGCACGCCCGCTCCCTTGCGCGCGGCCGTGGCCTTGCGCCCGGCGGTGCCGCGACCCGTGCACGCCCGCGCCCGGTGCCCGCGCCCGGCGGTGTCGTGACCCGCTCACGCCCGTGCCCAGACCCGCGCGCGCGCCCGGTGCTATGCACCGGCCCGTGCCATGACCAGCGCGCACTGTGCCAGGACCGGCACGCGCCATGCCCTCGTGCAAGCTCGGTGCCTCGCACCCGCCCGTGCCGTGACGGCGCACGCCCTTGGCACGACCCTCGTGTGCCTTGCGCCCACCCGTGCCTTGGCCCGCGCCCGGCTCCTCGCGCCCGGTAGCGCCGTAACCCGTGCAAGCCCGTGCCACGACCCGCGCGCGCACCGGGTGACACGCGCCAGGTGGCCCCATGACCCGCGCGCGCCCGTGCCATAACCCGCGCGCGCGTGCCCGGCGGCGCCGTGACCCACGTGTGCACCCGGTGACCCGCGCATGCCCGTGACATGACCCGTGCACGCCCGTGGCATGCCCGTGCATGCCAGTGCCATGGCCCGCGCGCGCTCCCGGTGACCCGAGCCCGGCAGCGCCGTGACCCGTGAAAGCCCGCGCCGCGACCCGCGCCCGCCTACTCCGTGACCCGTGCATGACCGTGTCGTGGCCTGTGCACGCCAGTGCCGTGACCCGCGCACGTTGCCTTGCGCCCGACGGTGCCGTGACCCGTGCACGCCCGCGCCGTGACACCCGCCCGTTGACTTGCGCACGGCAGCTCCGTGACCCGCGCACACCCGCGCCGTGACCCGCGCCTGCGCGTTCCTGGTGACCCGCGCACGCCCGTGCCATGACCCGCGCGTGCCCGAGCCCGCAGTGCCCTTGTGCACGCCAGGCGGTGGCATGACCCGCGCACGCCCGTGCCACGACCCGCGTGCGCGCGCTCCCGTTGCCCTGCGCATGGCAGCGCCGTGACCCGTGCACGCTCGTGCCATGACCCGCGCGTGCTCGAGCCCGCCGTGCCCTTGTGCGTGCCCGGTGCCTCGCGCCCGGCGGTGCCATGACACGCGCGCGCGCGCCCGTCGCCCTGCGCATGGCAGCGCCGTGACCCGTGCGCTTCCATGACGTGGCCCGCGTGCGAGCGCCCGGTGACCCGCGCACGCCGTGCCACGACGCGCGCGCGCTAGTGCCACGACCCGCGCACGCCCGAGCCCGCCGTGCCCTTGTGCACGTCCGGGGCCTCGCGCCCGGCGGGACATGGCCCGCGCGTGCCCGGTGACTTGAGCCCGGCTGTGCCATGGCCTGGGCACGCCCCTACGGCGACCCGCGCACGCCCGATGACCTGCACCCGGTGGTGCCGCGACCCGCGCGCCCGCGTGCGTCCCGCGGCCTGCCGTCCGCGCCCCGCTCGTGCATTCCCCGCATCCGGCCGTGCGATGCCGGGGCCCACCATGGGATTCGGGTCTCCGTCGCCATGGCACGGTCGCGGTAGCGTGGGCGCTCACCGGGCCCTCGCGGAGGGTTCG
>CM038041.1:104458363-104470863 GCA_021397845.1 Areca catechu
AAAACCGACCTTGGTTTCGCGCACGCGCTGCCGCGATTTTGCCCAAAGGATCCGGACGGAGGCGATGGAGCGGGACCGGGAGGTCGACCGGAGCATCGCACACCGACCTTGGTTCCGCACGTGCGCGGCCACGATTTCGTCCGAAGGATCCGGACGGAGGTGATGGAGCGGGACCGGGAGGTCGACCGGACCATCACACAACGACCTTGGTTCCGCGTGAGCGCGGCCGCGTTTTTCGCCCGAAGGATCCGGACAGGGCCGATGGAGCGGGACCGGGAGGTCGACCGGACCAAAGAGCGCACCGACCTTGGTTCCGCGCTTGCGCGGCAGCGTTTTTCGCCCGAGGGATCTGGACGGCGACAATGGAGCGGGACCGGGAGGTCGACCGGACCATTGAAAACCGACCTTGGTTCCGCGCGCGCGCGGCCGTGATTTCGCCCGAAGGATCCGGACGGAGGCGATGGAGTGGGACCGGGAGGTCGACCGGACCATCGCACACCGACCTTGGTTCTGCACGCACGCGGCTGCGTTTACGCCCGAAGGATCCGGACGGAGCCGATGGAGCGGGACCGGGAGGTCGACCGGAGCATCGCACACCGACCTAGGTTCCGCGCGCGCGCGGCCGCTTTTTCGCCCGAAGGATCCAGACGGAGCTGAAGGAGCGGGACCGGGAGGTCGACCGGACCGGAGGACAACGACCTTGGTTCCGCGCGCGCACGGCCGCATTTTCGCCCGAAGGTTCCGGACGGAGCCGAAGGACCGGGACGTCGACCGGACCGGACGGCTCCGACCATGGTTCCGCGCGCGCGCGGCTGCGAAGATTCGGTACTCGGAAGGGGCAAAGAAGGGGCATCCCGAGGTGTTCTGAGACACAAAGCTAGCTTGCGAACGTAAGGGAGGACCAAGACTCGTGCCCAAATGTCGCTGGACCCGAGTCACAGACGGCCCAGCACGAGAGAGCACCCAGCGCACCCCGGACGCGAGTCCAGGATGTCCAGGATGCGCGCACAATGCGTGGGGCAAAAGGGCGGCCAGGACTCGGAACCACACAGCACAGGACGCGAGTCTCGGAGGGCACGACACGGGCGCGATCACAGAGCAGCCAGGACGCGAGTCCAAGGAGGCCTGGGCGCGCGCCGCGCGAGCAGAAAATCCAAAACAGATACCCGGGGGAGTACCCAAGGGTCGCGAGCAACGTTGCAGAAGCGGGGGAGGGCCGGGATGCACGCCTGGATGCGCGCGGACGTGCATCCTGGGTGGCCATGACCCGCGCCCCGCCCGCAAGGGGGCTTGCCAACCTACTACCCGCGCGGGGCATCCGGCCAAGGTCCACCCCGGGGATTCCTGGGTCGCGAGCAGCATTGCAAATTCGGGGGCATGCCACGCGTCCGCGCCCGCCCCGCGTGACCCGCGCCCGGCGCTGCCAGGACCCGAGCACGCCCGCACCCATGCACGCGCCCATTGCCCCGTACCCGGTGCTGCCAGGACCCGCGCCCGCCCGTGCCCCTGCACGCGCCCGGCGCTGCCAGGACCCACGCCCGTGCGCGCACCCGGTGCCCCGCGCCCGTGCGCACTCCGGTGCCCCGCGCCTGGCGCTGCCAGGACCCGCGCCCGCCCGCGCCCGTGCGCGCGCGCGGTGCCCCGCGCCCCGCGCTGCCAGGACCCGCGCCCGCCCGTGCCCGTGCGCGCGCCCGGTGCCCCGCGCCCGGTGCTGCCAGGACCCGCGCCCGCCCGTGCCCGTGCGCGCGCCCGGTGCCCCGCGCCCGGCACTGCCAGGACCCGTGACCATGCGCACGCCCTAGGACTCGAGCCCGGCGGTGCCAGGACCCACGCACGCCCGCGCCCTTGCTCGCGCCCATGGACTCGAGCCCGGCGGTGCCAGGACCCGCGCACGCACGCGCCCTTGCGCGCGCTCGTGGACTCGAGCCCGGCGGTGCCAGGACCCGCGCACGCCCGTGCCATGACCCAGGCGCGCGCGCGCCGGGTTACCCGTGCACTCCCGTGCAATGACCCGCGCACGCCCGTGCCATGACACGTGCGCGCGCGCGTCCGGTGACCCGTGCACTCTCGTGCCATGACCCGCTTATGCCCGTGCCATGACCAGCGCACGCCCGTGCCATGACCCGGGTGCGCGCGCGCCCGGTGACCCATGCACTCCCATGCCATGACCGGGGCGCGCGCATGCCCGGTGACCCTTGCACTCCCGTGCCGTAAACCGCGCATGCCCGTGCCATGACCCGGGCACGCAAGCCCGGTGACCAGTGCACTCCGGTGCCATGACCCGTGCGCGTGCACGCCCGGTGACCCGTGCACTTTCGTGCCATGACCGTGCACGCCCGCGCGCTGCCCCTTGCGCCTGGCAGTGCCGTGACCCGTGCACGCCGGTGCCATGACCCGTGCACGCCCGCACGCTGCCCCTTGCGCCCGGCAGCGCCGTGACCCGCGCACGCCGGTGCTCTTGCACACGCCCGGGGCCTTGCGCCCGCCGGTGCCATGACCCGTGCACGCCCGCGCCCGACGGTGCCATGACATGCGCACGCCCGGGGCCTTGCGCCCGCCGGTGCCATGACCCACGCACGCCCGCTCCCTTGCGCGCGGCCATGGCCTTGCGCCAAGCGGTGCCGCGACCCGTGCACGCGCACGCCCGGTGCACGCGCCCGGCGGTGCCGTGACCCGCTCACGCCCGTGCCAAGACCCGCGCGCACGCCCGGGGCTATGCACCGGCGCGTGCCATGACCAGCGTGCGCCGTGCCAGGACCGGCACGCGCCATGCCCTCGTGCGAGCTCGGTGCCTCGCACCCGCCCGTGCCGTGACCGGCGCACGCCCTTGGCACGACCCGCGTGTGCCTTGCGCCCGCCCGTGCCATGGCCCGCGCCCGGCTCCTCGCGCCCGGTAGCGCCGTGACCCGTGCAAGCCCGTGCCATGACCTGCGCACACGCCGGGTGACACGCGCCAGGCAGCCCCGTGACCCGCGCGCGCACGCCTGGCGGCGCCGTGACCCGCGCGTGCGCCCGGTGACCCGCGCACGCCCGTGCCGTGACCCTCGCCCAGAAGCGCCGTGACCCGCGCACGCCCGTGGCATGGCCTCGCACGCCAATGCCGTGGCCCGCACGCGCGCCCGGTGACCCGAGCCCGGCAGCACCGTGACCCGTGCAAGCCCGCGCCGCGACCCATGCACGCTCCCGGCGACCCGCGCCAGGCTACTCCGTGACCCGTGCATGCCAGTTCCGTGGCCCGCGCATGCCAATGCCGTGACCCGTGCACGTTGCCTTGCGCCCGATGGTGCCGTGACCCGCGCACGCCCGCGCCATGACACGCGCCCGTTGACTTGCGCACGGTAGCTCCGTGACCCGCGCACGCCCGCACCGTAACCCATGCTTGTGCGGGCCCGGTGACCCGCGCACGCCCGTGCCATGACCAGCGAGTGCCCGAGCCCGTAGTGCCCTTGTGCGCGCCCGGCGGTGGCATGACCCGCGCACACCCGTGCCACGACCCGTGTGCGTGCGCTCCCGTTGCCCTGCGCATGGCAGCGCCGTGACCCGCGCATGCCCGTGCCATGACTCGCGCGCGCTCGAGCCCGCCGTGCCCTTGTGCATGCCCGGTGCCTCGCACCGGCGGTGCCATGACCCGCGTGCGCGTGCCCGTCGCCCTGCGCATGGCAGCGCCGTGACCCGCGCGCTTCCGTGCCATGGCACGCGCGCGAGCGCCCGGTGACCCGCGCATGCCGTGCCACGACGCGCGCGCGCTAGTGCCATGACCCGCCCACGCCCGAGCCCGCCGTGCCCTTGTGCGCGTTCGGTGCCTCGCGCCCGGCGGGACATGGCCCGCGCGCGCCCGGTGACTTGCGCCCGGCTGTGCCATGGCCCGGGCACGCCCCTGCGGCGACCCGCGCACGCCCGATGACTTGCACCCGGCGGTGCCGCGACCCGCGGGCCCGCGTGCGTCCCGTGGCCTGCCGTCCGCGCCCCCGCCCGGGCGTGCCCCACATCCGGCCGTGCAATGCCGGGGCCCACTGTGGGATTCGGGTCTCCATCGCCATGGCACGGTCGCGGTAGCATGGGCGCTCACCGGGCCCTCGCGGAGGGTCCGGAGTCGCGCCCGCACTCTCGGGACCCATGTCTCGGCGCGCACGGCACGGGCACCTGCCCAGAGCATCTTGGTTTCATCCAATGCGGCGAACCCGGTGCTCCGGGAGGGGCATCCGACCAAAGGTGGGGAGTGGCCTAAAGAGCGTGCCGTCTCCGATCCCGGCGGGCTGGGCACCTACGGCCCGACTGCTCCGACGCGACGCCCGGTGCCTTTCCGCAACCATCGCTCAGGCATGCATCCGACCCCCGCAGCTGGAGCCGCCGAGCAGGCAATCCACCGCCGCCGCACCGGCACCCGCGCTCAAGCCGGGACCTGCACGGCAGCGCCCGGGAGGACGGTGGCACCGCAGCACCGGCACACGCGCGGGGACGGGGCCGTCGAGGTCGACGCCACCGTGCCCGCTCGGGCGGATGCCCGAGCGATACGGTGCCCCGCTCCGTTCCGCCGGCCGGGCACGGCGACGGTGCGCGCGATCGGGGACCCGGGGGCACGCCCATCCACCTCCGGGCCCCGGTCCCGGCGCCGTCCGCCGCGGTGCCCTCGCCGGTGCACGGCCGTGCCTTCCACCTCGCCGCTCGGCTCGGGCGAGCTATCCCACCACGCCGCGATGACGGGCCCTCCGCACGCCGCCGCGGTCGGTGTGATGGCGTCCCGCACGTGCCCGCTCGTGGGTCGTCGCTTCGCCGCCGCCCCATCGACGGTGGTCAATAGGTCCGCGCATTGCACGCGACCTCCGACCTCGTCGGGGGACCCGCATCCGGATTGGGGTTGCACCCTCGCGCGGGTTGGCTCGGTGATGGGAAACATGAAAGTTTAGAATGCAACGATGCAACCCTAAAGGAGATTAGCATAGATTAACTTATCAATTTTCTTATTTGCATATGATTAGTTCAGCATATACTATCAAAGGAGGTCTAATGAAGAGAACTCGGACGATCAAACGTAAACCTAATTAATGAGACTATCAAAATAACGAAGAAATAGGAATAAGATTCGAACCACACAAGTTAAGCTAGGCAAATTTAATATTTCAGACCTAATCGACACTAGAACATACCTGGTATTTATCTTTCAAGTGGATCAAGATCACTCATGAAGAGACCTCCCTAATGACAAGACCATACTACAAATTGAGGGCGCTTCTTGTTTTCTGGATTGTGGCAAGTAATTCCTTCCTCTTGAATTCGGAATCCCGGAGAACCCTACACAAAGAAACCTCAAGATTACGTACTTGGTAAAAATACGTTAGTCATGAAATGGACAAACTAAAGAAGAGTCGAGGAAGCATTGTTGAAGAATAATCTTGGCGCCATGGTAGATCACTTGAAATGAATAAGGCCGTCCTCCTTGTGATGGTCTTCTTGATCAACCTTGAACATTGAAGAGCTAGCTTGAGATTGGAGAAGAAGGAGAGTGTCTTTGGCGTTGGAGATGGAGGAGGAGAAATAGGGTTGGCGTGGGATAGGGAGAAGACTTTAAAACTACCACTTAGGCACATAGAACTCACATACAAGAAAATTTTAATTTTTCTTTTCCATCATCCTTTTACAAGAAGACTAAGAGTCTTTTATAGACTATTAAGCCATTTTGAATTCAAACTACACCAAATATCATGGAGAAAAAATTGTGGAGAAAAATATGGGGCGTCCCATGAAGAGTGGAGGATGTTGTGGAGGAGGTTGTAGCCAATTCAATTTCAAATTCCCCTTTTCTTCTCTTGGGCACCAACCTTGGATAGTGAGGTGGCATGTGTGATGTGGCAGCAATCTTGGATGGTGAGGTGGCATGTGTGATGTGGCAGAAACCTTGGATGATGAGGTGGCATGTGTCGTGTGGCATGTGGTCCCCACTTGAGGTGGCTTTGGTCTTGCTTTGGAGTATAAGTCTTGAGTCTTCTTTAGTCTTCAAATGTGGTTTGGTTTGATTCTTCATGGATTGGACTTGACTTATTTGGACCCAACTCTCAAATACAAGGTTATTCAGGCTGGACTAGTCCCAACATAAAATTGAAATGGACTCGAATTACATAATTATTTGGACTCAAAATTAAAGAAAGAAAAAATTACAGGATTTTCTTTTACTCATCCAACCATAAGGACTCGGATTTGACTTGAATTGGTTGGAGTCTCTTCCTGATTCTGGTGCCCACACCAATTCTCCCGGTGTAGAAGGAACTCGACCCTATTGAGTGAGGGTTGGCTTAATAAGCTTCTAATGCATCCGGGTCGATTTGTTGTAGGTCCTCTCGGGAAATCCAGGAGTCTTCAGATTCAGGACATCCTTGCCATCTAACCAGATAACGTTGGTAGCCTCTATTCCTAGTAGTAGTGATCTGGTCATCCAAGATCCTTTCAATTCTCTCCTTTCTCTCAGGAACACTTGGTGGTGGACACTTATTTGGTGTTTCACTCTCAAAAGAAACATTAGGACCAAAAATCTCACTAGGTATTAATGCAGGTTCTTTGTATTCTTTTAAGTCTGAAACGTTAAATGTTGAACTAATATCATAACTTGGTGGTAATTCTAATACATAAGCATTTGGTCCAATTTTCTTTATTATTTTGAAAGGTCCGGCTCCCCGGGCATGGCGTTTCTTCATAGTTCCCGGTGGAAACCTTTCAGGTTTAAGTTTGATCATGACGGAGTCCCCTTCATTAAATTCTTTTAATCGTTTGTGTGAATTAGTCATATGCTGATAGAGTTCATTGCTTGCTTGAATCTTTTGGCTAATCTCCTTATGCAATTCCCTAATATGCTGTGCATATGACTCGGCAGACTCGGACACCCGTGCATGTGTGGGTAAAGGAGCTAGGTCTAAAGGCTTCCTAGGTCTGTATCCATGGACCACTTCGAACAGACTTTTTCCAATAGACCTATTAACTGAGCTGTTATAGGCAAATTCAGCACGAGGAAGTAATAGGTCCCAGTTTCCTAGGTTGTCACCAACTAAGCATCTCAACAGATTTCCTAAGCTTCGGTTTACTACCTCAGTCTAGCCATTGGTTTGAGGATGATAGGCTGTAGAGAATTTCAGTTTGGTACCGAGCATGTGCCAGAGGGTTTTCTAGAAATAGCTAGTAAACTTGACATCTCTATCGGACACAATGGTTTTGGGTAAACCATGAAGCCTAATGACCTGATCGAGAAAAAGCTTGGCCACCTTCGAAGCATCTAAAGTTTGAGAACAAGGAATGAAGTGAGCCATCTTGGAGAAACGATCGACAACCACAAAGACAGAATCATACTTCCTAGACGTCTTAGGGAGGCCTACTACAAAATCCATGCTGATATCCTGCCATGGACAATCAAGGACAGGTAAGGGTGTGTACAAACCGGTGTTCTGTCTTTGCTATTTTGCAACAGCACAGGTATGGCACTGAGCTACAATCTGGGCCACATTTCTTTTGAGACCAGGCCAAAAGAATTGGTCTTCTATTGCTAAGATGGTCTTATTTCTACCAAAATGTCCTGCTAAGCCCCCAGCATGAACTTCCTAGATCAGAAATTCCCTAACAGAGGTCTTGAGGATATACAACTGATTTCCTCTGAAAAGGTATCCAATTAAAATGGTATAATCACTATGCTCACTAGATGGTCCTTGTTGAAGGGATCGATAGATGTCACCAAAATCAGGGCATGTAGGATATTCTTCTTTTAATCTTTCAAACCCTACTACCTCAGTGCTCACAGAATTCAACAACATTGAACGACGACTCAACGCATCAGCAACCCTATTTTCAGTTCCGGCATGATGTTTCAGTACGAACGTATAAGCTTGTATGAACTCTACCCATTTCCCGTGCCTAGGGTTCAATTTCTTCTGAGAACTAAGGAACCTAAGAGCTTCATGGTCAGAAAATAGGACAAACTCTTGCGGTAGAAGATAATGCCTCCAATAACGTAATGCCTGAACTACCGCATACAGCTCCCTATCATAGGTGGAATACCTTAGTCTCGCTTCATTTAACTTTTCACTGAAATATGCTACTGGGTGATTCTCTTGACTCAAGACACCTCCAATTCCTATCCTAGAAGCATCACAAGCAACCTCAAATACTTTGGTAAAATTGGGTAACCTCAAGACGGGTGCGTGTGTCATTTTTTCCTTAATTGTTAGGAAGGTTTTGTCTGCTGCTTTAGTCAATTCAAAAGTTCCTTTCCTAATACAATCAGTGATTGGAGCCACTATCGTACTGAACCCTCTAATGAATCTCCTATAGAAGGTGGCTAAACCATGGAAACTACGGACATCATGGATACTCTTGGGTACAGGCCACTCTACTATTGACTTAATTTTCGTAGGGTCAGCGGACACTCCTTCAGATGTTACTACGAATCCTAGAAAGATAACTCTATGTGTTAAGAAATCACACTTCTTGATATTGGCATAGAGGCTATCCTTTCTAAGGCCTTGGCAAACTTGCCTTAGGTGGGTTAAATGGTCTGCCTTAGTCTTGCTATAGATAAGAATGTCATCAAAGTAGACCACCACAAATTTCCCGATGAAAGTTTTCAACACCTGATTCATAATTCTCATAAAGGTGCTGGGTGCATTGGACAGACCGAACGGCATGACTAACCACTCATATAATCCATCTTTAGTCTTAAAAGCGGTCTTCCATTCATCTCCAGGCCTAACCCTAACCTGGTGATAGCCACTCTTTAAATCTATCTTGGAGAAAATTGTTGATCCGGCTATCATATCTAACATATCGTCCAGTCTCGGGATTGGAAACCTATATTTGACAGTAATCTTGTTGATGGCACGGCTGTCTACACACATCCTCCAGGTACCATCTTTTTTTGGGGTTAACAAGGCAGGGACTGCACAAGGGCTTAAACTTTCTCTAACAAACCCCTTTCTAAGAAGTTCACTAACTTGCCTTTGTAACTCCTGATGTTCAGTTGGATTCATCCTATAATGAGGAAAATAAGGTAAAGTCGCGCCAGGGACTAAATCTATGGTATGCTGTATGTCCCTTAAAGGTGGAAGATTGTCTAGAAGATCCTCGGGAAACACGTCTTCAAAGTCTTTCAATAATTGACCACCTCTTGAGGGGGTTCTACAGGGGTGTGGTCCATAGTTTCCTTAGCAGCTACCATCCAAATAGGTGCTCCCTCATTAATGTCTTTTTCTAATTCTCTTGCACCTATCAAATTTAATCCAATCCTTTTTTCTTTCAGGCTGCTAACTCCTCTTTTGGTGTTGTCCTTAGGCTAGGTTGGATGAATGACAATTTTCTTGCCATTGAAATTGAAATCACAGGAATTTGATCGACCAAAAATTGTCACATCATGGTCAAATAGCCATGGCCTTCCTAGGATGATGCTACTTACTCCCATAGGGAGTACATCACACCAGATTCATTCCTGATAGGACTGAAGTTGGATTCGGACCTGACATCTCTGCTTGATTGGGATAGAAGTGGAATCGATCCACGATACCTTATATGGATTGGGATGTGGTTCAGTGGGTAATCCTAGACTCTTGGCTGCACTAGTGGAAATGGCATTGACACAGCTTCCACTATCGATCACGATCTTACAGACCTTTTCTCCTATTTTGACAAATGTGTGTAGGATGCTAGTCCTACGCCAGTCTTCCTGCTCCTTGGTCTGTGTCATGATACATCTCATAACTCCTAACACATCTGATGAATCTACATTTTCTTCATCTCCTTCATACTCATCAGCCAAGCAATCCCCTGCTTCATAAACCTCCTCTTCATCATTCTCTAGGGGTTCTGATTCACCTTCTTCTGCCTCCCCTATATGTAAAGTTCTAGAGGGACATTGGCTCACGAAATGACCTGGTTTACGACACTTATAGCAAACTCGCTCCCTCTCACCTCGAACTTCAGGGCTTTTACCTTTGTCTTCTCTAGGAATTGGGGGAATGGCAGGGTTGTGCCTAGGGGTTTGATTCGAGCTGGATCTTGGTCTATTGGTTGTACCAGGGACTGAACTAGGTCGACTAACAGGGGGATTAAACCTAATGGGTTCAGGTCGCCTAAATGTAGCTCTCCTTTGAAACCTCTCATAGTCCATGGCAACTTGGTATGCTTGATCTAAATCATGGACTTCTCTCAAAAACAGTTCCCCTTTTATATCTTCATTCAATCCTGATCTAAACCTCGACAATGTGGCTGCCTCAGACTCGACTACGTTGCATCGCATTACAAACTCATCAAATTTAGCAACGTACTCAAAAATAGTCTTATTTCCTTATGTCAATCGTTGCCACTGATCTAACAACCTTTGCTGATAAGACATAGGCAAATATTTCTCTCTAAGCTTTCTCTTCATGTCTCTCTAGGTCACTATAGGTAAGTCTCCCCTCTGCCTAGCTATGCGTTCGACATTTCCCCAATACAACCTAGCCTGACGGACTAGTCTGATTTTGGCAAACTTGAATCTTCTCTCTTCAGACATATCATACCAGTCAAAATATTGGTCCATGTCAGCCTCCCAGTCTATGTACACCTTAGGATCTAGGCTTCCCTCAAAGGTTGGTGCATCTAGACGTATATTCCTTAAGGCCCGATCATCCTGATCAAAAGTATCATGGCGAGGTCTTCTAGGATTTGGCTCCGGAGTGTGATCAGTATAATCCTGATGTGACCTTCTATGAATTGGATCAGGTGTATGTTCCTGTCGTTGGGCCCTAGGACGAACTGAAGGTAATCTGGGTGAAGGTGGTTCAGTTGGGGTCAACCTAGATTCCTCTAGGATTCCTATCCTTTCCTCGAACTGGTCAAACCTAGCATCCAAACGTTCAAGTCGCTCAATCATAGATCTCATAAGGGTTTCCATACTAGTATCCATGGATGAACTTGGTTGGGCTTGTGAAGGGTGGTAAGGTGTGCCTGACCTAGTTGTCATGCAAACAATTAGACTCAGACCCGAACTACGAGTTTTCTAAACCGGTTAGTCCAAATAAACATAGTTGACTAGGTACAATCAAATCAACAGCTACTCTCTTCCACTGGCCAGTCAAGAGGTGGGTCTGTGGGAGGTTCCCCCAGCTTTCACTGGGTCCTAATTAAAAACCACAAGAACCGCTTAGGCTTGAGCCACTTAACCTCTATCCTTGACACCAGCTTTCAATAATAGATGAAGAAATGGGTTGCACAAGCTTTCCCAATTGAATTGAACTGGACCTAGAGTTCCAAGCTAGTTGCCTAATCAAGGTGGCAAGCTAGATTGTAGTAACTCTATACTTGGCCAGGTTTTAGAACAAGGGGAGTGTGAGATCCTGTCTCTGGCCTACCTAGGCCCGGTGGAATTGGCCCGATAGACGGATCAGCACCCAAGCCCTTAGTCCCAATTCTAGACACCAAGTAATAGGGCACACACAAGACTAGTTGACATAATGAGTTGACAATAACCCGGGCTCGACCAAATTGATGTTCCTAACCCACTAGGGCAATTAATGTCGAATCAATTTTAGTTAGGGATTGGATCGATATGCAATTTGGTGATTTTTGGGCTAGGGACAGGTGATGAAATCCTGACTCTATGTTAATTTCATGCCCTTAATTTGATTTGTCATGAGATGCATGCAAATTTCAAATTTCAGGTGTAGAAGTAGTGTGTTGCAGTTTAAAAGTGGTGTTGATAAGTACAGAAAAAAATGTCAAAAAAATCTAAAAAAATCACAGAAAACTCCTAACTTCTAGATAACATACCAGATGAAACGAGAATTCAAAATAAAATATGTATATTCTAAGCAGATTCTGAAATGAAGATAATGAAAAGGAACAGAACAGAACAGAAACCCTAATAACACTGATGGACTGCAGGAATTTTCATTTTTTTTGTAAATTTTCTCTCAGATTAAAATTTAAAACAGTGATAAGCAACTTAAAATGGAGCAGGAAAAAAAATATTCCAACGAGGAATGTGATACTTGCCTTTGGAGTTGCAGGCGGATTACAGTCAGCCTACAGAAAATACAGCAAGCAAAAAAATAGAACGTGCCCAATGCAAAATTCACAAATGAAATCTAAGAAGTCCTTTGGCTTTCTTTTTCACGGGTCAATCACAATGGCACCCCGACACGCCTTAGGAGATCCCCGTGGAATGGGAAGAGAGGGTGTTTAAACCCTACTTTCTCCTAAGACCGGACGGCCTGGTAATGCCCCCGATCCAAGTACTTCAAGGACTTAATGCTATGCAATCAGGAACTTATTCTACCATGTTCTGATACCAAGAATGATGGGAAACATGCAAGTTGAGAATGCAACGATGCAACCCTAAAGGAGATTAGCATAGATTAACTTAGCAATTTTCTTATTTGCATATGATTAGTTCAGCATATAATATCAAAGGAGGTCTAATGAAGAGAACTTGGACGATCAAACGTAAACCTAATTAATGAGACTATCAAAATAACAAAGAAATAGGAATA
>CM038041.1:104475863-104478363 GCA_021397845.1 Areca catechu
TCCAACCCTCATTTGAATTTGAATACAAGATAAAAAGATAAGAACGAATCAAATTCAAATATAAGATAGGATAAGATAAGCCTATCCATATATCAATCCTAACCAACCAAATCCTAATTCAAATTTTAAACAAAAGATAAATCCTAAATAAATTTATTCCAAAAATGCTTCTAGATCTGTGCCACTCCAAGAATTATGCTTGCTCCAAGATCCGTGCTTGAGATGTCCCCATCAGCGCCATCCTACCTATTTAAAGTTTGAGAATAGGTCGAGGGCGTTGCGCCCCCGATGCCTCTAATCATTGGCTTTACCCGATAGAACTAGCCCGCGAGCTCCAGCTATCCTAAGGGAAACTTTGGAGGGAACCAGCTACTAGATAGTTCGATTAGTCTTTCGCCCCTATACCCAAGTCAGACGAACGATTTGCACGTCAGTATCGCTTCGGGCCTCCACCAGAGTTTCCTCTGGCTTCGCCTCGCTCAGGCATAGTTCACCATCTTTCGGGTCCCGACAGGCATGCTCCAACTCGAACCCTTCACAGAAGATCGGGGTCGGCCGGCGGTGCGCCCCTTCCGCGGAGGGTGGGGGCTCCCGCCCGTCAGCTTCCTTGCACCTTTCGGGTTTCGCGCGCCCGTCAACTTGCATGCATGTCAGACTCCTTGGTCCGTGTTTCAAGACGGGTCGGATGGGGAGCCCGCGGGCCGTTGCCTGGGGCGCGTCGGTGCCCCGGGGGGCACGCCGGGACGGCGCGCACCGGATCCCCGGCCGCACCGACGGTGTCTCCGCGGGCGGGTTCGACCGCCCGGGCTTCGGCCGCCGGTGCGGCCCGCAACGGTCCGCGCCCTGAGCCGAGCGGCGGACCGGCTTGCCGCCGTTCCGCATCCGGCCGGGGTGCATCACCGGCCCCCATCCGCTTCCCTCCCGGCAATTTCAAGCACTCTTTGACTCTCTTTTCAAAGTCCTTTTCATCTTTCCCTCGCGGTACTTGTTCGCTATCGGTCTCTCGCCCGTATTTAGCCTTGGACGGAATTTACCGCCCGATTGGGGCTACATTCCCAAACAACCCGACTCATCGACAGCGCCTCGTGGTGCGGCAGGGTCTGGGCCGAACGGGGCTCTCACACCCTCCCGGGCACCCCTTTCTAGGGGACTCGGGCCCGGTCCGTCGCTGAGGACGCTTCTCCAGACTACAATTCGAGGGGCGCGGCCCCCCGATTCTCAAGCTGGGCTGGTCCCAGTTTGCTCGCCGTTACTAGGGGAATCCTCGTAAGTTTCTTCTCCTCCGCTTATTGATATGCTTAATGATGGGGACATCTCAAGCACGGATCTTGGAGCAAGCATAATTCTTGGAGTGGCACAGATCTTGAAGCATTTTTGGAATAAATTTATTTAGGATTTATCTTTTGTTTAAAATTTGAATTAGGATTTGGTTGGTTAGGATTGATATATGGATAGGCTTATCTTATCCTATCTTATATTTGAATTTGATTTAGGATTTCGTTGGTTAGGATTGATATATGGATAGGCTTATCTTATCCTATCTTATATTTGAATTTGATTCGTTCTTATCTTTTTATCTTGTATTCAAATTCAAATGAGGGTTGGAAAATCTATAAATACCACCCTCAGCCTTTTGTAACAGGAGGATGGATGAATAAAATTTCTATTGTTCTGTGTGAAGGATCTGTGTGCTCCTAGGGTATCTGTATGATCCCTTCTCCATCTTCCCAGGGTTTCTGTGTGATCCCT
Organism: Areca catechu; assembly: GCA_021397845.1. Lineage (NCBI taxonomy): Eukaryota > Viridiplantae > Streptophyta > Magnoliopsida > Arecales > Arecaceae > Areca > Areca catechu. The sequence continues at coordinate 104,477,613 of CM038041.1, forward strand.
GATTTTGGGCATCTGTGTGAGCCCAGGGCATCTATGTGAGCCCCTTTGCTATGTGCTTGTTCTTCTAGGGCATCTGTGTGAGCCCCTTTGCTATGTGCTTGTTCTTCTTGGGGAATCTATGTGAACCCCAGTATTTTATCTTAACCCTGCACCCTCTTCTTTCCTCCTTTGCAAATCCTAATCCCTGGTGACTTTCATGCTCACCAGCGATCCAGTCCAATCCCTGTCCCGCATCAAATGGTATCAGAGCTAAAGGATTAGGATTTTTCTGTTTCATCACCGGCCCACTATTCTCTTTCTTCCCTGTTTCAAATCTCATCCACGGATCCTTCCCCAACATCGACGTCGGACCACCCTCCCCCCAGCCGGTCACCCACCACCATTCCTCCCTTACAGCCCTCACCCCTGTTTTCTGCTTCGTCTATGCCAAGCTCTCCAAGAACTGCCTGCAGCCCATTTTCAAAGCACAGATTTCAAAGCACACCGATCTCAAAGCCACACCATTTTCAAAGCAAAGTTGATTAAAAAAAAAAAAATCATGGTTATGTCAAGCTAAAAGTTTGGAGTTCCCGGAGCTGAAGTCAAGCTGAAGCTGGAGCCTGACCCAAACTCGACAGAGTCGAGTTTTTTTCCCCACCGTAGGAGAATGATGGGGACATCTCAAGCACGGATCTTGGAGCAAGCATAATTCTTGGAGTGGCACAGATCTTGAAGCATTTTTGGAATAAATTTATTTAGGATTTATCTTTTG
>CM038041.1:104483363-104493363 GCA_021397845.1 Areca catechu
CGGCACCGACCATGGTTCCGCGCGCGCGCGGCCTCGAAGATCCGGCACTCGGAAGGGGCGAAGAAGGGGCATCCCGAGGTGTTCCGAGGCACAAAGCTAGCTTGCGAACGCAAGGGAGGACCAAGACTCGCGCCCAAATGTCGCTGGACCCGAGTCACGGACGGCCCAGCACGAGAGAGCACCCAGCACACCCCGGACGCGAGTCCAAGATGTCCAGGATGCGCGCACCATGCGTGGGGCAAAAGGGCGGCCAGGACTCGGAACCACACAGCACAGGATGCGAGTCCCGGAGGGCACGACACGGGCGCGATCACAGAGCAGCCAGGACACGAGTCCAAGGAGGCCTGGGCGCGCGTCGCGCGAGCAGAAAATCCAAAATAGATACCCGGGGGAGTACCCAAGGGTCACGAGCAAAGTTGCAGAAGCGGGGAAGGGCTGGGACGCGCGCCTGGACGCGCGCGGTCGCGCATCCGGGGCGGCTATGACCCGTGCCCCGCCCGCAAGGGGGCTTGCCAACCTACTACCCGCGTGGGGCATCCGGCCAAGGTCCACCCCGGGGGTTCCTGGGTCGCGAGTAGCATTGCAAATTCGAAGGCATGCCCCACGTCTGCGCTCGCCCAGCATGACCCGCGTCCAGCGCTGCCAGGACCCGAGCACGCCTGCGCCCGTGCGCGCGCCCGGTGCCCCACGCCCGGCGCTGCCAGGACCCGCGCCCGCCCGCGCCCGTGCGCACGCCCGGTGCCCCGCGCTCGAAGCTGCCAGGACCCGCGCCCGCCCGCGCGCCCGGCACTGCAAGGACCCACCCCCGCCCGTGCCCGTGCGCACGCCCGACGCCCCGCGCCCTTCACAGCCAGGACCCGCGCCCGCCCGCGCCCGTGCGCGCGACCGGTGCCCCGCGCCCGACGCTGCCAGGACCCGCGCCCGCCCGTGCCCAGCGCTGCCAGGACCCGCGCCCGTGCGCGCGAACGGTGCCCCGCGCCCATGCGCGCGCCCTGGGACTCGAGCCCGGCACTACCAGGACCCGCGCACGCCCGTACCCATGCGCGCGCCCTGGGACTCGAGCCCGGCGGTGCCAGGACCCGTGCACGCCCGCGCCCTTGAGCGCGCACGTGGACTCGAGGCCGGCGGTGCCAGGACCCGTGCACGCCTGTGCCATGACCGGGCGCGCGCGCGCCGGTTACCCATGCACTCCCGTGCCATGACACGGGCGCGCGCGCGGCGGGTTACCCGTGCACTCCCGTGCCATGACCCGCGCACGCCCGTGCCATGACACGTGCGTGCGCGCGTCCGATGACCCGTGCACTCTCGTGCCATGACCCGCGCACGCCCGTGCCATGACCCGGGCGCGCGCGCGCCCGGTGACCCATGCACTCTCATGCCATGACCGGGGCGCGCGCATGCCCGGTGACCCTTGCACTCCCGTGCCATGAACCGCGCATGCCCGTGCCATGACCCGGCACGCACGCCCGGTGACCCGTGCACTCCGGTGCCATGACCCGTGCGCGCGCGCGCCCGGTGACCCGTGCACTTTCGTGCCATGACCGTGCACGCCCGCGCGCTGCCCCTTGCGCCCGGCAGCGCCGTGACCCGCGCACGCCCGCGCTCTTGCGGATGCCCGGGGCCTTGCCCCAGCCGATGCCATGACCCGTGCATGCCGCGCCCGGCGGTGACACGACCAACGCACGCTCGGGGCCTTGCGCCCGCTCCCTTGCATGCGGCCGTGGCCTAGAGCCAGGCGGTGCCGCGACCCGTGCACGCCCGCGCCCGGTGGTGCCATGACCCGCTCATGCCCGTGCCAAGACCCGCGCGCGCGCCTGGTGCTATGCACCGGCCGTGCCATGACCAGCACGCGCCGTGCCAGGACCGGCACGTGCCGTGCCCTCGTGCGAGCTCGGTGCCTCGCACTCGCCCGTGCCATGACCGGTGCACACCTTGGAACGACCCGCGCGTGCCTTGCGCCAGCCCGTGCCACGGACCGCGCCCGGCTCCTCGCGCCCGGCAGCACCGTGACCTGTGCAAGCCCGTGCCACGACCCGGGCGCGCGCCGGGTGACACGCGCCAGGCGGCCCCGTGACCGCCGCGCGCTCGTTCCATGTCACGCGCGCGCGCGCCCGTGCCATGTCACGCGCGCGCGTGCCCGGCGGCGCCATGACCCGCGCACGCCCGTGGCATGCCCGCGCACGCCTATGCCGTGGCCCGCGCGCGCGCTCGGTGACCCGTGCCTGGCAGCACCGTGACCCGTGCAAGCCCGCGCCGCGACCCGCGCGCGCGCCCGGCGACCCGCGCCCGGCTGCTCCGTGACCCGCGCACGCCCGTGCTGTGGCCCGTGCACACCAGTGCCATGACCTGCGCACGTTGCCTTGCACCCGACGGTGCCGTGACCCGCGCATGCCCGCGCCGGGACACGCACCCGTTGACTTGCGCACGGCAGCTTCGTGACCCACGCACGCCCGCACCGTGACCCGCGCCTGCGCGGGCCCGGTGACCCGCGCATGCCAGTGCCATGACCCGTGCATGCCCGAGCCCACAGTGCCCTTGTGCGCGCCCGGCGGTGGCATGACCCGCGCACGCCCGTGCCACGACCCGCGTGCGTGCGCTCTCGTTGCCCTGCGCATGGCAGCGCCGTGACCAGCGCACGCCCATGCCATGACTCGCGCGCGCTCGAGCCCGCCGTGCCCTTGTGCGTGCCCGGTGCCTCGCGCCCGGTGGTGCCATGACCCGCGCGCGCACGCCCGTCGCCCTGCGCATGGCAGTGCCGTGACCCACGCGCTTCCGTGCCATGGCTCGCGCACGAGCGCCCGGTGACCCGCGCACGACGCGCCCGGTGACCTGCGCACGCCGTGCCACGACGCATGCGTGCTAGTTCCACGACCCGCGCGCGCCCAAGCCCGCCGTGCCCTTGTGCGCGTCCGGGGCCTCGCGCCCGGCGGGACATGGCCCGCGCGTGCCCGGTGACTTGCGACCGGCTGTGCCATGGCCGGGGCACGCCCCTGCGGTGACCCGCGCACGCCAGATGACCTGCACCCGATGGTGCCGCGACCCGCGCGCCCGCGTGCGTCCCGCGGCCTGCCGTCACCACCAGAATCAGAAAGAGACTCCAACCAATTCAAGCCCATTCCGAATCTTTATGGTTGGACTAGAGAGTCCGGTAACCTTTCTTTATTTTGAGTCCAAAAGAATCATGTAAGTCGAGTCCATGTTGGGTCCTGTAATCTTTCTTTTGAGTCCAAAATAATCATGTAAGTCGAGTCCATATCGGGTCTAGTCTTAGTCCAATCCAAATGGGTCAACTAGCATCAAGCCTAAAGAAGACTCACAATGTATACCCCAAATCAAGACCAAAGCCAACTCAATTGGGGACCACATGCCACATCACTTGCGCCACCTCAACTTGGGACCACATGCCACGTCAAGAGGGGACCACATGCCACCTCACACGCCACCTCACCACAAGAGGGTGCCATCCCAAGTTCAAATTCAAGGAAGTTGGCCAAGGAGGATTTCAAGCAAGAAAATCAGCCCTCTCCCCTTATATTACTCCACTTGTTTAGGGATTTGAAATTTCAAAATTTGTAAGGCTTTATTTAAAGCCTTGGATGCCCCTTGTAAAGAATTGATGAGTGAATACAAATTTCCAGCACTTTTCTATGTGTTTCTATGTGCCTATGTGGATCTTTGTGCCTAAGTGAACCTCTTCCTCTCCTCCACCATTTCTTCTCCCTAATCCTTCTCTTTTACTCTTCATCTTCCAAGCAATCCTCTTCCTTCAAAGTGAATTAAGGACATCCTCTCAAGAAGAAGATCAACACCAACACAAGCTTCCACCATGGCGCCAAGGATCATTTCCATCAAACTCTCCTTTTGAGTTCCATCAATCTTCTTACTTTTAATTAAGTTTCAAATCATCTTGGTTTCTTTGTTACAGGGTTCTCTAGGCTCCAGATCCAAGAGGAAGGATTACTTGCTACAAACCAGAAAGTTAGAAGGCCCATCTTATGTGGTATGATCTTTCATTTGAGAACCTTAAGAGTGAATCCCTTGTGCTTGAGATTTCAATGCTTGAATTCCTAGTATTTTAAGATCGGGATCATTAAATAGGGCTAGCTTGACTTGTGTGCGAATTCTAATCTTGTCCTATTTCTTTAAGATTTTGATAGTCCTCCTAGCTGGGTTTAAGTATAAGCATTTAGGGTTTCTTATTTAGATCTCCTTGATCTTATATGTTGAATCACTCATATGCAAGTAGGAATTGCTAGTTAAATTTTGGTTAATCTCCTTTAGAGTTACATGTTTGCATCCTCATCATGCATATCACACCAATCTTGGTATCAGAGCATGGTAGAATAAGTTCCTGATTGCATAGCATTAAGTCCTTGAAGTACTTGGATCGGGGGCGTTACCAGGCCGTCCGGTCTTAGGAGAAAGTAGGGTTTAAACACCCTCTCTTCCCATTCCACGGGGATCTCCTAAGGCGTGTCGGGGTGCCATTGTGATTGACCCGTGAAAAAGAAAGCCAAAGGACTTTTTAGATTTCATTTGTGAATTTTGTATTGGTCACGTTCTGTTTTTCTGCTTGCTGTATTTCTGTAGGCTGACTGTAATCCGCCTGCAACTCCAAAGGCAAGTATCACATTCCTAGTTGGAATATTTGTTTTCCTATTCCATTTTAAGTTGTTTGTCACCGTTTTAAATTTCAATCTAAGAAAAAAATCACAAAAAAAATGAAAATTCCTGCAGTCCATCAGTGTTATTAAGGTTTCTGTTCTGTTCCTTTTCATTATCTTCATTTCAAAATCTTCCTAGAATAGTACAGATTTTATTTTGAAATTTCGTTTCATCTGGTATGTCATCTATAAGTTAGGAGTTTTCTGTGATTTTTTTAAATTTTTTTGACATTTATTTCTATACTTATCAACACCACATTTAAACTGCAACACACTACTTCTGCACCTGAAATTTGAAATTTGCATGCATCTCATGGCAAATCAAATTAAGGGCATGAAATTGACATAGGGTGAGGATTTCATCACCTGTCCCTAGCCCAAAAATCACCAAATTGCATATCGACCTAATCCCTAACTAAAATTGATTAGACATTAATTGCCCTAGTGGGTTAGGAACATCAATTTGGTCGAGTCCGGGTTATTGTCAACTCATTGTGTCAACTAGTCTTGTGTGTGCCCTATTACTTGGTGTCTAGAATTGGGACTAAGGGCTTGGGTGCTGATCCGTCTATCGGGCCAATTCCACCGGGCCTAGGTAGGCCAGAGACAGGATCTCACACTCCCCTTGTTCTAAAACCTGGCCAAGTATAGAGTTACTACAATCTAGCTTGCCACCTTGATTAGGCAACTAGCTTGGAACTCTAGGTCTAGTTCAATTCAATTGGGAAAGCTTGTGCAACCCATTTCTTCATCTATTATTGGAAGCTGGTGTCAAGGATAGAGGTTAAGTGGCTCAAGCCTAAGCGGTTCTTGTGGTTTTTAATTAGGACCCAGTGAAAGCTGGGGGAACCTCCCACAGACCCACCTCCTGACTGGCCAGTGGAAGAGAGTAGCTGTTGATTTGATTGTATCTAGTCAACTCAGTTTATTTGGACTAACCGGTTTAGAAAACTCATAGTTCGGGTCTGAGTCTAATTGTTTGCATGACAACTAGGTCAGGCACACCTTACCACCCTTCACAAGCCCAACCTAGTTCATCCATGGATACTAGTATGGAAAGCCTTATGAGATCTATGATCGAGAAGATGGACCGTTTGGATGCTAAATTTGGTCAGTTCGAGGAAAGGGTAGGAGCCCTAGAAGAAGCTAGGTTGACCCCAACTGAACCACCTTCACCCAAATTACCTTCAGTTCATCCTAGAACCCAACGACAGGAACACACACCTGACCCAATTCAAAGAAGACCGCATCAAGATTATGTTGATCATACTCCAGAGCCACCTCCTAGAAGACCTCACTATGATACTTTTGATCAGGATGATCGGGCCCTAAGGAACATCCGTCTAGATGCACCAACCTTTGAGGGAAGCCTAGATCCTAAGGTGTACATAGACTGGGAGGCTGACATGGACCAGTATTTTGACTGGTATGATATGTCTGAAGAGAGAAGATTTAAGTTTGCCAGAATCAGACTAGTTCGTCAGGCTCGATTATATTGGGGAAACGTGGAACGCATATCAAGGCAAAGGGGAGATTTACCTATAGCAACATGGAGAGATATGAAGAGGAAACTTAGAGAGAAATATCTGCCTATGTCTTATCAGCAAAGGTTATTAGATCAGTGGCAACGATTGACGCAGGGTAACAAGACCGTTTCTGAATACGTTGCTAAATTTGATGAGTTTGTGATGCGATGCAACGTAGTCGAATCTGAAGCAGCCACTTTATCAAGGTTTAGATCAGGGTTGAATGATGATATAAAAGGGGAACTGTTTTTAAGGGAAGTCCATGATTTAGATCAGGCATACCAAGTTGCCACGGACTATGAGAGGTTTCAAAGGAGAGCTACATTTAGACGACCTGAACCTATTAGGTTTAACCCTCCTGTTAGCAGGCCTAGTTCAGTCCCTGGTACAACCAATAGACCAAGATCCAGCTCGAATCTAACCCTAGGCACAACCCTGCCATTCCCCCAATTCCTAGAGAAGACAAAGGAAAGAGCCCTGAAGTTCGAGGTGAGAGGGAGCGAGTCTGCTATAAGTGTCGTAAACCAGGTCATTTCATGAGCCAATGTCCCTCTAGAGCTTTACATATAGGGGAGGCAGAAGAAGGTGAATCAGAATCCCTGGAGAATGATGAAGAGGAGGTTTATGAAGCAGGGGATGGCTTGGCTGATGAGTATGAAGGAGATGAAGAGAACATAGACTCATCAGATTTGCTAGGAGTTGTGAGACGTATCATGACACAGACCAAGGAGCAAGAAGACTGGCGTAGAACTAGCATCCTACACACATTTGTTAGGATAGGAGAAAAGGTCTGTAAGATCGTCATCGATAGTGGAAGCTGTGTCAATGCCATTTCCACTAATGCAGCCAAAAGTCTAGGATTACCCATTGTACCACATCCCAATCCATATAAGGTGTCCTGGATCGATTCCACTTCTATACCAATCAAGTCAAGATGTCAGGTTCAAGTCCAGCTTCAATCCTATCAGGGAAGGATCTGGTGTGATGTGCTTCCTATGGGGGTAAGTAGCATCATCTTAGGCAGGCCATGGCTATTTGATCATGATGTGACCATCTTTGGTCGATCAAACTCCTGTGCTTTCAATTTCAATGGTAAGAAAATTGTCATTCATCCAACCCAGCCTAAGGATAATGTCAAGAGAGGAGCTAGCAGCTTGAAAGATAAGAAGACTGGATTAAATTTAATAGGTGCAAAAGAATTAGAGCAAGATATCATGGAGGGAGCACCTATTTGGGTAGTAGCTGCTAAGGAAATTAAGGACCACAGGCCTGTAGAACACCCTCAAGAGGTGGTCCAATTATTGAAAGAATTTGAGGATGTGTTTCCAGAAGATCTCCCCGATAACCTCCCACCTGTAAGAGACATACAACACGCAATAGATTTAATCCCTGGAGCGACTTTACCAAATTTGCCTCACTATAGGATGAACCCAACTGAACACCAGGAACTGCAAAGGCAAGTGGGTGAACTTCTTAGGAAGGGGTTTATTAAGGAAAGCTTAAGTCCATGTGCAGTCCCTGCTCTGCTGACCCCTAAGAAAGATGGCACCTGGAGGTTGTGTATAGATAGCCGTGCCATTAATAAGATCACTGTAAAGTATAGATTCCCAATCCCAAGACTAGACGACATGTTAGATATGATAGCTGGATCGACAATTTTTTCCAAGATAGACCTAAAAAGTGGCTATCACCAGGTTAGGGTTAGGCCTGGAGATGAATGGAAGACCGCTTTTAAGACTAAAGATGGATTATATGAGTGGTTAGTCATGCCGTTCGGTCTGTCCAATGCACCCAGCACTTTTATGAGAATAATGAATCAGGTGTTAAAGGTTTTTATCGGAAGATTTGTAGTGGTCTATTTTGATGATATACTTATATATAGCAAAACAAAGGAAGACCACTTAACCCACCTGAAACAAGTTTGTCAAGTCCTGAGAAAAGATAGTCTCTATGCCAATATCAAGAAGTGTGATTTCCTGACAAATAGAGTTATCTTTCTAGGATTCGTAGTCACATCTGAAGGGGTGTCCGCTGATCCTGAGAAAATTAAATCCATAGTAGAGTGGCCTACGCCTAAGACTATCCACGACGTCCGTAGTTTCCATGGGTTATCCACCTTCTATAGAAGGTTTATCAAAGGATTCAGTACGATAGTGGCACCAATCACTGATTGTATTAGGAAGGGAAATTTCGAGTGGACTAAAGCAGCAGGTAAGGCCTTCCTAACAATTAAGGAGAAAATGACACAAGCACCTGTCTTAAGGTTACCCGATTTTACCAAGGTGTTTGAGGTTGCTTGTGATGCTTCTGGGGTCGGAATTGGAGGTGTCTTGAGTCAAGAGAATCACCCAGTAGCATACTTCAGTGAAAAGTTAAATGAGGCGAGACTAAGGTATTCCACGTATGATAAGGAACTGTATGCTGTAGTTCAAGCTCTACGATATTGGAGGCATTATCTTCTACCCCACGAGTTTGTCCTGTTCTCTGATCATGAAGCTCTTAGGTTCCTTAGTTCTCAAAAGAAATTAAACCCTAGGCACGGAAAATGGGTAGAATTCATACAAGCTTACACGTTCGTTTTGAAACATCGTGCCGGTACTGAAAATAGGGTTGCCGATGCATTGAGCCGCCGTTCTATGTTGTTAACCTCTGTGAGCACTGAAGTAGTAGGGTTCGATAGATTGAAAGATGAATATCCCACATGTCCTGATTTTGGTCACATCTATCAATCCCTCCAACAAAGATCATCTAGTGAACCTAGTGATTATACACTGTTAGATGGATACCTTTTCAAAGGAAATCAGTTGTGTATTCCCAAGACCTCTGTTAGGGAATTTCTGATCTGGGAAGTCCATGCTGGAGGTTTAGCAGGACATTTTGGCAGGAACAAAACCATCCTAGCAATGGAAGAACAATTTTTTTGGCCTGGTCTTAAAAAGAGCGTTGCCCAGATCGTAGCTCAGTGTCGGACCTGTGCTGTTGCAAAACAGCAAAGACAGAACACCGGTCTGTACACGCCCTTACCTGTCCCTGATGGTCCATGGCAAGATATCAGTATGGATTTTGTGGTAGGTCTACCTAAAACTTCTAGGAAACATGACTCTGTTTTTGTGGTTGTCGATCGTTTCTCCAAAATGGCGCACTTCATCCCGTGTTCTCAAACTTTAGACGCTTCGAAAGTGGCCAAGCTTTTCTTAGATCAGGTGGTTAAGCTTCATGGTTTACCCAAGACCATTGTGTCAGATAGAGATGTCAAGTTCACTAGCTACTTCTGGAAAACCCTCTGGCACATGTTAGGTACTAAGCTGAAATTCTCTACGGCCTATCATCCTCAAACCGATGGCCAAACTGAAGTAATAAACCGAAGCTTAGGAAATCTCTTAAGATGTTTAGTCGGCGACAACCTAGGAAACTGGGACTTACTACTTCCTCGTGCTGAATTTGCCTACAATAGTTCGATCAATAGGTCTATTGGGAAAAGTCCATTCGAAGTGGTCCATGGATACAAACCTAGGAAACCTTTAAACCTAATTCCATTACCAGTACATACACGAATATCTGAGTCTGCTGAGTCATATGCACAGCATATTAAGAATTTGCACAAGGAGATTAATCAGAAGATTCAAACAAGCAATGAACTCTATAGGCATATGGCTAACTCACATAAACGGTTAAAGGAATTTAATGAAGGAGACTCTGTAATGATTAGGCTTAAACCAGAAAGGTTTCCTCCGGGAACTATGAAGAAACTCCATGCTCGGGGAGCCGGACCCTTCAAAATAATAAAGAAAATTGGACCTAATGCTTATG
>CM038041.1:104503363-104522751 GCA_021397845.1 Areca catechu
GTTTTCTTGGAGTTTTTGGGCTGCCTGCTCATGGAAGGAGTCTTGGGAAGAGAATTTGATGCCTAAAGTGTGGGTTAGTCCTATTAGTCCCACATGGGAAGTGTATGAAATTTTATTTCTTTGTTATGTCTATATATTCAACTCCATGTAACTCTTGAAAAAATGATGAATGAAATCAATTTCTTTGTGAACAACTTTGTGTTTCTCTCTTTTGCACTTGTATTCAAGTGTTGAACTCCGTGAGGGAGTAAATCCGGGTTCCCTAGGAACCTTGAGGAGGTGTGAGATCTCCAACCCCAAAACCCTAGCTTAGTCCACCCATCTCTACTCCACCACCACCAAACCCTAATTTTCCATCTACATCCCACGGCCCCTCTCTTCCACATAGAGGCCGACAACCAGCATCCAGGTTTAGATCAACTGTTTCAACTACATAGCAAGTTTAACGAAGAGTCAGATCAGTATCAAGATCTTCGGAACTTCTACATCCAACAATCTTCATTAAGTCCTCAGGTCAGTGTCTTTCTTTGAGTTTCTGGTTCTTTTTTTTGTTCTTCTTCTTCCAGATCCTGAGTTCGAGAAGAAGGCCAACCTTGCCATAGGACTACAATCCGAGGATCCATTGCGAAGATACCCCGTCTCCAAGGATCCTACAATCTGCTCGAGAGTGTCCTTCAATTGAAGCAACGAGAGATATCACAGTCAGGTATAAAACCTTCTCTTCTCTCTTCGTCTGTTTCTTGAAAGAGGAGTAAACCCTAGGTCTGGGGGTTTCTCAATCCCCAGCGATCCTGCTCGAGAGTGTCCTTCAATTGAAGCAACGAGAGATATCACAGTCAGGTATAAAACCTTCTCTTCTCTCTTCGTCTGTTTCTTGAAAGAGGAGTAAACCCTAGGTCTGGGGGTTTCTCAATCCCCAGCGATCCTACTTCTGAGTTACTCTGATAATCAACTCCTTTTAATTGTGCTTTCTATCATTTCTTAGTTTCTTTCAACATTAGTTTATCTTTCCTTTGAGTCAAAGCTGACTTCTGAAAATATATATATATAAAAAAATATTAATTTTAATTTGCTTCCGCATTCCATATATCTGTTCTACATCATTTTTGGTACTAGAGCTTTCGTACTGCATCAATTTTGGTATCAGAGCTTCCATTCTGTATCATTTTTGGTATCAGAGCTTTCGTTCTGCATCAATTTTGGTATCAGAGCTTTCGTTCTGCATCATTTTTGGTATCAGAGCCCTGTCTAGGGTTTCTGACTTGCTTGCATGTTTTGATTGTCTCTCTTTTTTACTTTGTCTGCTCGAAGTAGACTCCCCAGGATGTCCGGTCCTAGGAACGAAGCGAGATGCAAGCCTCTTCTTCCCATTCTATGGGGTGTTCCTAGGGCGTGTAGGGGATCCGCTGGGTTACAACTTCGTAGCAGGAATTGTAAACGGGGGAAGCATTCTATTTTCAGTCTGTAACTACTCTGTTGTAGGAATTATTTCTCATTACAGGTAACTCCAAATTATGTGATTTTTATTTTGCTGGAACCAGTATAATTGAAACTATTTTATATAATTTTACTGTGATTTATTGGTTTCCGTGAAATTTATGAGAGTTAAATTACAGCAACTCTATTTCTATGTTTCTGCATTTCATTTTTTTTTTGAGTGATCATCTCCTAATTCATCTTAAGGGAAATTGAGCATCTAAGATAAGGGAAGGAGTTGATAACCTCTCCTTAGACCAAAACCACCACCCATTCATTCGATCCTAAGCCTAATTTTAAGATTTATTAGACTTAATTTGCCCTAGTGGGCTAGGGACACCAACAAGTCGGGTCTAGGCTAATGTTGAGTCAGTTTGTCTAGTTACTCTATGTGTGCTTTGTACTCAGTGTCTAGAATGGTGGTTCAGGGATTCTATACCGAAGGGCTTGTGTGCTGGTCCGCCTACCTGGCCAATCTCTGATTGGTGTCTAGGATTGGCAATTAGGGACCTAACACTTCCCTTACACCTGCCTGGCTGAGTCCCGAGTTACTACAGGCTAGCTTGACACTCTGATTGGGCATCTAGTTTGGGCTCTAGGTCTAGTTAGCCCGTAGTCGTTTTAGTCGAGTCTCATTTGGTGTGCTTGCTTGCATCATCATGTCCACCCGGAACGAAGTACCCTACCAACCTGATCAAACCCAACCTGATTTAGAGGCCATGATTAGAACTCTTATCGAAAGTATGACCAAATTGAGTCAGGATATGAATGAGGGTTTTTCCCAGTTTAGAGACCGAGCCCAGGTGATGGGGAACTAAAATGCATGCAATTTTTTTTATATGTTTTATATGTGGGGTTGGGTGATTAATTCCCGAATTTTAGATTAAAATAAGTTATAGGGAATTTTATATGAATTTTAGAAGATCAGCATGCAGATTAGGACCTAGAAAAGTAGAAAAGAAGGATCGCCGGGGCTGAGAAGCCTCGGTTAGGGCAAGTTCTCCTATAATAAAACTACTGGAGGTAGAGGGGTGTACCTGACAATGTCTGTGAAGATCGCAGCAAAAGGGTCTCTCATTCCTCGACGGATGCGGCCTGGAAAATCGAGCCAAAGACCCGCGGATACCCGGCTTTCTGCTCGGTGATCCGATTGAGGCTTGGCTGGAGTCGTTGGATTCGTAGGAACTCGGGGACCTGCAAACGACCTGTCAGGGGTTAGAAAACTCACAAAGGAACAAGAAAATAAAAGAAAAACAGCAAGGGAAGGCTTCTTTTGGAGTGGGCGTCCAGGGATCTGAGATGCTTGTTGGTAGCAGGAAGATGATTGCAGCACTGGGAAGAAGAACTCTCGCAAACCCCTTTATGCACACAGCAGGGTATCACACAACTCAATAGAAGAACTCAAGGTTTTCATTCATCAAAAAATTTCCTCATACAAGAGGCTAGGGTCCCTTAAATAGACCCTTAACCTTGGGCTCCAAGTAAGGGTACATAAGTCTTTACATAAGAATCCTTTTCCCTCTCAAACCCTAGCTAGAAAATAAGGAAATATTAGGTAGAAAAATCCCTAAAATTTTTCTTGACTTGGTCAAGACTCCAAGGACGCCTAGGGGGGCGTGTTGGGCTTCTAGGAGCAGCAAAAGGCCGGCCCAAAGGGGCCCGGGTGCATGGGTTTGGGCCTCTGGAAGCTGGGGTGGCCTGGTAGCCAGGTAGCAGGAATATTCCCTGGTATCTTGCTTCTTAGGGGCTTGGGCTTGGCACCTGGGCTTGATTTCATTGGGCTAGGATGCAGATGGACCTCTGGAATCATGGATGCCCTTATTTATGAATATACTTTGGCATCTGGAAGGGAATCTGGGCATCTGGAGGGCATCTGCAAGGAATCAGGGTTTCTGATTTTTCTCCTGGGGTCTTCAAATCTTCAAGCTGGGTTGGACTTGGGCTAAACTTCCATGTCTTCAATCTGGCTGGACTTGGTCTTCACTTGTATAATATAGTCTTGAGTCTTCAGTATGCTTGGACAGGACTCAAAAAAATAAAATTAGCTCAACATGAGCTAACTAGCATTGGACTGAACTAGCTCAACATGAGCTGACTAGTACAGAAGTGAAATAACAACTAAAAATACTCAAATAACAACTAAAATGGACTCAGATGAGCTAAGCCCTTATTACAGATGGACTCATAAATTATTGATCAATTACAGAGGGTTGAGAAGCCTCTTCCTTATTCTGGTGCCTTTGGTGTCCGCACCAATTCTCCCGGGGTGGGAGGAACTCGACCCTGTCGAGTGAAGATCAGACTGGCTCACATATCTCTCGAGAAGGTCTGGGTTGAGGCATTGCAAGTCCTCTCGAGAAATCTACGAATCGTCCGACTCTGGCTGGCCTTGCCATCGGATCAGGAAGCATTGATAGTCACGGCCCCGGGTCGTGATGGCTTGATCGTCCAGGATACGCTCGATCCGTTCTCCTCTCTCAGGCCAATTTGTTAGTGGACACTCTGGGTTAGGGTCACTCACAATGAAAAGGAATAGGTCCAAAGGCCTTACTAGGTATCGCTGCCGGTTCCCTATACTCAACCAGGTCTGTAATATTGAAGGTAGAACTAATGCCCAAATCCGAAGGCAAGTCTAACACCTAGGCATTTGATCCAATCCTTCTCTATCACTTTAAAAGGTCCGGCTCTGCGAGCATGAAGCTTCTTTTAGGCCTAAGCCTAACCAAGATAGAATCCACTACATCAAATTCTTTGACCCTTCTTCGGGAATTAGCCAGTTGTTTTAAGATTAGTGCGGGTGGTGAACATGCTAGGCACATGCAGACAAATGATGCAAAGGACTCATACTGACACCTAACAGACTCGACTATGCATTCCTATCGAAGGAAATTTTATTGAACTCTTTGGATCTAAACCTAATAGATTATAGGTTCTCTAGGTTTGATCCTAGCTTGACATGCACATGAAAATTTACAGTGAACTCCTAGCAAATTCCAAAGAGTATGCCAGAAGTAAGATGCAAACCTAACATGCGTGATGAATGCATGCAGTATGCTAATCTCAGCTAAATGCAATCTAATGATCCTAGAAATGCTGGAGGTGTCAGGAAAGGGCAGAAAATAGGAAGTGGGTTCAGAATTAGTTTGGTAAGGTAGAGAAAAAGGTTCATGGTTAGTTGGATAAAATAGGATAACAGACGGGGTGTCAGGAACTAATCCTATACTAATGAGGTTAACCTTATGAGGTTGAGCTATATCTACAGGATTTGCATAATGGAAGGATGGGTCACTAATTTCGGGGAAGAGGTCCTTAATGGGAACTATAGGAGGGGACTCATCTTGAAGGTATTGATTCAAAGAGATCAGGTCCTTAATAAATTCTTCTGGTTCTTGTATTTTTGGACTAGACTCTATAATTTGGCTCTCCTCTATGGTTTCCTCAGGTAAGGCTCTAGCAGCAGTACCTAGGTTCTCTTCCTCTATTTGTTCTTCCATTATAGCTTTAGGTTGGATGTGGTCAAGGTCAACTAGCTCTGGGTTGGAATCTACCTGGGTATCTACTGGGTCAGCTAATTCTAGGTCTACTAAAGGTGTCTCCTCTTCTCCCTCATACTCATCCACTAGGCTCACATCAGCTTCATACACTTCCACGTTAATGTAAGCCTTGCGAATCTCAGGAATGGTTGGAGAAGGTCGGCTAGCAGGAAATTGGTTAGGTTCTGGTCTCTGATTATGGGTACCACTCCTAGTAGGTTCAGGTTGTATAAGAGGTAGTGGCTCACTATTGGGTTCATATTTAGGGATACTCATCCTATAGGGTTCAAGTTGACTAGGGGAAGCATGACTAGTATTAGGCTGATACTTAGGGGTTATGGGTTCTCTAAGCTCATAGGACAAGGGTGCAGATCTATGGGTCATGGGATTATAGGATCTGGGGTCATAGGATTTTGGATCAGCTCTATGATCAGGTTCTAAGGTTGGATCAAGGTATGGGGTCCTCCTAAGGTTGGGCTCTCTATATGGGTCAGGATATTGGGTCCTCCTAGGATTGGACTCCCTATATGGGTCAGAATACTGGGTTCTCCAAGGGTTGGAC
This sequence comes from Areca catechu, assembly GCA_021397845.1. Taxonomy (NCBI): domain Eukaryota; kingdom Viridiplantae; phylum Streptophyta; class Magnoliopsida; order Arecales; family Arecaceae; genus Areca; species Areca catechu. Next base: position 104,508,935 of record CM038041.1, read on the forward strand.
TCCCTATATGGGTCAGAATATTGGGTTCTCCTAGGGTTTGACTCCCTATATGGGTCAGAATATTGGGTGTTGGGTCTACTAGGCTCATAGGGTATGGGTGTATAGGATCTATGATCATGGGATCTAGAGTCATAGGATCTAGGTTCATAGGTTATGGATTCATAAGTTCTAGGTTCATAGGATTTAGAGTCATAAGATCTATAGGTTGTGGGTATACTAGGCTTATAGGGAGAGGGTAAATAGGATCTATCTTCTTGGTCTATAAAATCCTGATTGGGTCTTCTAGGACTAACCTTAGGGATTGGGTCAGGATGATGGGCTCTCCTAGGTTCAGCCTCAAGGTATGGATCAGGGTTTGGGGTCCTCCTAGGTTGAGGATTGTAGTACGGGTCAGGATAAGGGGCTCTCCTAGGTTCGACCTCATGGTATAGATCAGGGTTTGGGGTCCTCCTAGGTTGAGGGGAGTCAGGATCTGGCTCAGACTGTGACCCATGGGTTTTTCTTGGGGTCCCTACCCGGACTTTTAACTGATCAAACCTATTGGCACGATAGTCAATTCTATCATTGGTTTGAATACGAGACTGAGTTAACTGGGTCATCTGGATAGTTATCTGGGCAATTTGATCAGCTAGGGCTTTTATTTGGGCTTGTGAATTTTCCATGGGTTCAGACATTTATGAAGGAGGTGGGTGATATGAAACTCCTGATCTAGTGCTCATGCAAGACTCGATCAGACCGACTATAGCTGACTAAACCTAAAGTCCAAACTAGATGCTCAATAAGGGTGGCAAACTAGCCTATGGTAACCCTGTACTCAGCCAGGCAGGTGTAAGGGGAGTGTTAGGTCCCTGATTGCCAATCCTAGACACCAATCAGAGATTGGCCAGGTAGGCGGACCAGCACACAAGCCCTTCGGGATTGAATCCCTAAACCACCGTTCTAGACACTAAGCACAAGGCATACACAGGTTAACTTGACACAGTGATCTAACACTAGCCCGGACCCGACCAGTTGGTGTCCCTAGCCCACTAGGACAAATTAAGTCTAATTAATTTTAGGTTAAGGCTTGGGACTGAATGCAAGGGATGTGGTTTTGGGCTAAGGAGAGGTGATCAAATCCTCCCCCCATCTGATATAGCAAGAGTGCCCTTAAAAGGAAATTATGCAATGATGGCAGGCAGATGAGGATGCAAATTAGGGTTTAGATATTTATATTTTTTTTTTTGGTATTTTTGGAAAATATGTATATATATATATTTTTTTTTTTTGGTATTTTTTTAAATAGAAGAAAACTTGCAAATCATGACCTAATATACTGGAAATATACTAAAATTAAGAAATATGCAAAAACTCCTAAACAAAACCTTAAAACTTCCAAACATGTCTTGCTAAAAAAAACAGAGCCGAAAATTTGCAGGCCCTATTTCGGCTTTCAGAATATTCACAGGCCATAATAAAATCTGAAAAAAGTTTTAAAATTACTGTGAATTATGATAAATCCAGGAAAATAAATTTCAGAATTTTTGGAGTTTTTAACAGGGAGAAATAATTAAAATAACAGAGTATATACGGACTGAAAAATTACAGAAAACAAGCCCTAATCTAAGCTCTGATACCAAATGATGGGGAACTAATATGCATGCAATTTTTTTTATATGTTTTATATGTGGGGTTGGGTGATTAATTCCCGAATTTCAGATTAAAATAAGTTATAGGGAATTTTATATGAATTTTAGAAGATCAGCATGCAGATTAGGACCTAGAAAAGTAGAAAAGAAGGATCGCCGGGGCTGAGAAGCCTCGGTTAGGGCAAGTTCTCCTACAATAAAACTACTGGAGGTAGAGGGGTGTACCTGACAACGTTTGTGAAGATCGCAGCAAAAGGGTCTCTCATTCCTCGATGGATGCGGCCTGGAAAATCGAGCCAAAGACCCGCGGATACCCGGCTTTCTGCTCGGTGATCCAATTGAGGCTTGGCTGGAGTCGTTGGATTCGTAGGAACTCAGGGACCTGTAAACGACCTGTCAGAGGTTAGAAAACTCACAAAGGAACAAGAAAATAAAGGAAAAACAGCAAGGGAAGGCTTCTTTTGGAGTGGGCGTCCAGGGATCTGAGATGCTTGTTGGTAGCAGGAAGATGATTGCAGCACTGGGAAGAAGAACTCTCGCAAACCCCTTTATGCACACAGCAGGGTATCACACAACTCAATAGAAGAACTCAAGGTTTTCATTCATCAAAAAATTTCCTCATACAAGAGGCTAGGGTCCCTTAAATAGACCCTTAACCTTGGGCTCCAAGTAAGGGTACATAAGTCTTTACATAAGAATCATTTTCCCTCTCAAACCCTAGCTAGAAAATAAGGAAATATTAGGTAGAAAAATCCCTAAAATTTTTCTTGACTTGGTCAAGACTCCAAGGATGCCTAGGGGGGCGTGTTGGGCTTCTAGGAGCAGCAAAAGGCCGGCCCAAAGGGGCCCGGGTGCATGGGTTTGGGCCTCTGGAAGCTGGGGTGGCCTGGTAGCCAGGTAGCAGGAATATTCCCTGGTATCTTGCTTCTTAGGGGCTTGGGCTTGGCACCTGGGCTTGATTTCATTGGGCTAGGATGCAGATGGACCTCTTGAATCATGGATGCCCTTATTTATGAATATACTTTGGCATCTGGAAGGGAATCTGGGCATCTGGAGGGCATCTGCAAGGAATCAGGGTTTCTGATTTTTCTCCTGGGGTCTTCAAATCTTCAAGCTGGGTTGGACTTGGGCTAAACTTCCATGTCTTCAATCTGGCTGGACTTGGTCTTCACTTGTATAATATAGTCTTGAGTCTTCAGTATGCTTGGACAGGACTCAAAAAAATAAAATTAGCTCAACATGAGCTAACTAGCATTGGACTGAACTAGCTCAACATGAGCTGACTAGTACAGAAGTTAAATAACAACTAAAAATACTCAAATAACAACTAAAATGGACTCAGATGAGCTAAGCCCTTATTACAGATGGACTCATAAATTATTGATCAATTACAGAGGGTTGAGAAGCCTCTGCCTTATTCTGGTGCCTTTGGTGTCCGCACCACCAGGGACTTGAGAAACGTAGACATCAAAATTGGACCCCTGATCCAAAATTTAATAGGCCCCAACCTCACCCATGCCAGGAGACTAGGAGGACCTTATACCGTGATCCCGAGCATAACCCTAGGAGCCTATATCCATACTTGGTTGACTCAGAAAAGGGACCTGTTAGGAACACCGAACCTTATGCACCCACTTTTGATGGAAGACAAGAGACATATATTAAGTGGGAAGAACAAATGGATCGGTATTTTGAGTGCACTAACATATCGAAATTAGGACAAATTAGGTTGGCCAAAACCAAGTTCTCCAAACATGCTAGGTCGCATTGGTATGCTATTGAGCATGAGTGTTATCAAAGAAAAGAGGAAATATATACTTGGAGAGATATGAGAAGTAAGTTGAGAGATAGGTACCTAGGTAGATCCTATGAGAAAAGACTTTTAGACCAATGGTACCAATTGCGACAAGGTAATAGGCCTGTGTCTAAATATATCGAGGACTTCCAGTGGTATGACATGAAATGCAATACCATTGAGACCGAAGCTCAGATCACATCGAGGTTTAGGGTTGGGTTACACCCAGACATTTATAGGAAGCTATGCCTTGAAAAGACCAATAAGTTAGACCGAGCCTACCAAGAAGCCAAAGACTATGAGTTGTCTTTAAGATATAACCAATCTAGTACTTTGGACTTAAAGCCAACCTCTACCAACTTGAGTCAAGTTCCGATTGATCCGACACCCGTAGTGAACTAGACTTTTGTTTGTTAATTCCCACTTGTGTCACCTCTTGACCAGAAGGATAACACTGAGAAGGAGTTAGGCATGGCCATCCCAAAATTAGTTGACCTGACCAGAGCCGTACTTAAAGAGGAATCAAAGGAGAATAAATTAGAACCTTTCAGTGAGATTGAGGAAGAAATATATGAGCCTGACATAAGTTTGATAAATGAATATGAAGAAGAAGAATTTGAGGATATCTCTCCCGATAATTCAATTAACCAACTCCTACCTGATGGGGTTATTGAGGGGACCCCTGCCACTCAAGGAATTCAGGAGCTAACCCTAAGAGAAGACCCTTTTGAGGAAGTTCAGGAAGAGGAAATTGCACCCAATGAGAGTTTAAGTGAGAATACCTCTGAACTCATTGAGGAATCCAAAGAAGACACCCCTGAGTCAAATCTGGTAGAGAAGTGTGAAGAAGAAAGGGGTTCACAAGAATTGCCCATTGAGAAGGTCCAAGAACAGAAAAAAGACAGTAGCTTAGAGGACTTTTTAGATAAACATTCCAAAGACCTTCCTGATAACCTTTCACCTTCTAGGAGCACCCAGCCTACCCTAGAACTTGCACTTGTAGACCCTCCTAGAGCAAATCATGAGGTTTGGATGAGTGCACCTATAGAACAATGTCCTCATTTTAAGGTCATCCTGAATAACCAAGGTTTGTTTCTTGTTTCTGATAAGACACCTCAAAACTCTGATTCTTATTTCCTACCCTTCCCTGAATCTTCTCATGTTTCTAGAGCTATGGGATTACACTTTACTGAGATCTCTAGGTTGCAAGACTCCTTAGAACCTATTAGGTTTGCAACCTACTTCTGGAAGACCTTATGGCACCTACTAAGCATCCATAATAAGTTTTCATGCTCTGCATGCCCTCCTCCGACCCAAGGTCAAACCTAGAGAGCCTTAGTTTGTTAGGTTTAGACCTAGGATTCCTTTGGAATAAAGTCCATTCTTTAGGAATGCGTCGTCAGTCTAGTTTAGTTTTTCTTGACCCTTTACTAGGCTTTGGCTCAGATTTTGGTTTGATTGAGAGCACCAGGAATTGGGATTTGTATTTTGTCCAGGACTAAATTTGTATATAATGTTTCGATCAATAGGTCTATAGGCTAGAGTCCCTTTAAAATTGTTCATGGATACAAGCCTCGCATACCACTTGATCTGATTTCACTATTAGTCCACACACACAAGTCTCTTGATGCACTTGCATAGCATGTAAAGGACTTGCATAAAGAAATTCATGCCAAAATAAATTTAAGTAATGAAACTTATAAGAAGTTGGCTGATTCTCAAAGGCGAGTCAAAACTTTTGTTGAGGGAGACTATGTAATGATTAGGTTAAGGCCTAAACGGTTTCCTCCTGGAACTGTTAGAAAGTTACATGCTAGAGGAGCTGGACCATTTAGAGTGGTGAAGAGAGTAGGGTCCAATGCCTATGTGCTCGAGTTGCCTTCAGAACTAGGCATTAGCTCCACTTTCAACATTATAGACCTAGTAGAGTATAGAGAGCCAGCTGTGATTCCCAGTGAGCCTTTTTGAGCCTAATCCTGCTATTGAGAGTGAACCCAACCCTGTGTGTCCACCAACAAACTGGCCTGTGAGGAAAGAGCAGATTGAAAAGATCCTGGATGATCAGGTTATCTCTATTCGTAATCGAGGATACCAAAGATACCTGGTCCGCTGGCAAGGAAGGCCAGATTTTGATAACTCTTGGATCTCCCAAGAAGAATTACAAGAATTGGACCAAGACCTCTTGGAGAGATACCAGAGCCAGCTTGATCCATACTCGACAGGGTCGAGTTTCTCCCACCCCGGGAGAATTGGTGCGGGCACCAGACTCAGAAGAAGACTTTAGGGCTCCATCTGGATCTCTGATTGACATTGCCCGAAGAATTAGGGTTTTCTGGTTTTGTAATAAGGGTTGACTTGGTCAACTCAATTTTAGTTTGAGTCTGTATTTCCCTGTAATTTAAATTTTGTTGAGTCATGTTGACTTAATACAAGTCCTAGTAGTGGTCTAGGTCTTCTCCAAGGTGCCACATTTTCTCCCAGGACCAAGCAAGTGGGCGCCACACTCCCAGCCACATGCTAGAGTCCAGGAGGTGCCACATCTCCATCCAGTGTGCCTTGGTCCCCACACCACAAGAAAGTAGGTCCCTTCTTTCATGCGCCACTTGGGGGAGAAATCCATCAAGATACCTCAATCCAAGGAGGAGCCAACTTCTTTCCAGATAAACCCAAGCCAGGATGGCAAAAATTTTTCTTGAAGAGAGGATCAAGGAGGTGCCCCATAATGTTCCATAAAAATCCAAGTTATAAAAGGGAAGAGAGCATGTCTTGGGGAAAAAATCAAGGAGGCACCCAAAAGTTTCCTAAAGTGCCAAAGCCATGAAAGGAAGAAGCCTAAACTTGTGGAGCAAGACTAGGAGGTGTCCAAAAGAGCCAAACCATGAAGGAAAAATCCTTGATTCATGGAGAGATACTAGGAGACACCCCCATAACCTGCCATTTGGAGCTGATTTTCAAGTTTTCTTGGAGTTTTTGGGCTGCCCACTCATGGAAGGAGTCTTGGGAAGAGAATTTGATGCCTAAAGTGTGGGTTAGTCCTATTAGTCCCACATGGGAAGTGTATGAAATTTTATTTCTTTGTTATGTCTATATATTCAACTCTATGTAACTCTTGAAAAAATGATGAATGAAATCAATTTCTTTGTGAGCAACTTTGTGTTTCTCTCTTCCGCACTTGTATTCAAGTGTTGAGCTCCGTGAGGGAGTAAATCTGGGTTCCCTAGGAACCTTGAGGAGGTGTGAGATCTCCAACCCCAAAACCCTAGCTTAGTCCACCCATCTCTACTCCACCACCACCAAACCCTAATTTTCCATCTACATCCCACGGCCCCTCTCTTCCACATAGAGGCCGGCAACCAGCATCCTGGTTTAGATCAACTGTTTCAACTACAGAGCAAGTTCAATGAAGAGTCAGATCAGTATCAAGATCTCCAGAACTTCTACATCCAACAATCTTCATTAAGTCCTCAGTGTCTTTCTTTGAGTTTCTGGTTTTTTTTTTTGTTCTTCTTCTTCCAGATCCTGAGTTCGAGAAGAAGGCCAACCTTGCCATAGGACTACAATCCGAGGATCCATTGCGAAGATACCCCATCTCCAAGGATCCTACAATCTGCTCGAGAGTGTCCTTCAATTGAAGCAACGAGAGATATCACAGTCAGGTATAAAACCTTCTCTTCTCTCTTCCTCTGTTTCTTGAAAGAGGAGTAAACCCTAGGTCTGGGGGTTTCTCAATCCCCAGCGATCCTACTTCTGAGTTACTCTGATAATCCACTCCTTTTAATTGAGCTTTCTGTCATTTCTTAGTTTCTTTCAACATTAGTTTATCTTTCCTTTGAGTCAAAGCCGACTTCTGAAAATATAAATATATATATAAAACTATTAATTTTAATTTGCTTCCGCATTCCACATATCCGTTCTGCATCATTTTTGGTACCAGAGCTTTCGTACTGCATCAATTTTGGTATCAGAGCTTTCGTTCTGCATCATCCGGACGGGGCCGATGGAGCGGGACCGGGAGGTCGACCGGACCAAACTGTGCACCGACCTTGGTTCCGCGCGCGCGCGGCCGCATTTTTCGCCCAAGTGATCCGGACGGGGCCGATGGAGCGGGACCGGGAGGTCGACCGGACCAAAGAGCGCACCGACCTTGGTTCCGCGCGCGCGCGGCCGCATTTTTCGCCCGAGGGATCCGGACGGGGCCGATGGAGCGGGACCGGGAGGTCGTCAGGACCATCAAAAATGGACCTTGGTTCCGCGTGCGCGCGCCTCGATTTCGCCCGAGGGATCCGGACGGAGGTGATGGAGCGGGAGCGGGAGGTCGACCGGACCATCGCACACCGACATTGGAACCGCGCACGCGCGGCCGCGTTTTTCGCCTGAGGGATCCGGACGGCGACGATGGAGTGGGACCGGGAGGTCGACCGGACCGAAGAGTGCACCGACCTTGGTTCCGTGCGCACGCGGCCGCGTTTTTCGCCCGAGGGATCCGGATGGCGACGATGGAGCGGGACCGGGAGTTCGATCGGACCATCGAAAACCGACCTTGGTTCCGCGCGCACGTGGCCGCGATTTCGCCCGAAGGATCTGGACGGAGGCGATGGAGCGGGACCGGAAGGTCGACCGGACCATCGTACACCGACCTTGGTTCCACGTGCGCGCGGCCGTGATCTCGCCCGAAGGATCCGGACGGAGGCGATGGAGCGAGACCGGGAGGTCGACCGGACCATCGCACAACGACCTTGGTTCTGCGCACGCGCGACCGCGTTTTTCGCCCGAAGGATCCGGACGGGGCCGATGGAGCGGGACCGGGAGGTCGACCGGACCAAAGAGCGCACCGACCTTGGTTCCGCGTGCACGCGGCCGCATTTTTCGCCCGAGGGATCCGGACGGTGACGATGGAGCGGGACCGGGAGGTCGACCGGACCATCGAAAACCGACCTTTGTTCCGCGCACGTGCGACCGCGATTTCGCCCGAAGGATCCGGACGGAGGGGATGGAGCGGGACCGGGAGGTCGACCGGACCATCGCACACCGACCTTGGTTCCGCGCGCGCGCGGCCTCATTTACGCCCGAAGGATCCGGACGAAGCTGATGGAGCGGGACTGGGAGGTCGACCGGAGCATCGCACACCGACCTAGGTTCCGCGCGCGCGCGTCGCGTTTTCGCCCGAAGGATCCGGACGGAGCCGAAGGAGCGGGACCGGGAGGTCGACCGGACCGGAGGACACCGACCTTGGTTCCGCGCGCGCGCGGCCGCATTTTCGCCCGAAGGATCCGGATGGAGCCGAAGGACCGGGATGTCGACCGGACCGGACGGCATCGACCATGGTTCCGCGCGTGCGCGGCCGCGAAGATCCGGCACTCGAAAGGGGCGAAGAAGGGGCATCCCGAGGTGTTCCGAGGCACAAAGCTAGCTTGCGAATGCAAGTGAGGACCAAGACTCGCGCACAAATGTCGCTGGACCTGTGTCACGGACGGCCCAGCACGAGGGAGCACCCAGCGCACCCCGTACGCGAGTCCATGATGTCCAGGATGCGCGCACCATGCGTGGGGCAAAAGGGCGGCCAGGACTCGGAACCACACAGCACAGGACGCGAGTCCCGGAGGGCACGACATGGGCGCGATCACAGAGCAGCCAGGACGCGAGTCTAAGGAGGCCTGGGCACGCGCCGCGCGAGCAAAAAATCCAAAACAGATACCCGGGGGAGTACCCAAGGGTCGCGAGCAACGTTGCAGAAGCGGGGGAGGGCCGGGACGCGTGCGGACGCGCATCCGGGGCGGCCATGACCCGCACCCCGCCCGCAAGGGGGCTTGCCAACCTACTACCCGCGCGGGGTATCTGGCCAAGGTCCACCCCGGGGGTTCCTGGGTCGCGAGCAGCATTGCAAATTCGGGAGCATGCCCCGCGTCCGTGCGCGCCCCGCGTGACCCGTGCCCGGCGCTGCCAGGACCCGAGCACGCCCGCGCCCATGCGCGCGCCCGGTGCCCCGCGCCCGACGCTGCCAGGACCCGCGCCGCTGCGCACGCCCGGTGCCCCGCGCCCGGCGCTACCAGGACTCGCGCCCGCCCATGCGCGCGCCCGGTGCCCCGCGCCCGGCGCTTCCAGGACCCGCCCGCGCCCGTGCGCGCGCCTGGTGCCCAGCGCCCGTGCGCGCTCCCGGTGCCCCGCGCCCGGCGCTGCCAGGACCCGCGCCCGCGCGCGCGCCCGGTGCCCCGCGCCCTGCGCAGCCAGGACCTGCGCCCGCCCGCACCCGTGCGCGCGCCCGGTGCCCCACGCCCGCCCGCGCCCGTGCGCGCGCCCGGTGCCCCGCGCCCGGCGCTGCCAGGACCCGTGCCCGACCACGCCCGTGCGCGCGACCGGTGCCCCGCGCTTTAAGGACCCGCGCCCGCCCGCGCCCGTGCGCGCGCCCGGTGACCCGTGCCCGGCCCTGCCAGGACCCGCACCCACCCGGGCCTGTGCGCGCGCCCGGTGCCCAGCGCCCGGCGCTGCCAGGACCCGCGCCTCTGCGCACGCCCGGTGCCCCGTGCCCAGCGCTACCAGGACTCGCGCCCGCCCATGCGCGCGCCCGGTGCCCTGCACCCGGCGCTTCCAGGACCCGCCCGCGCCCGTGCGCGCGCCTGGTGCCCAGCGCCCGTGCGCGCTCCCGGTGCCCCGCGCCCGGCACTGCCAGGACCCGCGCCCGTGCGCGCGCCCGGTGCCCCGCGCCCTGCGCTGCCAGGACCTGCGCCCGCCCGCACCCGTGCGCGCGCCCGGTGCCCCACACCCGCCCGTGCCCGTGCGCGCGCCCGGTGCCCGCGCCCGGCGCTGCCAGGACCCGTGCCCGACCGCGCCCGTGCGCGCGACCGGTGCCCCGCGCTTTAAGGACCCGCGCCCGCCCGCGCCCGTGCGCGCGCCCGGTGACCCGTGCCCGGCCCTGCCAGGACCCGCACCCGCCCGGGCCCGTGCGCGCGCCCGGTGCCCAGCGCCCGGCGCTGCCAGGACCCGCGCCTCTGCGCACGCCCGGTGCCCCGCGCCCGGCGCTACTAGGACTCGTGCCCGGCCATGCGCACGCCCGGTGCCCCGCGCCCGGTGCCCCACGCCCGCCCGTGCCCGTGCGCGCGCCCGGTGCCCCGCGCCCGGCGCTGCCAGGACCCCCGCCCGACCGCGCCCGTGCGCGCGACCGGAGCCCCGCGCTGCAAGGACCCGCGCCCGTGCGCGCGCCCGGTGACCCGTGCACGGCGCTGCCAGGACCCGCGCCAGCCCGGGCCCGTGCGCGCGCCCGGTGCCCAGCGCCCGGCGCTGCCAGGACCCGCGCACGCCCGCGCCCATGTGCGTGCCCGGGGACTCGAGCCCGGCGGTGTCAGGACCCGCGCACGCCCGCGCCCATGCGCGCGCCATGGGACTCGAGCCCGGCGGTGCCAGGACCCGCGCACGCCCGCGCCCATGCGCGCGCCCGTGGACTCGAGCCCGGTGCTTCCAGGACCCGCGCACGCCCGTTCCATGACCCGGGCGCGCGCGCCGGCTTACTCGTGCACTCCCGTGCCATGACCCGTGCACGCTCGTGCCATGACACGTACGCGCGCGCGTCCGGTGACCCGTGCACTCTCGTGCCATGACCCGCGCACGCCCGTGCCATGACCCGGGCGCGCGCGCGCCCGGTGACCCGTGCACTCCCGTGCCATGACCGGGCGCGCGCATGCCCGGTGAACCTTGCACTCCCGTGCCGTGAACCACGCATGCCCGTGCCATGACCCGGGTGTGCATGCCCGGTGACCCATGCACTCCGGTGCCATGACCCGTGCGCGCGCGTGCCCGGTGACCCGTGCACTTTCGTGCCATGACCGTGCACGCCCGCGCGCTGCCCATTGCACCCGGCAGTGCCATGACCCGCGCACGCCCGTGCCATGACCCCGCACGCCTGCGCGCTGCCCCTTGCGCCCGGCAGCGCCGTGACCCGCGCACGCCCACGCTCTTGCGCACGCCCGGGGCCTTGCCCTCGCCGGTGCCATGACCCGTGCACGCCTGCGCCCGGCGGTGCCATGACCCGCGCATGCCCGGGTGATGCGGGACAGAGATTGGACTGGATCGCTGGTGAGCATGAAAGTCACCAGAGATTAGGATTTGCAAAGGAGGAAAGAAGAGGGTGCAGGGTAAAGAAAAATACTGGGATTCACATAGATTCCCCAAGAAGAACAAGCACATAGCAAAGGGGCTCACACAGATGCCCTAGAAGAACAAGCACATAGCAAAGGGGCTCATATAGATGCCCTGGGCTCACATAGATGCCCAAAATCAGGGATCACACAGAAACCCTGGGAAGATGGAGAAGGGATCATATAGATACCCTAGGATCACACAGATCCTTCACACAGAACAATAGAAATTTTATTCATCCATCCTCCTATTACAAAAAGCTGAGGGTGGTATTTATAGATTTTCCAACCCTCATTTGAATTTGAATACAAGATAAAAAGATAAGAACGAATCAAATTCAAATATAAGATAGGATAAGATAAGCCTATCCATATATCAATCCTAACCACCAAATCTTAATTCAAATTTTAAACAAAGATAAATCCTAAATAAATTTATTCCAAAAATGCTTCAAGATCTGTGCCACTCCAAGAATTATGCTTGCTCCAAGATCCGTGCTTGAGATGTCCCCATCATTCTCCTGCGGTGGGGTGAACTCGACTCCGTTGAATCAGGCTGAGCGAGGTTGATGGAACTGAAACCAATCAAAAAGGACTCCGATGCTGAGCGAGGTTGATGATGGTGGCAGCCATGGCGGAGGAACGCGACTAGCCAACGGAGAGCACTGAGGCGATCCGGTGGAGCATTCGATCTGAAGCTTGAGGGCGACGATGAATCAGGTGTTGGGGCTCGCCGGCTGTAGGCAGGGGAGATGTCATTGATGGAGAGAGAAGACGACCACCGGTGGGCTCGGAGGTGATCCCTCTGATGAGGTCGGTGGACCAGAGTCTTTCACGGAGTGGCTGGGAGCTGGGGTTTAGGACGGCTGGGGGGAGAATGATCCGACGTCGATGTTGGGGAAGGATCCGTGGACGAGATTTGAAACAGGGAAGAAAGAGAATAGTGGGCCGGTGATGAAGCAGAAAAATCCTAATCCTTTAGCTCTGATACCATTTGATGCGGGACAGAGATTGGACTGGATCGCTGGCGAGCATGAAAGTCACCAGAGATTAGGATTTGCAAAGAAGGAGGAAAGAAGAGGGTGCAGGGTAAAGAAAAATACTGGGGTTCACATAGATTCCCCAAGAAGAACAAGCACATAGCAAAGGGGCTCACACAGATGCCCTAGAAGAACAAGCACATAGCAAAGGGGCTCACATAGATGCCCTGGGCTCACACAGATGCCCAAAATCAGGGATCACACAGAAACCCTGGGAAGATGGAGAAGGGATCATATAGATACCCTAGGATCACACAGATCCTTCACACAGAACAATAGAAATTTTATTCATCCATCCTCCTATTACAAAAAGCTAAGGGTGGTATTTATAGATTTTCCAACCCTCATTTGAATTTGAATACAAGATAAAAAGATAAGAACGAATCAAATTCAAATATAAGATAGGATAAGATAAGCCTATCCATATATCAATCCTAACCAACCAAATCTTAATTCAAATTTTAAACAAAAGATAAATCCTAAATAAATTTATTCCAAAAATGCTTCAAGATCTGTGCCACTCCAAGAATTATGCTTGCTCCAAGATCCGTGCTTGAGATGTCCCCATCACCGGGGCCTTGCGCCCGCCGGTGCCATGACCCGCGCACGCCCGCTCCCTTGCGCGCGGCCATGGCCTTGCGCCAGGCGGTGCCGCGACCCGTGCACGCCCGCTCCCGATGCCCGTGCTCGGCGGTACCGTGACCCGCTCACGCCCGTGCCAAGACCCGCACGCGCGCCCGGTGCTATGCACCGGCCCGTGCCATGACCAGCGCGCGCCGTGCCAGGACCGGCACGCGCCATGCCCTCGTGCGAGATCGGTGCCTCGCACCCGCCCGTGCCGTGACCGGCGCACGCCCTAGGCACGACCCGCGCGTGCCTGCACCCGCCCGTGCCATGGCCTGTGCCCGGCTCCTCGTGCCCGGCAGCGTCGTGACCCGTGCAAGCCCGTGCCAAGACCCACGCGCGCGCCGGTGACACGCGCAAGGCGCCCCGTGACCCGCGCGCGCCCGTGCAATGACCCGGGCGCGCGCGCCCGGCGCGCCGGACCCTCGCGCGCGCCTGGTGACCTGCGCAAGCCCGTGCCATGACCCGCGCCCGGAAGCGCCGTGACCCGCGCACGCCCGTGGCATGCCCACGCACGCCAGTGCCGTGGCCCGCGCGCGCACCCGTGACCCGAGCCCGGCAGCACCGTGACCCGTGCAAGCCTGCGCCGCGACCCGCGCGC
>CM038041.1:104731621-104734121 GCA_021397845.1 Areca catechu
TAGGATCGGCTAACCCATGTGCAAGTGCCGTTCACATGGAACCTTTCCCCTCTATGGCCTTCAAAGTTCTCATATGAATATTTGCTACTACCACCAAGATCCGCACCGACGTCCGCTCCGCCCGGGCTCGCGCCCCGGGTTTTGAGGTGGCCGCCGCGCCCTCCTACTCATCGGGCCCTGTCGCTCGCCCCGATGGCCGGGTGTGGGTCGCGCGCTTGAGCGCCATCCATTTTCGGGGCTAGTTGATTCGGCAGGTGAGTTGTTACACACTCCTTAGCAGATTTCGACTTCCATGACCACCGTCCTACTGTCTTAATCGACCAACACCCTTTGTGGGATCTGGGTTAGCGCGCAGTTGGGCACTGCAACCCGGCTTCCGGTTCATCCCGCATCGCCAGTTCTGCTTACCAAAAATGGCCCACGTGGAGCTCTCGTTCCATGGCACTGCTTAACGGAGCAGCCGCGCCGTCCTACCTAATTAAAGTTTGAGAATAGATCGAGGGCGTTGCGCCCCCGATGCCTCTAATCATTGGCTTTACCCGATAGAACTCGCCCGCGAGCTCCAGCTATCCTGAGGGAAACTTCGGAGGGAACCAGCTACTAGATGGTTCGACTAGTCTTTAGCCCCTATACCCAAGTCAGACGAACGATTTGCATGTCAGTATCGCTTCGGGCCTCCACCAGAGTTTCCTCTGGCTTCGCCTCGCTCAGGCATAGTTCACCATCTTTCGGTCCCGACAGGCATGCTCCAACTCGAACCCTTCACAGAAGATCGGGGTCGGCCGGCGGTGCGCCCCTTCCGCGGAGTGTTGGGGCTCCCGCCCGTCAGCTTTCTTGCGCCTTCCGGGTTTCGCGCGCCCGTCGACTCGCACGCATGTCAGACTCCTTGGTCGGTGTTTCAAGACGGGTCGGATGGGGAGCCCGCGGGCCATTGCTTGGGGCGCGTCGGTGCCCCGGGGGCATGCCGGGACGGCGCGCGCCGGATCCTCGGCCGCACCGACGACGTCTCCGTGGGCTGGTTCGACCGCCCGGGCTTCGGTCGCAGCGCGGCCCGCAACGGTCCGCGCCCCGAGCCGAGCGATGGACCGGCTCGCCGCCGTTCCGCATCCGGCCGGGGCGCATCGCCGGCCCCCATCCGCTTCCCTCCCGGCAATTTCAAGCACTCTTTGACTCTCTTTTCAAAGTCCTTTTCATCTTTCCCTCGCGGTACTTGTTCGCTACGGTCTCTCTCTCGCCCGTATTTAGCCTTGGACGGAATTTACCGCCTGATTGGGGATGCATTCCCAAACAACCCCTCGTCGATAACGCCTCGTGGTGCGGCAGGACCCGCGCCCGTGCGCGCGCACGTTTGCCCCGCGTGCGGCGCTGCCAGGACCCACGCATGCTTGCGCCCTGTACGCGCCCGGGGACTCGAGACCGACGCTGCCAGGACATGCGCACGCCCGCGCCCATGCATGCGCCCGAGGACTCAAGCCCGGCGCTGCCAGGACCCACACGCCCACACCCATGAGCGCGCCGGGGACTCGAGCCCGGCGCTGCCAGACCCGCGCACAGCCCGCACCCTTGCGCGCACCCGGGGACTCGAGCCCGGCGCTGCCAGGACCCGCGCACGCACCCCCGCACCCTTGCGCGCACCCGGGGACTCGAGCCCGGCGGTGCCAGGACCCGCGCATGCCCGTGCCATGACCCTGGCGCGCACGCGCCGGGTTACCTGTGCACTCCCGTGCCATGACCCGTGCACGCCCGTGCCATGACACGTGCGCCGCGCGCGCGCCCGCGACCCGTCCACTCCCATGCCATGACCCGCGCACGCCCGTGCCATGACCCGGGCGCGCGCCCGCGCCCGGTGACTCGTGCACTCCCATGCCATGACCGGGGCGCGCGCATGCCGGTGACCCTTGCACTCCCGTTCCGTGAACCGCACATGCCCATGCCATGACCCGGCGTGCACGCCCGGTGACCCGTGCACTCCGGTGTCATGACCCGTGCGTGCGCGCGCCCGGTGACCCGTGCACTTTCGTGCCATGACCGTGCACGCCCGCGCGCTGCCCCTTGCGCCCGGCAGCGCCGTGACCCGTGCACGGCCATGCCATGACCCGTGCACGCCCGCGTGCTGCCCCTTGTGCCCGGCAGCGCCATGACCCGCGCACGCCCGCGCTTTTGCACCCTCCGTGCCATGACCCGTGCACGCCCGCGCCGGGCCCCTAGCACCCAGCGGTGCCATGACCTGCGCACACCCGGGGCCTTGCACCCGCCGGTGCCATGACCCCGCACGCCCGCTCCCTTGCGTGCGGCCGTGGCTTTGTGCCGGCGGTGCCGCGACCTGCGCACGCCCGCGCCGTTGCCCGCGCCCGGCGGTGTCGTGACCCGCTCACGCCCGTGCCAAGACCTGCCCACGGGCCCGGTGCTATGCACCGGCCCGTACCATTACCAGCGCGCGGCGTGCCAGGACTGGCATGCACCGTGCCCTCGCGCGAGTTCGGTGCCTCGCACCCGCCCG
>CM038041.1:104739121-104754121 GCA_021397845.1 Areca catechu
GCCGGGTGACACGCGCCAGGCGGCCCTGTGACCCGCGCGCGCCCGTGCCATGACCCGGGCGCGCGCACCTAGTGACCCGCGCACGCCCGTGCCGTGACACGTGCCCGGAAGCACCGTGACCCGTGCATGCCCGTGGCATGACCCGCGCACGCCAGTGCCGTGGCCCGCGCACGTGCCCGGTGACCCGAGCCTGGCAGTGCCGTGACCCGTGTAAGCCCACGCCGTGACCCGCGCGTGCGCCCGGCAACCCGCGCCCGGCTGCTCCGTGACCCGCGCACGCCCGGCACGGACGTCATCGCATCGGGGTGGGCAACGATTCGAGATGGGATGCGGGGCACGGGGTCCCCGGCATGATGAATCCACCGTATCCGCGAGAGCGCACGAATCTAGGAGCGGGCCGAAGGAATGGGAGAACATGGAGGGACTCTCCAAACGGAGGGCGCTCGAGGACCGCACGAGGAATGGCACCCGCCGCTGCGGAGGCAGGGTAGCCGCAAGGGTCGCGTGGCGAACGGACGAGTCCCGCAAGGGGGGTAGACCGCACGGGCAACTGACGGGTCGCAACGAGGGGCAACAAAGGGTCCTTCGAGCACGAGTGAAGGGATGCACCCACCGACAGTTGGCCACAACGAGGCAGGGAGCCCATCGCTGGATGCGCATCCAAGACCGCTCACACGCTGACACGGTCGCCGCCGCAGTGCGCACCGCGCCACTCCCCCGCACGCGGAGCCTTGCGACCCGAGAGCGCATGAAGGAGGGGTCATCGATGGGACACGCTGACAGTGGAAAACCACCGAGCACGAGATACCACGAACCCACGAGGGACAACGGATGCACGGGGCACCGAGCCACACCAGAGGGTGCTGGGATTTCCAATTTGACGAGGGGGGGTTGGTGTTTCGGGACGGGGGCATGGGGAGGGACAACCAAGAAGGACGGGGCCGATGGAGCGGGATCGCGAGGTCGATCGGACCAAAAAGCGCACCGACCTTGGTTTCGCGCGCGCGCTACCGTGATTTTCGCCCGAGGGATCCGGACGGGGTCGATGGAGCGGGACAGGGAGGTCGACCGGACCAAAGAGCGCACCGACCTTGGTTCCGCGCGCGCGCGGCCGCGTTTTTCGCCCGAGGGATCCGGACGGGGTCGATGGAGCGGGACCGGGAGGTCGACCGGACCAAAGAGCGCACCGATCTTGGTTCCGCGCGCGCGCGGCCTCATTTTTCGCCCGAGGGATCCGGACGGGGCCGATGGAGCGGGACCGGGAGGTCGATCGGACCATCGAAAACCGACCTTGGTTCCGCGCATGCGTGGCCGCGATTTCGCCCGAGGGATCCGGACGGAGGCGATGGAGTGGGACTGGGAGGTCGACCGGACCATCGCACACCGACCTTGGTTCCGCGCGCGCGCCGTCGCATTTTTCACCCGAGGGATCCGGACGGCGATGATGGAGTGGGACCGGGAGGTTGACCGGACCAAAGAGCGCACCGACCTTGGTTCCGCGCGTGCGCGGCCGCGTTTTTCGCCTGAGGAATCCGGACGGCGACGATAGAGCGGGACCGGGTGATGCGGCACGGATATGATTAATGTTTTGAATATGGTTTGTAGAGCAATGAAACCTAATTACACTAGCATTGTATTCATCATAATAAGACTTAAGGATTATAAGAAATTGGACTTTTACTTGATTAGACACAATCCTAAACTAAGAAGGAAGAAGATCTAGACAATAGGGGCTAATGATTGTGGACTTACCTTGATGAGCTTTCCAACCTTCTTTTGATTCATACCTTGAAACTACCAATGCTCAGAACTGAAGAATCTGGATAACAGAGATCAGAACCCTGGACTTGGGGCTTCAGCTTGTTTGTTCTTTGTTAAGGTGAACCCAGCCCACAACTCAAAGACTTCGAAGGACCCTGCAATGAAGATCAAAGTTAAGGAAGAAGGATAGGAACATATAGAAGGGATGGAAGAATTGATGAACTAAGAACAGAAATTTGAGTAGATCTGGCCGACTCCAATGCCTTCACTTGAGCTTGGAAGATGCTTTGCTAGGGAAAAAGAATGGCTTTGGCATGGAGGAAGAGGATGGAAAACTTTCACATAAGAAAAAAAAATACAAGACAACTTCTACTTCCAAAATTTCAACTTCAATTTTCATTCATTCCCAAAATCCATCTCTTTTACAATGGGAGTCCAAGGCTTTTAATAGCCTCACAAAGCTAGCTTTTGAAATTTAAAAACTCCCCAAATCGAGGAGGATTACAAGGGTGGTTGGAGGATTTGGTGGAGAGTTTGGAGGGATGTGGGAGGGGTTGGAGGATTTGGTGGAGGACTTGGAGGGATGTGGCCAACCTCCTTGAATTTGAATTTCCCTTGTTGGCGCCCAAAGGGTGATGAGGTGGCTGGTGAAGTTGCACCTGATGACGTGGCATGGTGAGGTGGTCTTCTACTTGGATAAGAATGACATGTGGCGCCCAATGGTCCTAGTTGATGGTCCTTTTCTCTTGCTTGGTTGATGTGTCTTCTCTTCTTCATGTGGTCAAATTCTGGGGTCTAGAATTTGAGTCTTGTTGCTGGCTTTCATGGCTTTAAGACTTGATTAGACTTAACTCAACTGAATTAGACTTAACTCAACTAAACTGACTAGACTGACCTAGACTTTAAAACTTGAAATGGACTTACAAGAAATGAAATTTTAAAAGTAATTACAGGACTCAATAAACACTCTTGATTTGAAACTCAAAATTAATTACAGGACTCTTGAAAAGGAAATGACTCTTCAAAATAAAATATTTTTGAACTAAAGGATACAAGGTAACCTAATTATCTTCGATCCAAATTGGGATAAGGCTAACCTTGTTGGAGTGAAGTTTCTTTCGGCTTCTGGTGTCCACACCAATTCTCCTGGGGTGGGCAGAACTCGACCCAGTCGAGTATGGTTCAGTTTTCCCTGGTAATGCTCGAACAAGTCTCGGTTAAGTCTTTGCATGTCCTCTCGAGTAATCCAAGAGTTGTCAGACTCAGGTCGACCTTGCCATTGAACCAGGTATCGCTGATAGTCCTTATTCCTGGTAGTAATGATCTTGTCATCCAGGATTCTCTCAATCCTCTCTCTCTGCTCAGGTAAGGTTGGTGGTGGACACTCGGAAATATGTTCACTCTCAATGAAAGTTTCTGGCTCAAAAGGCTCACTAGGTATTAGTAGTGGTTCTTTGTATTCTACTAGGTCTAAAACATTGAAGGTTGTACTAATACCCATATCAGGTGGAAGTTCCAAAACATATGCATTAGGCCCTATTTTCTTTAAGATCTTAAAAGGTCCCGCTCCGCGGGCATGCAGCTTCTTTATGGTTCCAGGGGGAAACCGTTCAGGGTTGAGCCTAATCATCGCATAATCCCCTTCACAGAATTCTTTAGCCCTCTTATGTGAGTCAGCTAAGTGTTTATAAGTTTCATTGCTCAGGTTGATCTTATTACTGATTTCTTTATGCAGATTTGTGACATGCTGTGCAAAAGACTCAGCAGACTCAGAAACTTACACAAGCACTTACGAAATGCAAACTGAACTAGGCATCTTTATTGAGAGAAATTTTATTGGACTCTCTAGGGCCTAAACCTAACAGATTAATGACTCTCTAGGTTTGACCCTAGTCTGGTATGCACATGAGAATTTACCATGGGTTCCTAGCAAATGCCATAAGGTTTTCCAAACGTAGGTAGCAAAAGGAATAGGCTTTAAAGGCTCATGCAACCTAGTAATCTCATCAAAATGAAACTTAATGGCTCTAAAATTAGGATAAGACTTAAGGAAAGGCAAGAAATAGGAATCCGAGTCTTGGGATAATTTAGGGGAATCTTGAAACAGACCTTGGTTACTCATGATGACCTTAAGATTTGAATATTGATCTACAGGCGGGATGCTTCTAGGTAGTTGAAGGTCATCAGGAAAGTCTTCTAAAATAATGATTGGGTTCTTCTCAGGTACCTGAAGGAGTTCTTGTGTCGAAGCTAAAGTATTGGGTTCTTCCTGAGGGCATTGTCTTACGGGAACCAAGTCCTCACTAAATTTTAGTTGTTCTGATATTTCAGGACTAGGCTCAATAATCTTTTCTTTACCAAAGGTTTCCTCAGGTAAGGTACTATAGTTATTCTCTTCACAGTCTTCCCCTTCATATTCATCTATTAAACTTATGTCGGTCTCATATACATATTTACTAGGTTGTTCAAATTTGCCTTCTTCCTTCCCTAGCCCTTCAGTTTGAGGATACCCTAAGTCTTGAGTATTAATGAACTCAACTTGTACTTCAGGGTTCTTACTCCTATCATTCATATGAGCTAATGAGATAGTAGGAGTTGGTTGGTCTAAGAAAAATTGTTTAGCCAGCATTTGGTTCAATTGGGCCATTTGATCATTTAGGGCTTTCAGCATGGTTTCAAGATTCGGGTCCATAGCTACACTGGACTGGGTTTGGATTGGTGAATATGAGGCTCCTGATCTAGTTTTCATGCATGCAAGTAGACTCAAGCTCGAGCTAAGGTTTCTTAGACCTAGAGCACAAATTAGAAGTCTAATTAAGTGAACCAACTAGCTAGTAGACTTATGGGACTTAGCCAGGTAGGTGGAGGGGAGTGAAGGTCCCTGATTGCCAACCTTAGACACCAATCTGAGATTGGCCAGGTAGGCGGACCAATTCACAAGCCCTGATGCACCAATCCTAGACACCAAGCCTGTAAGCACACACCAATTAGCTGACACAGTTAACTTGACCCTAACCTGAACTCAACTTGTTGGTGTCCCTAACCCACTAGGGCAATTAACGTTCTACTCAATTTTAATTAATGGGCTGGGATCGATATGCTGGTTGATGATTTTTGGGCTAGGGACAGGTGATGAAACCCCGACCCTATGTCAAATTGATGCCCTTAATTTGATTTCTCATGAGATGAATGAAATGCAAAGGTGCTGCAAAAGTGTGTTGCAGTTTGAAAGTGGTGTAGAAAACGTGATGAAAAAAAATGTCCAAAAATTCTGAAAAATTCACAGAGGATTCCTAACTTATATGTTTCAATGCAGATGAAAGGAATTTTAAAACTAAAATTTGTACTACTCTAAGCAGATCCTACAAATGAAGAAAAATAAAAAGGACAGAACAGAACCCTAATGACAGTGTCAAACTGCAGAAATTTTCATTTTTTTTATAATTTTTTTCTGATTATAAAATTTAATATGGTGATAACTGACTTAAAAAGGAACAAGAAAAAAAAATATTTCAATAAACAATTAGTGACTTGCCTTTGGAACTGCAGACGGATTACAGTAAACAGATGCAAATTTTCAGAAAACAGAACCTAAACAAACAAGTGCAATGGCTTACCCAAACTTCAATCTAAAAAATTCACGTCCGGCCAGGGGCTCATTATTCCCATGGGTCGTGACAGTGTACTGGAGTACACCCGCTCAGGAGGCGTGAATTTTAGATCTTGCTTGGATTTAAAGAAAACTATTCTACCCTAATGCAACCATGCTCTGATACCAATTTGATGCGACACGGATATGATTAATGTTTTGAATATGGTTTGTAGAGCAATGAAACCTAATTACACTAGCATTGTATTCATCATAATAAGACTTAAGGATTATAAGAAATTGGACTTTTACTTGATTAGACACAATCCTAAACTAAGAAGGAAGAAGATCTAGACAATAGGGGCTAATGATTGTGGACTTACCTTGATGAGCTTTCCAACCTTCTTTTGATTCATACCTTGAAACTACCAATGCTCAGAACTGAAGAATCTGGATAACAGAGATCAGAACCCTGGACTTGGGGCTTCAGCTTGTTTGTTCTTTGTTAAGGTGAACCCAGCCCACAACTCAAAGACTTCGAAGGACCCTGCAATGAAGATCAAAGTTAAGGAAGAAGGATAGGAACATATAGAAGGGATGGAAGAATTGATGAACTAAGAACAAAAATTTGAGTAGATCTGGCCGACTCCAATGCCTTCACTTGAGCTTGGAAGATGCTTTGCTAGGGAAAAAGAATGGCTTTGGCATGGAGGAAGAGGATGGAAAACTTTCACATAAGAAAAAAAAATACAAGACAACTTCTACTTCCAAAATTTCAACTTCAATTTTCATTCATTCCCAAAATCCATCTCTTTTACAATGGGAGTCCAAGGCTTTTAATAGCCTCACAAAGCTAGCTTTTGAAATTTAAAAACTCCCCAAATCGAGGAGGATTACAAGGGTGGTTGGAGGATTTGGTGGAGAGTTTGGAGGGATGTGGGGGGGGTTGGAGGATTTGGTGGAGGACTTGGAGGGATGTGGCCAACCTCCTTGAATTTGAATTTCCCTTGTTGGCGCCCAAAGGGTGATGAGGTGGCTGGTGAAGTTGCACCTGATGACGTGGCATGGTGAGGTGGTCTTCTACTTGGATAAGAATGACATGTGGCGCCCAATGGTCCTAGTTGATGGTCCTTTTCTCTTGCTTGGTTGATGTGTCTTCTCTTCTTCATGTGGTCAAATTCTGGGGTCTAGAATTTGAGTCTTGTTGCTGGCTTTCATGGCTTTAAGACTTGATTAGACTTAACTCAACTGAATTAGACTTAACTCAACTAAACTGACTAGACTGACCTAGACTTTAAAACTTGAAATGGACTTACAAGAAATGAAATTTTAAAAGTAATTACAGGACTCAATAAACACTCTTGATTTGAAACTCAAAATTAATTACAGGACTCTTGAAAAGGAAATGACTCTTCAAAATAAAATATTTTTGAACTAAAGGATACAAGGTAACCTAATTATCTTCGATCCAAATTGGGATAAGGCTAACCTTGTTGGAGTGAAGTTTCTTTCGGCTTCTGGTTTCCACACCACCGGGAGGTCGACCGAACCAAAGAGCGCACCGACCTTGGTTCCGCGCGCGCGCGGCCGCGTTTTTCGCCCGAGGGATCCGGACGGCGATGATGGAGCGGGACCGGGAGGTCGACTGGACCTTCGAAAATCGACCTTGGTTCCACGTGCGCGCGGCCGTAATTTCGCCCGAAGGATCCGGACGGAGGCGATGGAGCGGGACCGGGAGGTCGACCGGACCATCGCACACCGACCTTGGTTCCGCGCGCGCGCGGCCACATTTTTCGCCTGAAGGATCCGGACGGGGCCGATGCAGCGGGACCGGGACGTCGACCGGACCAAAGAGCGCACCGACCTTGGTCCACGCGCGCACGACCGCATTTTTTGCCTGAGGGATCCGGACGGCGACGATGGAGCGGGACCGGGAGGTCGACCGGACCATCGAAAATCGACCTTGGTTTCGCGCGCGCGCGTCCGCAATTTCACCTGAAGGATCCGGACGGAGGCGATGAAGAGGGACCGGGAGGTCGACCGGACAATCATGCACCGACATTGGTTCCGCGTGCACGCGGCCGCGTTTTCGCCCGAAGGATCCGGACGGAGCCGATGGAGCGGGACCGGGAGGTCGACCGGAGCATCGCACACCGACCTAGGTTCCGCGCGCGCGCGGCCGCGTTTTCGCCTGAAGGATCCGGACAGAGCCGAAGGAGCGGGACCGGGAGTTTGACCGGACCGGAGAACAACGACCTTGGTTCCGCGCGTGCGCGACCATGTTTTCGCCCGAAGGATCTGGACGGAGCCGAAGGACCGGGACGTCGACCGGACCGGACGGCACCGACCATGGTTCCGCGCGCGCGCGGCCGCGAAGATCCGGCACTCGGAAGGGGTGAAGAAGGGGCATCCCATGGTGTTCCGAGGCACAAAGCTAGCTTGCGAATGCAAGGGAGGACCAAGACTCGCGCCCAAATGTCGCTGGACCTGAGTCACGGACGGCCCAGCACGAGAGAGCACCCAGCACACCCCGGACGCGAGTCCAGGATGTCCAGGATGCGCGCACCATGCGCGGGGCAAAAGGGCGGCCAGGACTCGGAACCACACAGCGCAGGACGCAAGTCCCAGAGGGCACGACACGGGCGTGATCATAGAGCAGCCAGGACGTGAGTCCAAGGAGGCCTGGGCGCGCGCCGCGCGAGCAGAAAATCCAAAACAGATACCCAGGGGAGTACCCAAGGGTCGCAAGCAACATTGCAGAAGCTGGGGAGGGCTGGGACACACGACTGGACGCGCGCGGACGCACATCCGAGGTGGCCATGACCCGCGCCCTGCCCGCAAGGGGGCTTCCCAACCTACTACCCGCGCGGGGCATCCGGTCAAGGTCCATCCCGGGGGTTCCTGGGTCGCGAGCAGCATTGCAAATTCGGGGGCATGCCCCGCGTCCGCGCGCGCCCCGCGTGACCCACGCCCGGCGCTGCCAGGACCCGCGCCCATGCGCGCGCCCGGGGCCTCGCGCCTGGCGCTGCCAGGACCCGCGCCCGCCCGCGCCCGTGCACGCGCCCGGTGCCCCACACCCGCCCGCGCCCATGCGCGCACCCGCCCGCGCGCGTGCGCGCGACCGGGGCACCACGCCCGGCGCTGCCAGCACCAGCGCCCGTGCGCGCGCCAGGTGCCCCGCGCCCAGTGCTGCCAGGACCCGCGCCCGTGCGCGCGCACGGTGCCCCGCGCCTGCCCGTGCCCGTGTGCCCCACACCCGGTGCTGCCAGGACCCGCGCCCGCCCGCACCCGTGCGCGCGCCCGGTGCCCCGCACCCGGCGCTGCCAGGACCCGTGCCCGTCCGTGCCCGTGCGCGCGCCAGGGGACCAGGACCCGCGCCCGTGCGCGCGCCAGGTGCCCCATGCCCGGCGCTGCCAGGACCCGCGCCCGTGCGCGCGCCGGTGCCCCGTGCACGCCCGCGCCCCTGCGCGCGCCCGGGGACTCGAGACTGGCACTGCAAGGACCCGCGCACGCCCGCGCCCATGCGCGCGCCCGGGGACTCGAGCCCGGCGCTGCCAGGACCCACGCACGCCCGCGCCCATGCGCGCGCCCGGGGACTCGAGCCCGGCGCTGCAAGGACCCGCGCACGCCTGCACCCTTGCGCGCGCCCGCGGACTCGAGCCCGGCGGTGCCAGGACCCGCGCATGCCCGTGCCATGACCCGGGCGCGCGCGCGCCAGGTTACCCGTGCACTCCCGTGCCATGACCCGCGCACGCCCGTGCCATGACACGTGCGCGCGCGCGCCCGGCGACCCGTGCACTCCCGTGCCATGACCCACGCACGCCCATGCCATGACACGGGCGCGCGCGCGCCCGGTGACCCGTGCACTCCCGTGCCATGATCGGGGCGCGCGCATGCCCGATGACCCTTGGACTCCTGTGCCGTGAACCGCACATGCCCGTGCCATGACCGGGCGTGCAGCCCGGTGACCCGTGCACTCCGGTGCCATGACCTGTGCGCGCGGGCGCCCGTTGACCCGTGCACTTTCGTGCCATGACCGTGCATGCCCGCGCGCTGCCCCTTGCGCCCGGTAGTGCCGTGACCCACGCACGGTCGTGCCATGACCCGTGCACGCCCGTGCACTGCCCCTTGCGCCCGGCAGCGCCGTGACCTGCGCACGCCTGCACTCTTGCGCCCGCCGGTGCCATGACCCGTGCACGCCCGCGCCTGGCCCCTTGCACCCAGCGGTGCCACGACCCGCGCACGCCCGGGGCCTTGCGCCCGCCGGTGCCATTACCCGTGATGCGGCACGATGATAAGAATGCAATCTAAATGATGGATTGAGAAATGAGAGTAATGAAGCCTATTAACATGTACTAAATTTCAGATCAAAAGTATTAAGGTAAAGCTATGGAAGGAGCACTGAAATTTGGAACTTACGCCGCGATGTAGTTATTTAAATCCTAGAGAAGATTAAGGCTAATGAATATTGAATTTAAACCTTAGCAACGATCTTCAATAACTCAGACTTAAGAGATTAGGAGGTGTTATTTTCCCAAGATGATCACTCCCTGGTAGATCCATTGAAGCTCTTAGACGAACTAGCCCTAAAGTGGAAGATTGGCATTCCAAAGAAACTAGTTTCATTCAACATTGATCTTTGGCAAGAGAACTCTTTCTTGAACTCCAAATCGTAGAAGGATCCTGCACAATGAACGGGTTAGACTGGGACCAATTTGAAAGATATCAAAACAAAGAAACCAAACAGGCAAGGAAACTTCGATGGAGGCATGGATCCCTAGAGGTGGATGTTAGCATCGGACACTTGAAAGCTTGAGAAGAGAAAATCAAACACACCCAAAGAAAACAAGAGGATACTACCAAAAAAATACCTTCTTCAACTACTACTTCACTTAAATTTCATTTCATTCAAAAAGATTTTTTTTACCATGGGCATACAAGAGGCTTTTAATGGCCTTTCAATCAATTTGAAATTTCCCATATCATGGAGAAATATTAGGGGGGGTTACATGAAATGTGGAGGATTTGGTGGAGCTGGTTGCATGATTTATGGATGGAGTTGGCTGACCTCCTTTGAATTTGAAAACACTCCTTGGTCGACCACTTGTAGCTTTCATGTAATTTAAAATTTGAATGATGCCACGTGGCAGGTGATGTGGCAATGATGTGGCGTGGCAAGGTGGCATGGTGACATGGCACATCCTTCTCCATGGCACCCCTTGGAGATGACATGGCAAAGGTGATGTGACATCCTCTAGTGATGAGTTGGCACCGGTGGTCCATGATGATGTGGCATTCCAAGTAAAGCTGGTCTGGCCCAATTTCAAGTAGCTCTTGAACTTGACTCAGTACAAAGCCTAATTGACTCTAATTGAACTCTTGATTGAATTCTAATTGAACTTTAAAATCCCAAAAGAAAATAAAATAGGACTCAATAAACATACAGGACTCATACGAGACTTGAGTTCCTAGTCTCAATCCATAAAGAACTTGGTATTAGTTGAAGCTTCTTCTTCCTGAGCCTGGTGCTCCCACCAATTCTTCCCGGGTGGGAGGAACTCGACCATGTCGAGTATGGTTCATCCTGGCTTTGATATTGTTCAAATAAGTCCGGGTCCAGTCGTTGCAGGTCCTCTTTAGCGATTCAGGAGTCATCAGATTTTGGTCTCCCTTGCCAATGGACCAAATATCGATAGTAATCCTTGTTTCTGGTAGTGACAATCTTATTATCCAGGATTTGTTCAGTTTTCTCTCATTTTTTGAGGAATGGTTGTTTGTGGATACTCGGGTAATGGTTCACTCTCAAAAATATGGTCAGGGCCAAAAGGCTCACTAGGTATCATCATGGGTTCCTTATATTCTATCAAGTCTGAGACATTGAAGGTCGGGTTGATACCTAGGTCTGAAGGTAATTCCAATATGTAAGCATTAGATCTAATCTTCTTTAGGACTATAAAGGGGCCTGCACCACGGGTATGTAGTTTCTTGAAAGTCCCGGATGGGAACATGATCTCTCTCATAGAATTCCTTGACTTTCTTTCTTGAATTAGTCCTATGTTTATAGGATTCATTGCTCAAATTTATTTCATGATGCAAATCCTCAACATGCTATGCATAGGACTCAGCAGACTCAGAAACTTACACAAGCACTTATGAAATGCAGACTGAACTTCGCATCCTTATTGAGAGGAATTTTATTGGACTCTCTAGGGCCTAAACCTAACAGATTAATGACTCTCTAGGTTTGACCCTGGTCTGGTATGCACATGAGAATTTACCATGGATTCTTAGCAAATGCCATAAGGTTTTCCAAAAGTAGGTAACAAAAGGAATAGGCTTTAAAGGCTCATGCAACCTAGTAATCTCATCAAAATGAAACTTAATGGCTCTAAAATTAGGATAAGACTTAAGGAAAGGCAGGAAATAGGAATCTGAGTCTTGGGATAATTTAGGAGAATCTTGAAATAGACCTTGGTTACTCATGATGACCTTAAGATTTGAATATTGATCTACGGGCGGGATGCTTCTAGGTAGTTGAAGGTCATCGGTAAAGTCTTCTAAAATAATGATTGGGTTCTTCTCAGGTAACTGAAGGAGTTCTTGTGTCGAAGCTAAAGTGTTGGGTTCTTCCTGAGGGCATTGTCTTACGGGAACCAAGTCCTCACTAAAGTTTGGTTGTTCTGATATTTCAGGACTAGGCTCAATAATCTTTTCTTTACCAAAGGTTTCCTCAGGTAAGGTACTAAATTTGTTCTCTTCATAGTCTTTCCCTTCATATTCATCTATTAAACTGATGTCAGTCACATACACATATTTACTAGGTTCAGACTTGCCTTCTTCCTTCCCTTGCCCTTCAGTTTGAGGATATCCTAAGTCTTGAGTATTCATGAACTCAACTTGTACTTCAGAGTTCTTACTCCTATCATTCATATGAGCTAATGGGATAGTAGGAGTTGGTTGGTCTAAGGAAAATTGTTTAGCCAGCATTTGGTTCAATTGGGCCATTAGATCATTTAGGCCTTTCAACATGGTTTCAAGATTTGGGTCCATGGCTACACTGGACTGGATCTGGACTGGTGAATATGAGGCTCCTGATCTAGTTTTCATGCATGCAAGTAGACTCAAGCTCGAGCTAAGGTTTCCTAGACCTAGAGCACAAATTAGAGGTCTAATTAAGTGAACCAACTAGCTAGTAGTACTTATGGGACTTAGCTAGGTAGGTGGTGGGGAGTGAAGGTCCCTGATTGCCAACCTTAGACACCAATCTGAGATTGGCCAGGTAGGCAGACCAAATCACAAGCCCTGATGCACCAATCCTAGACACCAAGCCAGTAAGCACATACCAATTAGCTGACACAGTTAACTTGACCCTAACCTGAACCCAACTTGTTGGTGTCCCTAATCCACTAGGGCAATTAACGTTCTACTCAATTTTAATTAACGGGTTGGGATCGATATGCTGGTTGGTGATTTTTTGGCTAGGGACAGGTGATGAAACCCTGACCCTATGTCAAATTGATGCCCTTAATTTGATTTCTCATGAGATGAATGAAATGCAAAGGTGCTGCAGAAGTGTGTTGCAGTTTGAAAGTGGTGTGGAAAACATGATGAAAAAAATGTCCAAAAATTATGAAAAATTCATAGAGGATTCCTAACTTATATGTTTCAATGTAGATGGAAGAAATTTTAAAACTAAAATCTGTACTACTCTAAGCAGATCCTAAAAATGAAGATAAATAAAAAGGACAGAACAAAACCCTAATGATAGTGTCGAACTGCAGAAATTCTCATTTTTTTATAATTTTTTCTGATGATTAAATTTAATATGGTGATAACTGACTTAAAAAGGAACAAGAAAAAAATATTTCAACAAAAAAATTAGCGACTTGCCTTTGGAGCTGCAGACGGATTACAGTAAACAGATGCAAATTTTCAGAAAAACAGAACCTAATCAAACAAGTGCAATGGCTTACCCAAACTTCAATCAAGAAAATTCACGTCCGGCCGGGGCTCATTATTCCCATGGGTCGTGACAGTGTACTGGAGTACACCCGCTCAGGAGGCGTGAATTTTAGATCTTGCTTGGATTTAAAGAAAACTATTCTACCCTAATGCAACCATGCTCTGATACCAAATTGATGCGGCACGATGATGAAAATGTAATCTAAATGATGGATTGAGAAATGAGAGCAATGAAGCCTATTAACATATACTAAATTTCAGATCAAAAGTACTAAGTTAAAGGTATGGAAGGAGCACTAAAATTTGGAACTTACATCGTGATGTAGTTTTTTAAATCCTAGAGAAGATTAGGGCTAATGAATATTGAATTTAAACCTTAGCAACGATCTTCAATAACTCAGACTTAAGAGATTAGGAGGTGTTATTTACCCAAGATGATCACTCCCTGGTAGATCCATTGAAGCTCTTAGACGAACTAGCCCTGAAGTGGAAGATTGGCATTCCAAAGAAACTAGTTTCATTCAACATTGATCTTTGGCAAGAGAACTCTTTCTTGAACTCCAAATCGTAGAAGGATCCTGCACAATGAACGGGTTAGACTGGGACCAATTTGAAAGATATCAAAATAAAGAAACCAAACAGGCAAGGGAACTTCGATGGAGGCATGGATCCCTAGAGGTGGATGTTGGCATTGGACACTTGAAAGCTTGAGAAGAGAAAATCAAACACACCCAAAGAAAACAAGAGGATACTACCAAAAAAATACCTTCTTCAACTACTACTTCACTTAAATTTCATTTCATTCAAAAAGCTTTTTTTACCATGGGCATACAAGAGGCTTTTAATGGCCTTTCAATCAATTTGAAATTTCCCATATCATGGAGAAATATTAGGGGGGTTACATGAAATATGGAGGATTTGGTGGAGGATTTGGTGGAGCTGGTTGCATGATTTGTGGATGGAGTTGGCTGACCTCCTTTGAATTTGAAAACACTCCTTGGTCGACCACTTGTATTTTTAATGTAATTTAAAATTTGAATGATGCCACTTGGCAGGTGAGGTGGCAATGATGTGGCGTGGCAAGGTGGCATGGTGACATGGCGCATCCTTTTCCATGGCGCCCCTTGGAGATGACATGGCAAAGGTGATGTAACGTCCTCTGGTGATGAGTTGGCACCGATGGTCCATGATGATGTGGCATTCCAAGTAAAGCTGGTCTGGCCCAATTTCAAGTAGCTCTTGAACTTGACTCAGTACAAAGCCTAATTGACTCTAATTGAACTCTTGATTGAATTCTAATTGAACTTTAAAACCCCAAAAGAAAATAAAATAGGACTCAATAAACATACAGGACTCATACGAGACTTGAGTTCCTAGTCTCAATCCATAAAGAACTTGGTATTAGTTGAAGCTTCTTCTTTCTGAGCCTGGTGCCCCCACCAACCCGCACACGCCCGCTCCCTTGCGCGCGGCCGTGGCCTTGCGCCCGGCGGTGCCGCGACCCGCGTACGCCCGCACCGGGTGCCCGCGCCCGGTGGAAACGTGACCCGCTCACGCCCGTGCAAAGACCCGCCCGTGCGCCCGGTGCTATGCACCGGCCCGTGCCATTACCAGCGCGCGTCGTGCCAGGACCGGCATGCGCCGTGACCTCGCGCGAGCTCGGTGCCTCGCACCTGCCCGTGCCATGA
>CM038041.1:104764121-104774121 GCA_021397845.1 Areca catechu
AGCGAGACATTCAATCCAAACTGTTCGGATAGGTCAATTCCATCTTGGTCCATCACTGCTCCACAAGTACTTGCCTGTACCCAGAAACCTTCCATCACCGGATTAAAAATCCGGGTAGTCCGGTACCAAAGCATAGGGAGTTGCTTGCAAGCTACCGTGATGACCTCAGGTCAGAGGGACACATATACCCATATCCAATCGTGAATATCCCTTTGGCAGAAAGGGGTTTCACGGAGTCACGTTCAATGAAATATCATATATCCAACTTGCAGGTCACATCAGTGTCACCACACTCATTTGGTCAAGAGGACAACCAAATGATGTGAACCACAACAACCTATATTTGATATATTGCCGTCCAGTGCAATATATCCTTTGGCTGTGAACAAGGTTTAAGGACCAGTCGATACATTCTCTCTGTATCGAAGTCAGTGTAGCCCTAAGGACTTCATCACATGAAAAAAGTTCATTTTTAGGGAAATACAATATGTGATGAGCTGCCAAAAATAATATTTTATTAATTCATTGAAAAAGTACAATACTTAGCACAACCGCCTACAACCCAGGCGATTGGCTTTGGGACACAATTTCCAACAACTCCCACTTGTAATAAAGCCAATCAGAAGAGTATCTAATACCCATTTCCCTTTTACAATAGTCGAACTCTTTTATTCTGAGGGCTTTAGTGAAGGGGTCGGCCAGATTTTCTTTTCCATCGATCTTTAGAAGATTGATGTCGCCTCGTTCCATAATCTCTCGTACGAGGTGGTAGCGCCGCAGGATGTGCTTGGTACGGTGATGAGCTTTAGGCTCCTTAGCTTGAGCAATGGCTTCAGTGCTGTCACAGTACACCGGAACAGGACCATCTAGGGAAGGTGCCACCCCTAGCTCTCCAAGGAACTTCCGCAACCACACAGCTTCCTTTGCTGCATCTGATGCTACAATATATTCTGCTTCGCATACCGAGTCTGCAACAGTTGCCTGCTTGGAACTTTTCCAGCAGATCGCTCCTCCGTTCAGGGTAAATACAAACCCTGACACACTCTTGCTATCATCTCTATCCGACTAGAAACTGGAGTTAGAGTACCCCACAAGTTTCATGTCAGGTTCTCCATAAATCAGCCATTGGTCTTTAGTATTTCTCAAATACTTAAGGATGGACTTAACCACCTTCCAATGCGCCTCACCTTGGTCAGACTGGTATCTGCTCACTACTCCTAGTGAGTATTCCACGTTTGGTCTAGTACAAGTCATAGCATACATGATGGAGCCTACTGCTGAAGCATAAGGTACTCTACTCATGCGCTCTCTTTCCTCATGAGTTGTCGCACAATCCTTCTTGGAAAGAGTAATTCCAGAACCTATCGGGAGATAGCCTTTCTTGGAATTTTCCATACCGAACCATTTCAGCACGATGTCAATGTACGTAGACTGGGATAGTCCCAAAAGCTTCTTAAATCTATCTCTATAGATTTTCATACCTAGTATGTAAGAAGCTTCACCCAAGTCCTTCATGGAGAACTGAGATGATAACCAGACCTTTATTCCTTGCAATGCTATGACATCATTCCCGATTAAGATAATGTCGTCAACATACAGTACTAGGAATACAATCACAGAACCATTAACCCATTTATAGATGCACGGTTCTTCTCCGTTCCTAACGAAGCCGTATGATTTGATACACCTATCAAACCTTAAGTTCCAACTTTGAGATGCTTGCTTGAGTCCATAAATGGACCTCTGCAACTTGCATACTTTTGATTCATCTGTGGATGTGAACCCTTCAGGCTATATCATATACACCTCCTCTTCCAGCTCCCCATTTAGGAAAGTGGTTCGGACATCCATCTGCCAGATCTCGTAATCAAAATATGCTACCAAAGCAAGCATGATCCGAATGGACTTGAGCATTGCCACAGGGGAGAAAGTCTCGTCATAATCAATACCATATCGTTGACGATACCCCTTGGCAACCAGATGGGCTTTATAGGTCTCTACCTTTCCATCTGCGCCCCTTTTCCACTTGAAGATCCATTTACACCGATGGGTTTTATTCCTTCGGGCGGATCAACCAATGTCCAAACATTGTTGATTTCCATGGACTCCATTTCAGATCGCATGGCTCCAAGCCATGCCTCAGAGTCAGATCTCTGAAGTGCATCCATATAGGTGATCGGATCCTCATTGTTCTGATCGAGCTCAATGGGATCGCCGTCCCGGACCAAGAAACCATAGTATCTGTCCGGCTGACGTGGTATTCTACCAGATCTCCTAATGGGTTCAGGGTGTGATTCAATCACAGCCGGTTCTACGATGTCCTTAGAGTGTGTAGGTTCTTCTATTGGCTGAACTTCATCAAGTTCAATCTTAGAGGCTATAGTTCCTTCTCCAAGGAACTCCTTTTCCAAAAAGATAGCTCTAAGAGCAACAAACACCTTTTGTTCATTCTCCAAATAGAAGAAATACCCTTTGGTTTCCTTAGGATAACCAACAAATAAACACCGATCAGACCTAGGACCAAGTTTGTCTGAGTCTAAATGATTTACGTAAGCCGGACAACCCCAGACCCGAAGGTGTGAGATTGATGGTTTACGTCCATTCCACATCTCATACGGAGTGAAGACAATAGACTTACTTGGAACATTATTTAATAAGTAACAGGCTGTCTGAAGTGCATATCCCCAAAAGGATAGCGGCAGAGTTGCAAAGCCCATCATGGATCGAACCATATCCAACAAGGTTCGATTCCTCCTTTCGGACACACCATTCAACTGTGGTGTTCCTGGAGGAGTCCACTGAGAGAGAATTCCATTCTCCTCAAGATATGTCAAAAAAGCACCAGATAAGTATTCGCCACCTCGATCAGATCGAAGGGTTTTAATACTTTTTCCAGTTTGCTTTTCTACTTCATTACGGTATCGTTTGAACATTTCAAACGACTCAGACTTATGTCTCATTAAAAAGACATAACCGAACCTTGAAAAGTCATCTGTAAAAGTAATGAAATATTTGTATCCTCCTCTAGCACTAACTGTCATCGGTTCACATACATCAGTATGTATTAGACTTAGAAGTTCTGTAGCTCGTTCACCTTTTCCAGTAAAAGGTGACTTGGTCATTTTACCAAGTAAACAGGATTCACAAGTGGGAAGTGATTCAGAATCACTGACCTCGAGGAGTCCATCTCCTCGCATCTTGTTTATCCTATTTTGGTTAATATGACCTAGCCTACAGTGCCAAAGATACAAATCGTTGACATTATCTAACCTTGGGCATTTGCAAGAAGTGTACATTACACTAACAGGCCTTGATAGTACGTATATGCCATTATTTAATCTAGCTTTCATTATAACAGAGTTATTCAAAATAACATTGCAAAAATCTCCTTTTATTGATAGTTCAAAACCACAACTGGCCAAAAGGCCTACAGAGATTGTGCTCATAATGAAACTAGGACAATAGTGACAGTCGACTAGTTCGACAGTACAAGACTCAAAGACAAGACGCAGGACTCCGACCGCCAGTACTGGAACATGATTTCAATTCCCGACGCTCAGAAACTGTTCTCCATCTTCAAATCTTCTGCTAACTTGAAGTCCCTGTAATGAATTACAAATATGAATTGGACTACCAGTATCCAATACCCAGTTAGCAGTATCAACAATTGAGTAATTACAAGGTTTTATCATATAAATACCTTGTTCAGCAGACTTCTGCTTTCTCGGCCTGCTCGGATCAAGGGACACAATATAAAGAGGACAGTTCCTCGTCCAGTGTCCCTTCTTCTTGCAGCAGAAGCACTTTGCAGAAGACTGATCAGCCTTATACTTCCTGGTCTGACTAGGGCCAGGAGCATTCTGCACTTTCTTTCCCTTCTTATTTATTTTCTTCTTCCCTTTCTTAAAGGGACGACGACCTCTACTACCTCCCACTAAATTCACCACCCCCTTATTCAGTTGGTGGTCTTTCTCGAAAGTCTGCAGCAACCCCAAAAGACCATGGTAGTTGACTGCAGGCTTGTTCATTCTATAATGATCGAGAAAATCAAGATAGGAGGAGGGAAGAGAATTCAGGATCGCATCCTTGCCGAGCTGCTCGTGCAAGGGGCATCCGAGTTTGCCCAGTTTTTCAATCAGCTCGATCATGTACAATACATGATCAGTGACTAAACCGCCATTCGGCATCTTGGAGTTGTAAATGGCACAAGACACTTTGTACCATTCTACATCATCCGAGGTGCCGAAGGATTCCTTCAACTTTTGAAGGATTTCACCAGGTTGGACCTCCTCGAATTTGTGAGTGAACTCGTCGTTCATCGCCGCTAGCATAATGCAACGGACAGTAGTCCGATCAGAGACCCACTTCAGATAAGCATCTCTGACCGCACTCCGTGCATTAGCGGGAGGGATTTCAGGTGCTAGATCCGTTATCACATACAGGATCCGTTCGTGCTCCAGAACTATTCTCAACTTTCAATACCAACTATCGAAGTTGTGACCCTTTAACTTCTCGTTATTGAGAAGTGACCGGAGCGATAAATTGGAAGACATCTAAAAAGAAAATAAGACCTATTAGTGTATGAATTAATAAATTAACCAAAAGACTTGGACTTTAGTCTAAAGGTTTCTCCCAATAATTTTTCAGATTGGTAGCCTCTAACTCCAATCCATGAAAACACTTTTTCAAGTGGGTACTGAAATCCAATAGGCCATGCATGAGCCCGACTATGGCCGGCTCACCCATACGAGCCTAAAGGTAGGTCCGTAAACCAATTGTTTCCCTAAACAATTTTCAATATTTTATTTTGCCCCAGAGAATACCCCAATCGGCCTAGGGGCCTCCTATTGCGGGTCTCTGGTTAGGTCCAACCATTAAAATGACTAATCCAATGCTTCCAACTAACTAAAGACCAAGCCCGACTATGGCCGGCCCACCTGGTCCCGTTAAGGAGGTTGCACTGAACCATCATCGATCAGATAGAAATTCCAGTCGCCGGATGTACACCCGTTCTATAGAACTGCCGATGCACACCAAGCTAGTGGACACATTTCTATCCAACTTAATGGGAGGCTAAGACACTGTCAACTCCTTGACTTAGTCTTTTTAAAGACCTAATAATTTTAGAGGATTTTTTTTTTTTTTTTTTTTTTGTGATAGAAGAAAAAGGTAAGGACATGGATCATCCTCCCACTGAATCAATCAGATTCCAGGAGGGTTGAATTAAATCAACAATTGATCCATGGGCACCTATTGATCAGTCAGACCGATCAACTTGGGTGACATGGGTTAACTCGAGTCATTGAGCTTTTCCAATCAGTTCTGGTCGACTCGACTAGCCAGGTAGGTGAGATCATGGGTGAGTATCCGCCATTAACCATCTTTCCTAGACACCAACCAAGTTGGCCAGGAAAGAGGTAGCCTCATACAACCATGTTCACAAATGCCAAACCTACCTCGACACCAGTCGGTTTACCAGACTCGATCAGACTAGCCTAAAGACTCGGGCGTCCACTGAGCCACTAATTGGATCCATTTTAGATGAACGGATCAACTAATCTAACTATTAGATAGTTCTAAAGAAAGACCTTAAACAACTTTTGTTTAATCTTCTTTTAATCCGGTTCAAGTAAACTTAGGTCTAACCCAGTGATGGGCCCAACTAATCAGCTAACCCAATTAACCCAATTTGGCTTATGCAAATTTTATTAGATTTCATAAACCTAAAAATTTTTATTAAGCCAAATACTTAATTAAAATATTTTTTAATTAAGTCTCTATGTAAAACAATTTTACATCTTAAATTATGCATCATATCTAGATTTATACTTTTATAAATATTATATGACCCAAAGAACAAAATTATAAATCATGCCAAATTTATAAAAAAATTTAATTTCTTTTTGATTTCCTTAAAGGATCCTTCTGAAGAGGCCAACACAGACGAACCGCATCGTGTCAAAGACACACGGCCATGGTGAAGGTCTCAACTAGGTTCCTAAAAGTACTCTCTAATCCCAAGATTAAACAATTTAATCTACTATACATGCATCAAGATATGTTACACTAGAACCTGGCTCTGATACCACTGAAAGTAAAAAATGTGGTTGCAGGTGCCTACGCTAAGCATGCAATAGCACAGGGAATAGGTAAGTATTTTAAAATATTTTTAATAAATGCGGAAAATACCTACTCCGCACAGGATCTAGCATATGCAAGATGCATGTATTGGCATGATACAGGACATATAATATTTATAAATATTTTAATAAATCTAGATCTACACATGCACCAAAAATAAAATCCAAAAACATACCTTATTCCCAGCTAGAATAAGTCCGGGATAAACATGGAATAGACTGGAATAACTGGAATAAAGTTATTCCAGTCATCTTCCACCTTGGGCTGAAAATTGGGCTTCCGAAAAGTCCCCGGAACGCTGCCTTCTGGACCTCCGATCGCTCCCAAATTTGAGCTGTAGATTCTTAAGGAAGTCCTCTTCGATTTGGCACTAGTTTCTGCAAGAAAAACTAAGCCAATAAATCGTAAAAATTTTCCGAAATCTGCTGCATGAAAATGGCAGCAGAACAGAGTAGCTGTCTTCGTCGTTGGATTTCGGGCAACTGGAGCGATCCCGGCTCGTGTGGTTTGCTCCGAGGAGTAGAAGAATACTCCCTCTAGAGGGGAGACATGCCCGGGGC
Source organism: Areca catechu (assembly GCA_021397845.1). NCBI lineage: Eukaryota > Viridiplantae > Streptophyta > Magnoliopsida > Arecales > Arecaceae > Areca > Areca catechu. The sequence goes on from CM038041.1 coordinate 104,770,823, forward strand.
TCTCTGATCCCTCTCCACGCACGGTGCTAGCCACCGGAAGATGGTTCACAGTCACAGGTTGCTGCAGCAAAACAGAATTGCTGTAGCAGGGATTTGAGCACTCTAATGGAGAAGGAAGAGGCTCCTAAAACTCTCCCTCACACCCTCCTAAATCCAGCTCTACAAATACTCAATCAGGTGATCTCACAACCCCTCAAAAATTTCCTTGAAAATTTTCTTTTCTCGGTGAATAACAAAAAAAAAACCACTAAACAGGGAATGCTGCAGTGTTGTTTATATAGGACAGCAGAGGGGGAAACGGGAGGTTTGGAGGCCAAGATGCTTCGACAGCTAAATTCCCATTAACACCCATTAATCAACCATTAAACCCATTAACCAAGGATTAATGTAATGGGTTGGGAAAAGGAAGAGACGGGATGTTTGGAGTTCTTATCCAGTGAAAGGAATTCCAGCGTTTTGGTCTTTGGGTCTCTTCATTTCAACCATTGAATCACCGTGTAAAACGGTCATGAGGAGAAAATGCACCGGTTCAAAACCGGTCCAAGCCAAAACATTATACCTTGGTTCAATCTCATTAAACCAAGCCAATTAAATGGTCCAATCTCATTTAAACCAAGTTGGTTCAAACCTTTTGAATTTTGGTTCAATTGGTTCGCAACCAATTGGAGGCCGAAATGAACTCCGAATCAGTTCAAAACTGATTCAGAAAAAACTTGGCGTAGTGCTGATCAACCAAGAACAATTTTTGGTTGACTCAGATAAGGGCAAGATGGGGAAAAAGAGTGCTCAAAAATACTACTATGACTATAAAACCGAGATGATTCCCAATCGTATTCGGTATCCGGATCAGAGAGTTATCCTCTGTGGCGTGTGACCTCATAGGTTCGAACCTAAACAGTAGCACCAGAACAATTCTAGAACCAGCACAGGAAACCATCTAGCAATGAGTCCCGGCATCCGGATAGGTCGAAGATGCGGGAGCAAACTATCGAACCTCTGGCATATGGTTACCGTATATTTCAGCCCTTTGACCTCTAATGCTCAAGATGACTGATATTGGGCTGCCAACCCAGACTAAGTCAGTCGACCACGTGTCTCAATCTTGCAAGCCTAGTGACTCTTCACTAGGGCTACCCCGGCCGAGGATTTGCTAAATTGAGATACAGTGAGACATTCAATCCAAACTGTTCGGATAGGTCAATTCCATCTTGGTCCATCACTGCTCTACAAGTACTTGCCTGTACCCTGAAACTTCCGTCACCGGATTAAAAATCCGGATAGTCCGGTACCAAAGCACAGGGAGTTGCTTGCAAGCTACCGTGATGACCTCAGGTCAGAGGGACACATATACCCATATCCAATCGTGAATATCCCTTTGGCAGAAAAGGGTTTCACAGAGTCACGTTCAATGAAATATCATATATCCCACTTGCAGGTCACATCAGTGTCACCACACTCATTTGGTCAAGTGGACAACCAAATGATGTGAACCGCAACAACCTATATTTGATATATTGCCGTCCAATACAATATATCCTTTGGTTGTGAACAAGGTTTAAGGACCAGTCGATACATCCTCTCTGTATCGAAGTCAGTGTAGCCCTAAGGACTTCATCACATGGAAAAAGTTCATTTTTAGGGAAATACAATATGTGATGAGCTACCAAAAATAATATTTTATTAATTCATTGAAAAAGTACAATACTTAGCATAACCGCCTACAACCCAGGCGATTGGCTTTGGGACACAATTCCTAATAGGTAGACCGCACGGGCAACTGACAGGTCACAACGAGGGGCAACAAAGGGTCCTCCGAGCACGAGTGAAGGGATGCACCCACCGACGGTTGGCCACGACGAGGCAGGGAGCCCGTCGCTGGATGCACATCCAAGACCGCTCACACGCCGACACGGTCGCCACCGCAGCGCGCACCGCGCCACTCCCCCGCACGCGGAGCCTTGCGACTCGAGAGCGCACGAAGGAGGGGTCGTCGATGGGACACGCCGACAGTGGAAAACCGCCGAGCACGAGATACCACGAACCCACGAGGGACACCGGATGCACGGGGCACCGAGCCGCACCGGAGGGTGCGGGGATTTCCAATTTGACGAGGGGGGGTGGGTGTTTCGGGACGGGGGCATGGGGAGGGACCACCAAGAAGGACGGGGCCGACGGAGCGGGACCGCGAGGTCGACCGGACCAAAGAGCGCACCGACCTTGGTTCCGCGCGCGCGCGGCCATGATTTTCGCCCGAGGGATCCGGACGGGGCCAATGGAGAGGGACCGGGAGGTCGACCGGACCAAAGAGCGCACCGACCTTGGTTCCGCGCGCGCGCGGCCCCGTTTTTCGCCCGAGGGATCCGGATGGGGTCGATGGAGCGGGACTGGGAGGTCGACCAGACCAAAGAGCACACCGACCTTGGTTCCGCGCGCGCGCGGCCGTGTTTTTCGCCCGAGGGATCCGGATGGGGCCGATGGAGCGAGACCGGGATGTCGACCGGACCATTGAAAACCGACCTTGGTTCCGCGCGCGCGCGGCCGCGATTTCGCCCGAGAGATCCGGACGGAGGCGATGGAGCAGGACCGGGAGGTCGACCGGACCATCGCACACCGACCTTGGTTCCGCGCGCGCGCGGCCACATTTTTCGCCCGAGGGATTCGGACGGCGATGATGGAGTGGGACCGGGAGGTCGACCGGACCAAAGAGCGCACCGACCTTGGTTTCGCGTGCGCGCGGCCGCATTTTTCACCCGAGGGATCCGGACGGTGATGATGGAGCGGGACCTGGAGGTCGACCGGACCAAAGAGCGCACCGACCTTTGTTCCACACGCATGCGGCTGCATTTTTTGCCCGAGGGATCCGGACGACGACGATGGAGCGGGACCGGGAGGTCGACCGGACCATCGAAAACCGACCTTGGTTCCGCGCGCGCACGGCCGCGATTTCGCCCGAAGGATCCGGACGGAGGTGATGGAGCGGGACCGGGAGGTCGACCGGACCATCGCACACCGACCTTGGTTTTGCGCGCGCGCAGCTGCGTTTTTCGCTCGAAGGATCCGGACGGGGCCGATGGAGCGAGACCGGGAGGTCGACCGGACCAAAGAGCGCACCGACCTTGGTCCGCGTGCGCACGGCCGTGTTTTTCGCCCGAGGGATCCGGACGGCGATGATGGAGCGGGACCGGGAGGTCGACCGGACCATCGAAAACCGACCTTGGTTTCGCGCGCGCGCGACCGAGATTTCGCCCGAAGGATCCGGACGGAGGCGATGGAGCGGGACCGGGAGGTCGACCGGACCA
>CM038041.1:104779121-104829121 GCA_021397845.1 Areca catechu
TCGATTTCGTGGCACGGCTCAACGGAGCAGCCGCGCCATCCTACCTATTTAAAGATTGAGAATAGGTCGAGGGCGTTGCACCCCCGATGCCTCTAATCATTGGCTTTACCCGATAGAACTCGCCCGCGAGCTCCAGCTATCCTGAGGGAAACTTCGGAGGGAACCAGCTACTAGATGGTTCGATTAGTCTTTCGCCCCTATACCCAAGTCAGACGAACGATTTGCACATCAGTATCACTTCGGGCCTCCACCAGAGTTTCCTCTGGCTTCGCCTCGCTCAGGCATAATTCACCAACTTTCGGGTCCCGACAGGCATGCTCCAACTCGAACCCTTCACAGAAGATCGGGGTCGGCCGGCGGTGCGCCCCTTCCGCGGAGGGTGGGGGCTCCCGCCCATCAGCTTCCTTGCACCTTCCGGGTTTCGCGCGCCCGTCAACTCGCACGCATGTCAGACTCCTTGGTCCGTGTTTCAAGACGGGTCGGATGGGGAGCCCGCGGGCCGTTGCATGGGGCGCGTCGGTGCCCCGGGGGGCACGCCGGGATGGCGCGCGCCGGATCCCCGGCCGCACCGACGACGTCTCCATGGGCGGGTTCGACCGCCCGGGCTTCGACCGCCGGCGTGGCCCGCAACAGTCCGCGCCCCGACCCGAGCGGCGGACCGGCTCGCCGCCATTCCGCATCCGGCCGGGGCGCATCGCCGGCCCCCATCCGCTTCCCTCCCGGCAATTTCAAGCACTCTTTGACTCTCTTTTCAAAGTCCTTTTCATCTTTCCCTCACGGTACTTGTTCGCTATCGATCTCTCGCTCGTATTTAGCCTTGGACGGAATTTACCGCCCGATTGGGGCTGCATTCCCAAACAACCCGACTCGTCGATAGAGCCTCGTGGTGCGGCAGGGTCCGGGCTGGACGAGGCTCTCACCCTCCCGGGCACCCCTTTCCAGGGGACTCGGGCCTAGTCCGTCACTGAGGACGCTTCTCCAGACTATAATTCAAGGGGCGCGGCTCCCCGATTCTCAAGTTGGGCTGGTCCCGGTACGCTCGCCGTTACTAGGGGAATCCTCATAAGTTTCTTCTCCTCCGCTTATTGATATGCTTAAGCTTGGCGGGTGGCCCCGCCTGACCTGGGGTCGCGATCCGGCGTCACCGCCCCGATCGCGGGGGGGGGGGGGGGCGTTGCACGGTGGGGGCGAGCGGGCACCTATCGGGTCCGCGGCACGGTGACAGGATCGCAGGCGCGCGTCCACCATCCACCGTGTCCGGCCACGACGGCGGCCCGGTCTTCGGCCCGCCGCGCCAGGGGGGGTGCGGGGGACCAGTCTCCACGTCCGGCCGCCCCGGAGCCCGTCGCGGCCCCGGGGGGAGCAGAGCGTCGCTGTTCGGCGTGACGCCCAGGCAGGCGTGCCCTCGACCGGGTGGCCTCGGGCGTAACTTGCGTTCAAAGACTCGATGGTTCGCGGGATTCTGCAATTCACACCAGGTATCGCATTTCGCTACGTTCTTCATCGATGCAAGAGCCGAGATATCCGTTGCCGAGAGTCATACCGTGCAAGGCTGGCATTGACGGCGGCGACGTGCTCCTCCCTCCCAGACCCGGTGCGGGACGGGCAGGCGGAGGTGGCGCCCCGATCCCGCTCTCCTGTTCCTTGGCACCCTCCGTGGCACCGGGGTTCTATTCCACCCGCCGCCCCCGCGACGCGGGGAGGCGGGGCGATCGGCGACGCGACGGTTCGGCCGAGGCCTTCCCGTCGCGGTCGCGGTTCGTTCACGCGTTCGCGGGTCTTTCCTCGTCCGGGTCTCGGCAATGATCCTTCCACAGGTTCACCTACGGAAACCTTGTTATGACTTCTCCTTCCTCTAAATGATAAGGTTCAGTGGACTTCTCCCGATGTCGCGGGCGGCGGACCGCTCGCGTCGCCGCGATCCGAACACTTCACCGGACCATTCAATTGGTAGGAGCGACGGGCGGTGTGTACAAAGGGCAGGGACGTAGTCAGCGCGAGCTGATGACTTGCGCTTACTAGGAATTCCTCGTTGAAGACCAACAATTGCAATGATCTATCCCCATCACGATGAAATTTTCGAAGATTACCCGGGCCTGTCGGCCAAGGCTATAGACTCGTTGAATACATCAGTGTAGCGCGCGTGCGGCCCAGAACATTTAAGGGCATCACAGACCTGTTATTGCCTCAAACTTTCATGGCCTAAACGGCCATAGTCCCTCTAAGAAGCTGGCCGCGGAGGGATGCCTCCGCATAGCTAGTTAGCAGGCTGAGGTCTCGTTCATTAACGGAATTAACCAGATAAATCGCTCCACCAACTAAGAACGGCCATGCACAACCACCCATAGAATCAAGAAAGAGCTCTCAGTCTGTCAATCCTTGCTATGTCTGGACCTGGTAAGTTTCCCCGTGTTGAGTCAAATTAAGCCGCAGGCTCCACTCCTGGTGGTGCCCTTCCGTCAATTCCTTTAAGTTTCAGCCTTGCGACCATACTCCCCCCGGAACCCAAAAACTTTGATTTCTTATAAGGTGCCGGCGGAGTCCTGAAAGCAACATCCGCCGATCCCTGGTCGGCATCGTTTATGGTTGAGACTAGGACGGTATCTGATCATCTTCGAGCCCCCAACTTTCGTTCTTGATTAATGAAAACATCCTTGGCAAATGCTTTCGCAGTGGTTCGTCTTTCATAAATCTAAGAATTTCACCTCTGACTATGAAATACGAATGCCCCCAACTGTCCCTCTTTAGTGCGGACACCAAAGGCACCAGAATAAGGCAGAGGCTTCTCAACCCTCTGTGGATCACTTAAATAACATTCGAGTCCACTGTAATAAAGCTTAGTCCAGCTGAGTTGTTTCATTTAAGTCTTGTAATTATTTAGCTCATGTTGAGCTAGTTCAGTCCAGTGTTAGTCAGCTCATGTCGAGCTAATTTTATTTTTTTTGAGTCCTATTCAACCATATTGAAGACTCAAGACCACATCATACAAGTAAAGACCAAGTCCAATCAGATTGAAGACATGGAAGTTTAGCCCAAGTCCAACCTAGCTTGAAGATTTGAAGACCCCAAGAGGAAAATCAGAAACCCTGATTCCTTGCAGATGCCCTCCAGATACCCAGATTTCCTTCCAGATGGCAAAATATATTCATAGACTAAGGCATCCATGATTTTAGAGGTCCATCTGCATCCTAGCCCAAAGAAATCAAGCCCAGGTGCCAAGCCCAAGCCCCTAAGAAGCAAGATACCAGGGAATATTCCTGCTACCTAGCTACCAGGCCACCCCAGCTTCCAGAGGCCCAAACCCATGCACCCAGGCCCCTTTGGGCCAGCCCCTTGCTGCTCTTAGAAGCCCAACACGTCCCCCTAGGTGTCCTTGGAGTGTTGTCCAAGTCAAGAGAAATTTTAGGGATTTTTTCTACCTAATGTTTCCTTATTTTCTAGCTAGGGTTTGAGAGGGAAAAGGATTCTCATATAAAGACTAATGTGCCCTTACTTGGAGCCCAAGGTTAAGGGTCTATTTAAGGGACCCTAGCCTCTTGTATGAAACCCTAATTTTTGATGAATGAAAACCTTGAGTTCTTCTATTGAGTTGTGTGATACCCTGCTGTGTGCATAAAGGGGTTTGCGAGAGTTCTTCTTCTCAGTGCTGTAATCATCTTCCTGCTACCAACAAGCATCTCAGATCCCTGGATGCCCACTCCAAAAGAAGCCTTCCCTTGCTATTTTTCTTTTGTTTTCTTGTTTCTTTGTGAGTTTTCTAACCCCTGACAGGTCATTTGCAGGTCCCCGAGTTCCTACGAATCCAACGACTCCAGCCAAGCCTCAATCAGATCACCGAGCAGAAAGCCGAGTATCCGCGGGTCTTTGGCTCGATTTTCCAGGCCGCATCCATCGAGGAACGAGAGACCCTTTTGCTGCGATCTTCACAGACATTGTCAGGTACACCCCTCTACCTCCAGTAGTTTTATTGTAGGAGAACTTGCCCTAACCGAGGCTTCTCAGCCCCGGTGATCCTTCTTTTCTACTTTTCTAGGTCCTAATCTGCATGCTGATCTTCTAAAATTCATATAAAATTTCCTACAACTTATTTTAATCTGAAATTTGGGAATTAATCACTCAACCCCACATATAAAACATAAAAAAAATTGCATGCAAATTAGTTCCTCATCATTTGGTATCAGAGCTTAGATTAGGGCTTGTTTTCTACAATTTTTTAGTCCGTATATATTCTGTTATTTTAATTATTTCTCTTTGTTAAAAACTCCAAAAATTTTAAAATTTGTTTTTATGGATTTATCATAATTCAAAGTAATTTTAAGAATTTTTAAAGATTTTATTTCGGACTTTGAATTTTCTTCAAGGCGAAATACATCCTGCAAATTTTTGACTCTGTTTTTTTTTTCAGCAAGACAAGTTTGGAAGTTTTAGGTTTTTGTTTAGCAATTTTTGCATATCTTTTAATTTTAGTATATTTCATGCATATTAGGCCATAATTTGCAAGTTTTCTTCTATTTAATAAAATACCAAAAAAAAAAAAATACATATTCTCCAAAAATACCAAAAACATATAAACCCTAATTTGCATCCTCATCTGCCTGCCATCATTGCATAATTTACTTTTAAGGGAACTCTTGCTATATCAGATAAGGGGAGGAGTTGATAACCTCTCCTTAGCCCAAAACCACATCCCTTGCATTCGGTCCCAAGCCTTAACCTAAAATTAATTAGACTTAATTTGCCCTAGTGGGCTAGGGACACCAACTGGTCGGGTCCGGACTAGTGTTAGATCACTGTGTTAAGTTAACCTGTGTGTGCCTTGTGCTCAGTGTCTAGAACGGTGGTTTAGGGATTCAATCCCGAACGGCATGTGTACTGGTCCGCCTACCTGGCCAATCTCTGATTGGTGTCTAGGATTGGCAATCAGGGACCTAACACTCCCCTTACACCTGCCTGGCTGAGTACAGGGTTACTATAGGCTAGTTTGCCACCTTGATTGAGCATCTAGTTTGGACTCTAGGTCTAGTTAGCTATAGTCGGTCTGATCGAGTCTTGCATGAGCACTAGATTAGGAGTTTCATATCACCCACCTCCTTCACAAATGTCTGAACCCATGGAAAATTTACAAGCCCAAATAAAAGCCCTAGCTGATCAAATGGCCCAGATGGCTACCCAGTTAACTCAGTCTGGTATTCAAACCAATGATAGAATTGACCATCTTGCCAGCAGGTTTGATCAGTTAGAAGTCCGGGTAGGGACCCCAGGAAAAACCCATGGTTCACAGTCTGAGCCAGATCCTAATTCCCCTCAACCTAGGAGAACCCCAAACCCTAATCCATACCCTGAGGTCGAACCTAGGAGAGCCCCTCATCCTGACCCATACTATAACCCTCAGCCTAGGAGGACCCCAGACCCTGACCCATACCAAGAGGTCGAACCTAGGAGAGCCCCTCAACCTGACCCATACTACAATCCTGAGCCCAGGAGGACCCCGAACCCTGATCCATATCTTGAGGTTGAAACTAGAAGAGGCTATCGTCCTGACCCAATCCCTGAAGTTTGTCATAGAAGGCCTAATCAGGATTTTGTAGACCAGGAGGACCGATCCTATAGACATGTCAAGCTTGATGCTCCAACTTTTGATGGTTGTCTAGATCCTAAGGTCTATATAGATTGGGAGGGAGAGATGGATCAATATTTTGAATGGTATGATATGACAGAGAAGCATAAATTTAGGTTTGCTAAGCTTAAGTTGATTCGGGAAGCCAGGTTACATTGGGCTAGTGTTGAGAGAACCCTTAATCTAGGAGGGCGTGATCCTATAACCACCTGGTGGGCCATGAAGGGTAAGCTTAGGACAAGATACGTTCCAGCTTCATATCGTAGTGGGTTACTAGATCAATGGCAACGATTTAATCTGGGTAACAAGAGCATAGATGAGTACATTGCAAAATTTGATGAGTATTCCATGCGATGTGATTTGAGAGAGTCTGAGGATGTTGTCTTATCTAGGTTTAGGGCTGGATTAAGAGATGACATTAAGAAAGAGCTCTACATGAGAGAGGTTAGTGACCTGGACCATGCTTACCAGATTGCTAGGGATCATGAACGTTTCCATAGAGGGCCCGTTTACCGTCGACCTGGGCCCACTAGATACCCTAGTCAGTATCCGAGAGCTAGCCAGCCCCTTCAGAGTCGACCCATACCCAGTCGACCCAGTCCTAGTCTACCAGGCCCAAACCGACCCAGTCCTAGTCAGCCAGGTCCGAGTCGACCCCAGCCTAGTAATTCTTTGGCCCGCAAGGATGATCGAGGAAAATCTGTGGAAGCTAATAAGGGTTACACTCCCCAGAAGACCTGTTTTAGATGTCATAAGCCAGGCCACTTTATGAATCAATGTCCAGTTAATGCTTTACATCTAGGTGAATTACAAGAAGAAGAGCCTGAGTCTGTAGTCGAACCTGAGGGAGAAGTTTATGAGGCTGATGATCAATTAATAGAGGAGTACGAAGGTGAGGAGGAAGAACCTGAGTTTGAGAACCAATTAAGAGTGGTTAGGTGCATCCTAGCCCAAACCCCAGTTAAGGAAGATTGGCATAGGACTAGCATCCTACAGACTTTTGTTAAGATAGGGGATAAGGTTCTTAAGATCATCATAGATAGTGGGAGTTGTGTCAATGCCATCTCTGCCAAGACAGTTAAATCTTTAGGATTAACCACAGTTCCTCATCCTAGCCCGTAAAAAGTTTCTTGGGTAGATTCCACCTCCATCCAAATTCAAGTTAGGTGCCAAATCTTACTTAGATTGCAGACCTATGAGGAAAAGATTTGGTGTGATGTTATCCCCATGGAAGTAAGTAGTATAATTTTAGGTCGACCTTGGCTATTTGATCATGATGCAACCTTGTATGGTCGAACCAATGTTTGTACCTTCAACTACCATGGGAATAAGTTTGTTATCAATCCAGCTCCCCCTAGGGACCCAGTTAAGAGGAGTTCTAGTAGCCTTAAGGACAAGAAACCTGGAGTTAACCTGATTAAGGCTAGGGAGTTAGAACAGGAGATTGTTGATGGTAACCCTGTTTGGATCTTGACCTCCAAAGAAATATTAGAGCCAACCCAAAAGGAACACCCTAAAGAAATTGTTGAAGCTCTGAAAGAATTCGAGGATGTCTTCCCTGAGGATTTACCTGATCAATTGCCACCCCTTAGGAACATCCAGCATGCAATAGACTTAGTTCCAGGAGCCACTTTACCAAACCTTCCTCACTATAGACTGAATCCCATCCCCTATCTTAGGAAGGGTTTCATTAGGGAGAGCCTGAGTCCATGTGCAGTCCCTGCTCTACTGACCCCTAAGAAGGATGGTACTTGGAGGATGTGTATAGATAGTAGAGCTATCAACAAAATAATTGTGAAATATAGGTTTCCCATCCCCCGGTTGGATGATATGTTAGACATGATGGCCGGAGCCAGAGTTTTCTCCAAGATAGACCTTAAGAGCGGCTATCATCAGGTGAGGATTAGACCTGGGGATGAGTGGAAAACTGCTTTCAAGACTAAGGATGGCCTGTTTGAGTGGGTTGTAATGCCCTTTGGACTTTCCAATGCACCAAGTACCTTTATGAGGATTATGACCCAGGTCCTGAGAGAGTTTACCGAAAAATTTGTTGTGGTCTACTTTGACGATATTCTGATTTATAGCAGGACCAAGAAGGACCACCTTAGTCATCTAAGACTGGTATGCCAAACCCTTAGGGAGAATAACCTCTATGCCAACTTTAAGAAGTGTGATTTCATGACACATAGGGTCATCTTCCTAGGTTTTGTTGTCACCCCTGAGGGAGTTTCTGCAGATCCTGAAAAGGTTAGGGCGATTGTTGAATGGCCTACACCCTCTAATGTCCATGATGTACGTAGTTTCCATGGCCTAGCAACCTTTTACAGGAGATTTATTAGGGGTTTTAGCACAATCGTCGCACCTATCACCGATTGCATTAGGAAGGGTACATTTGAGTGGACCAAAGCAGCTGATAAGGCCTTCCTAGAGCTGAAGGATAAGATGACCCATGCACCCATCCTTAGATTACCTGACTTTACTAAGGTGTTTGAGGTCGCTTGTGACGCCTCGGGAGTAGGAATAGGTGGGGTACTAAGTCAAGAGAACCACCCTGTAGCCTTCTTCAGTGAAAAGCTGAATGAGGCTAAACTTAAGTCCTCTACCTATGACAAGGAATTTTATGCTGTAGTCCAGGCCCTTAGATATTGGAGACATTATTTACTACCGCATGAGTTTGTTTTATTTTCTGACCATGAGGTACTCCGATTCCTGAACTCCCAAAAGAAACTGAACCCACGGCATGGTAAATGGATTGAGTACATTCAGGCCTACACTTTCATCCTGAAGCACCGTGCCGGTACTGAAAATAAGGTAGCAAATGCCCTGAGCCATAGGTCTTTACTATTGGGATCAGTTAGCACCCAAGTCATAGGGTTTGATAGGTTAAAGGATGAATATGAAACCTGCCCAGACTTTGGAGGCATTTACCAGACCCTCAGGCTAGGACCATCCAATACCCATAGTGATTATACCCTTCAGGATGGTTACCTTTTCCAGAATAATCGACTCTGTATACCCAAAACTTCCCTTAGAGAATTCCTAATCTAGAAAATACATGCTGGAGGTTTAGCTGGTCATTTCGGTAGAAATAAGATGATCTTAGCAATAGAGGACCAGTTCTTTTGGCCAGGATTGAAAAGGCACATTGCACGGATTGTAGCCAGATGTCGAACTTGTGCTGTTGCCAAACAGCAAAAGCAAAACACTGGTCTTTACACACCTTTACCAGTGCCTGATCGCCCTTGGCAGGACCTAAGTATGGATTTTGTGCTAGGATTACCTAAGACCCAAAAGAAACATGACTCAATCTTTGTAGTGGTCGATAGGTTCTCTAAGATGGCTCACTTTATTCCCTGTTCCCAGACCTTTGACGCGTCTAGGGTAGCCAAACTCTTCTTAGATCATGTGGTCAAACTCCATGGCCTACCCAAGACCATTATATCTGATAGGGATGTTAGGTTCACTAGTTATTTTTGGAAGACCTTATGGCACCTATTAGGGACCAAGCTTAAGTTTTCTACAGCCTACCACCCTCAAACAGATGCCAAACTGAAGTAGTGAACCGAAGTTTAGGAAACCTCCTTAGATGCCTGGTAGGTGAACATGTTGGAACATGGGATTTGTTATTACCTAGAGCAGAGTTTGCCTACAACAGTTCAGTAAATAGGACAACGGGTAAGAGCCCTTTTGAGATAGTCCATGGGTACAAGCCTAATCGCCCCATTGATTTGATTCCTTTACCTATTCATGCACGAGTCTCAGAGTCTGCAGAGTCATTTGCACAGCATATTAGAGACTTGCATAAAGACATTAACCAAAAGATAAACTTAAGCAATGAAACATATAAAAATTTGGTTAATTCCCGAAGAAGGATCAAAGAATTTGATGTAGGGGATTCTGTCATGATTAGGCTTAGGCCTGAACGGTTCCCACCTGGGACCGTTAAGAAGCTTCATGCTCGGAGAGCCGGACCTTTTAAAGTATTAAAGAAGGTTGGATCAAATGCCTATATGCTAGACTTGCCTTTGGATATGGGCATCAGTTCTACATTCAATATTACAGACCTGGTTGAGTACAAGGAACCGGCAATGATACCCAGTGAGGCTTTTGGGCCTATCCCTTCTGTTGAGAGTGATCCTTACCCAGAGTGTCCACCAATTAATTGGCCTGAGAGAGGAGAACGGATCGAGCGTATCATGGACGATCAAGCCATTACGACCCGGGGCCGCGGTTATCAATGCTTCCTAGTCCGATGGCAAGGCCGGCCAGAGTCGGACGATTCGTGGATTTCTCAAGAGGACTTGCAATGCCTCAACCCAGACCTTCTTGAGAGATATGTGAGCCAATCTGATCTTCACTCGACAGGGTCGAGTTCCTCCCACCCCGGGAGAATTGGTGCGGACACCAAAGGCACCAGAATAAGGCAGAGGCTTCTCAACCCTCTGTGGATCACTTAAATAATATTCGAGTCCACTGTAATAAAGCTTAGTCCAGCTGAGTTGTTTCATTTAAGTCTTGTAATTATTTAGCTCATGTTGAGCTAGTTCAGTCCAGTGTTAGTCAGCTCATGTCGAGCTAATTTTATTTTTTTGAGTCCTATTCAACCATATTGAAGACTCAAGACCACATCATACAAGTAAAGACCAAGTCCAATCAGATTGAAGACATGGAAGTTTAGCCCAAGTCCAACCCAGCTTGAAGATTTGAAGACCCCAAGAGGAAAATCAGAAACCCTGATTCCTTGCAGATGCCCTCCAGATGCCCAGATTTCCTTCCAGATGGCAAAATATATTCATAGACCAAGGCATCCATGATTTTAGAGGTCCATCTGTATCCTAGCCCAAAGAAATCAAGCCCAGGCGCCAAGCCCAAGCCCCTAAGAAGCAAGATACCAGGGAATATTCTTGCTACCTGGCTACCAGGCCACCCCAGCTTCCAGAGGCCCAAACCCATGCACCCGGGCCCCTTTGGGCCGGCCCCTTACTGCTCTTAGAAGCCCAACACGTCCCCCTAGGTGTCCTTGGAGTGTTGTCCAAGTCAAGAGAAATTTTAGGGATTTTTTCTACCTAATGTTTCCTTATTTTCTAGATAGGGTTTGAGAGGGAAAAGGATTCTCATGTAAAGACTAATGTGCCCTTACTTGGAGCCCAAGGTTAAGGGTCTATTTAAGGGACCCTAGCCTCTTGTATGAAACCCAAATTTTTGATGAATGAAAACCTTGAGTTCTTCTATTGAGTTGTGTGATACCCTGCTGTGTGCATAAAGGTGTTTGCAAGAGTTCTTCTTCCCAGTGCTGCAATCATCTTCCTGCTACCAACAAGCATCTCAGATCCCTGGATGCCCACTCCAAAAGAAGCCTTCCCTTGCTGTTTTTCTTTTGTTTTCTTGTTTCTTTGTGAGTTTTCTAACCCCTGACAGGTCGTTTGCAGGTCCCCGAGTTCCTACGAATCCAATGACTCCAGCCAAGCCTCAATCGAATCACCGAGCAGAAAGCCGGGTATCCGCGGGTCTTTGGCTCGATTTTCCAGGCCGCATCCATCGAGGAACGAGAGACCCTTTTGCTGCGATCTTCACAGACATTGTCAGGTACACCCCTATACCTCCAGTAGTTTTATTGTAGGAGAACTTGCCCTAACCGAGGCTTCTCAGCCCCGGCGATCCTTCTTTTCTACTTTTCTAGGTCCTAATCTGCATGCTGATCTTCTAAAATTCATATAAAATTCCCTATAACTTATTTTAATCAGAAATTTGGGAATTAATCACTCAACCCCACATATGAAACATATAAAAAAATTTCATGCAAATTAGTTCCTCATCACTCTTAATCATTACTCCGATCCCGAAGGCCAATACAATAGGACCGAAATCCTACGATGTTATCCCATGCTAATGTATCCAGAGCGTGGGCTTGCTTTGAGCACTCTAATTTCTTCAAAGTAATGGCACCGGAGGCACGACCCATCCAATTAAGGACAGGAGCGCATCGCCGGAAGAAGGGACGGGAAGGCCGGTGCACAACGTGGGGCAGACCGGCCGGGCCCAGCCCAAGGTCCAACTACGAGCTTTTTAACTGCAACAACTTAAATATACGCTATTGGAGCTGGAATTACCGTGGCTGCTGGCACCAGACTTGCCCTCCAATGGATCCTCGCGAAGGGATTTAGATTGTGCTCATTCCAATTACCAGACTCGAGGAGCCCGGTATTGTTATTTATCGTCACTACCTCCCCGTGTCAGGATTGGGTAATTTGCGCGCCTGCTGCCTTCCTTGGATGTGGTAGCCGTTTCTCAGGCTCCCTATCCGGAATCGAACCCTAATTCTCCGTCACCCGTCACCACCATGGTAGGCCCCTATCCTACCATCGAAAGTTGATAGGGCAGAAATTTGAATGATGCGTCGCTGGCACATGGGCCATGCAATCCGTCGAGTTATCATGAATCATCGGAGCGCCGGGCAGAGCCCGTGTCGACCTTTTATCTAATAAATACATCCCTTCCAGAAGTCGGGGTTTGTTGCATGTATTAGCTCTAGAATTACTACAGTTATCCGAGTAGCATGTACCATCAAATAAACTATAACTGATTTAATGAGCCATTCGCAGTTTCACAGTCCGAATTAGTTCATACTTGCACATGCATGGCTTAATCTTTGAGACAAGCATATGACTACTGGCAGGATCAACCAGGTAGCATGTCCTCGGGCGATGCCGGATCCCCGCCACCGCCATCCTGCCGACCTGAGGAGGGGGGATGCCGGGACGGGCCGCGGATGTCTTCGCATCAGGGCGGGCAACGATTCGAGATGGGACGCGGGGCACGGGGGCCCCGGCACGATGAATCCACCGCATCCGCGAGAGCGCACGAATCCAGGAGCGGGCCGAAGGAATGGGAGAACACGGAGGGACTCTCCAAAAGGAGGGTGCTCGAGGACCGCACGAGGAATGGCACCCGCCACTACGGAGGCAGGGTAGCCGCAAGGGTCGCATGGCGAACGGACGAGTCCCGCAAGGGGGGTAGACCACACGGGCAACTAACGGGTCGCAACGAGGGGCAACAAAGGGTCCTTGATGCAGAACGAAAGAGGAGAGATGATGCGATGCGAAAATAAATTAAGATTAATTCTTTTTTTTTTATATATATTTTCTGAAATTGGCTTTGACTCAAAGGAAAGCTAAACTAAATTGAAAGAAACTAGGTAATAATTGAAAGCACAATTTAAATAAAACTGGATTATCAGAGTAGTTCAGAAGTAACGGATCGCTGGGGGTTGAGAAACTCCCAGACCTAGGGTTTCGCTCTGAACTTTCAACAGGATAGAAGTAAAGAGAAGAGAAGGGTACCAACCAGACAGCGATCTTCACAAAGTTTGGTGGAAGAACTCTCTCGAGCAGATTGTTGGATCCTCAGATTCGGATACCTTCGCAATGGATCCTCCAATACTGGTCCTGTGGCTGAGTTGGCTTCTCCTGGACTCAAGATCTGGGAAAGAAGAAGAACAAGTGATGGAATCAGATACTCAAGGAAGAAGTTACCAGATTGAAGAACTTGAAAGTTGATGTGCTGAAATCCGGATTCTCCTAGAGGTTGATCTGACTTCCTTTGGGAATTGCTCTAGATCTGAAGTATCCAGACTGGACCCGGATGCTGGGGTCGGCCTTGACTTGAAGAGGGTGGCCATAAGAGGTGGGATATGCTAGGGCTTGGTGGAAAGAGAAGGATGATGGGCGGCTAGGGTTTGGGAGTGAAGTGGCTAACCTAGGGTTTGGGGTTTGGAGATCTCACACCTCCTCAGGGTTCCTGGGGAACCCGGATTGACTCCCTCATGGAGCTCAACACTTGGATGCAAGTGCGGAAGAGAGAAAACTCAGAGTTTGCTCACACAAAAACTTTAATTCATTCATCAGATTTATTAAAATTTACAAGAGGAGTTTAATTTATAGGACTTTACAAGAGAGTAGGGTTTTACATCTTCCCATGTGGGACTAAAGGAGGGGATCTACAAATTAGGATTGTAGGATCAATCCTTACACATATGGCTGGCCAAAGGTTCTAAAAAAATTTGATTTGGGTTTTAAAAGGAAGGTAGATGGCGCCTCCAAGCTTTGTTCTTCAAGAGAGGATTTCTTTCCTTCCATGGATCAACTCTTTTGGACTCCTCCTTTTCTTTCTCCCTAAGTCATGGTCCTTCCCATCTTTGTTTTGGGCATTTTTGGCAGGGAATGGGCGCCTCCTTGAAGTTCTCTCCAAGAAAAATTTCTTCCCTTTCATAGCTTGGCTCTTATGGAAGGTCTTGGGCCGCCCCCTTGATTTGTGGATCCCTGGTTGCTTTCTTCTCAAATGGCGCATGAGAGAAGGGAGCTGCTATCTATGGTGTGGGGACCAGAGTATACTGGATGAAGATGTGGCGCCCCCTGGACTCAGGCGTGTAGCTGGGAGTGTGGCTGGGAGTGTGGTGCCCACTTGCTTGGCCTTGGGAGAAAATGTGACACCCCAGGTTGAAGTCCTAGACCACTACTGAGTCAACATGACTCAACAAAAATAAATTGCAGGGAGTACAGACTTAAGCTAAAATTGAGTTGATCAAGTCAACCCTTATTACAAGCCAGAAAACACTAATTCTTCGGGCAAGGTCAATCAGAGATCTAGATGGAGCTATGAAGTCTTCTTCTGAGTCTGGTGCCCGCACCAGTCCTCCGAGCACGAGTGAAGGGATGCACCCACCGACGGTTGGCCACGACGAGGCAGGGAGCCCGTCGCTGGATGCGCATCCAATACTGCTCACACGCTGACACGGTCGTCGCCGCGGCATGCACCGCGCCACTCCCTCGCACGCGGAGCCTTGCGACCAGAGAGAGCACGAAGGAGGGGTCGTCGATGGGACACGCCGACAGCGGAAAACCGCCGAGCATGAGATACCACGAACCCACGAGGGACAACGGATGCACGAGGCACCGAGCCGCACCAGAGGGTGCGGGGATTTCCAATTTGACGAGGGGGGTGGGTGTTTCGGGACGGGGGCATGGGGAGGGACCACCAAGAAGGACGGGGCCGACGGAGCGGGACCGCGAGGTCGACCGGACCAAAGAGCGCACCGACCTTGGTTCCGCGCGCACGCGGCCACGATTTTCGCCTGAGGGATCCGGACGGGGCCGATGGAGAGGGACCGGGAGGTCGACCGGATAAAAGAGCGCACCTACCTTGGTTCCGCGCGCGCACGGCCGCGTTTTTCGTCCGAGGGATCCGGACGGGGTCGATGGTGCGGGACCTGGAGGTCGACCGGACCAAAGAGCGCACAGACCTTGGTTCCGCGCACGCGCGGCCGTGTTTTTCGCCCAAGGGATCCGGACGGGGCCGATGGAGCGGGACCGGGAGGTCGACCGGACCATCGAAAACCGACCTTGGTTCCGCGCGCACGCGGCCGCGATTTCGCCCGAGGGATCCGGACGGAGGCGATGGAGCGGGACCGGGAGGTCGACCGGACCATCGCACACCGACCTTGGTTCAGCGCGCGCGCGGCCGCATTTTTCGCCCGAGGGATCCGGACGGCGACGATGGAGTGGGACCGGGAGGTTGACCGGACCAAAGAGCGCACCGACCTTGGTTCCGCGCGCGCGCGGCCACGTTTTTCGCCCGAGGGATCCGGACGGCGACAATGGAGCGGGACCGGGAGGTCGACAGGACCAAAAAGCACACCGACCTTGGTTCCGCGCGCGCGCGGCCGCGTTTTTCGCCCGAGGGATCCGGACGGTGATGATGGAGCGGGACCGGGAGGTCGACCGGACCATCGAAAACTGACCTTGGTTCCGCGGGCGCGCGGCCGCGATTTTGCCCGAAGGATCCGGACGGAGGCGATGGAGCGGGACCAGGAGGTCGACCGGACCATCGCACACCGATCTTGGTTCCGCGCGCGCGCGGCCGCGTTTTTCGCCCGAAGGATCCAGACAGGGCCGATGGAGCGGGACCGGGAGGTCGATCGGACCGAAGAGCGCACCGACCTTGGTCCGCGCGTGCGCAGCCACGTTTTTCGCCCGAGGGATCCGGATGGCGATGATGGAGCGAGACCGGGAGGTCGACCGGACCATCGAAAACCGACCTTGGTTTCGCGCGCGCGCGTTCGCGATTTCGCCCGAAGGATCCGGACGGAGGCGATGGAGCGGGACCGGGAGGTCGACCGGACCATCGCGCACCGACCTTGGTTCCGCACGAGCGTGACCGCATTTTCGCCCGAAGGATCCGGACGGAGCCGATGGAGCGGGACCGGGAGGTCGACCGGAGCATCGCACACCGACCTAGGTTCCGCGCGCGCGCGTCCGCGTTTTCGCCTGAAGGATCCGGATGGAGCCGAAGGAGCAGGACCGGGAGGTCGACCGGACAGGAGGACACCAACCTTGGTTCCGCACGCGCGCGGCCGCATTTTCGCCGGAAGGATCCGTACAGAGCCGAAGGACCGGGACGTCGACCGGACCGGACGGCACCTACCGTGGTTCCGGGCGCGCGCGGCCGCGAAGATCTGGCACTCGGAAGGGGCGAAGAATGGGCATCCCGGGGTGTTCCGAGGCACAAAGCTAGCTTACGAACGCAAGGGAGGACCAAGACTCGCGCCCAAATGTCGCTGGACCCGAGTCACAGACGGCCCAGCACGAGAGAGCACCCAACGCACCCCGGACGCGAGTCCAGGATGTCCAGGATGCGTGCACCATGCGCGGGGCAAAAGGGCGGCCAGGACTCGGAACCACACAGCGCAGGACGCGAGTCCCGGAGGGCACGACACGGGCGCGATCATAGAGCAGCCAGGATGCGAGTCCAAGGAGGCCTGGGTGCACGCCGCGCGAGCAGAAAATCCAAAACAGATACCCGGGGGAGTACCCAAGGGTCGCGAGCAACGTTGCAGAAGCGGGGGAGGGCCGGGACACGCGCGCGGACGCGCGTCCAGGGCGGCCATGACCCGCGCCCCGCCCGCAAGGGGGCTTGCCAACCTACTACCCGCGCGGGGCATCCGGCCAAGGTCCACCCAGGGGGTTCCTGGGTCGCGAGCAGTTTTGCATAATTCGGAGGCATGCCCCGCGTCCGCGCGCGCCCCGCGTGACCGGTGCCCGGCGCTGCCAGGACCCGTGCCCGCCCGTGCCCATGCACGCGGCCGGGGCCACGCGCCCGGCGCTGCCAGGACCCGCGCCCGCCCGTGCCCGAGCGCGCGCCCGGTGCCCCGCGCCCGCCCGCCCCATGCGCGCGCCCGGGGCCCCGCGCCCAGCGCTGCCAGGACCCGCGCCCGCCCGCGCCCGTGCGCGCGCCCGGTGCCCCATGCCCGGCGCTGCCAGAACCCGCGCCCGTGCGCGCGCCCGCTGCCCCGTGCTGCCAGGACCCGCCCACGCCCGTGCGCGCGCCCGGTGCCACGCGCACGGTGCTGCCAAGACCCGCACCCGTGCGCGCGCCCGGTGCCCCGCGCCCGGCACTGCCAGGACCCGCGCCCGCCCGTGCCAGTGCGCGCGCCCGGTGCCCCGCGCCCGCCCGCGCCCGTGCGCGCGACCGTTGTCCTGCGCCCGGCGCAGCCAAGACGCGCGCCCGGTGCCCCGCACCCGTGCGCGCGCCCGGTGCCCCGCGCCCGTGCACGCACCCGGTGCCCCGTGCCCGGCGCTGCCAGGACCAGCGCACGCCCGTGCCCTTGCGCGCACCCGGGGACTCGAGAACGGCGCTGCCAGGACCCGCGCACGCCCGCACCCTTGCACACGCCCGGGACTCGAGCCCGACGGTGCCAGGACCCATGCACGCCCGTGCCATGACCCGGGCGCGCGCGCGCCGGGTTACCCGTGCACTCCTGTGCCATGACCCGCGCACGCCTGTGCCATGACACATGCGCGCGCATGCCGGCGACCCGTGCACTCCCGTGCCATGACCCGTGCACGCCCGTGCCATGACCCGGGGGCGCGCGCGCCCGGTGACCCGTGCACTCCCGTGCCATGACCGGGGCGCGCGCATGCCCCGTGACCCTTGCACTCCCGTGCCGTGAACCGCACATGCCCGTGCCATGACCTGGAAGCGCACGCCCGGTGACCCGTGCACTCCGGTGCCATGACCGGTGCGCGCGCACGCCCGGTGAACCGTGCACTTTCGTGCCATGACCGTGCACGCCCACGCGCTGCCCCTTGCGCCCGGCAGCGCCGTGACCCGCGCACGGCCGTGCCATGACCCGTGCACGCCCGCGCGCTGCCCCTTGCTCCCGGCAGCGCCGTGACCCGCTCATGCCCGCGCTCTTGCGCCCGCCGGTGCCATGACCCGTGCATGCCCACGCCCGGCCCCTTGCGCCCAGCGGTGCCACGACCCGCGCACGCCCAGGGCCTTGCGCCCGCCGGTGACATGACCCGCGCATGCCCGCTCCCTTGCGCGCGGCCGTGGCCTTGCACCCGGCGGTGCCGTGACCCGCGCACGCCCGCGCTGGGTTCCTGCACCCGGCGGTGCCGTGACCCGCTCACGCTCGTGCCAAGACCTGCCCGTGCGCCCGGTGCAATGCACCGGCCCGTGCCATTACCAGCGCGCACCGTGCCAGGACCGGCACGCGCCATGCCCTCGCGCGAGCTCGGTGCCACGCACCCGCCCGTGCCATGACCGGCGCACGCCCTTGGCACGACCCGCGAGTGCCTTGCACCCGCCCGTGCCATGGCCCGCGCCTGGCTCCTCGCGCCCGGCAGTTCCGTGACTCGTGCAAGCCCGTGCCATGACCCGTGCGCGCGCCGGGTGACTTGCGCCAGGCGGCCCCGTGACCCGCACGCGCCCGGCGACGCCGTGACCCGCACGTGCGCCCGGTGACCCGCGCACGCCCGTGCCGTGACCCGCGCCCGGAAGTGCCGTGACCCGCGCACGCCCGTGGCATGACCCGTGCATGCCAGTGCCGTGGCCCGCGCGCGTGCCAGGTGACCCGAGCCTGGCAGCGCCGTGACCCGTGTAAGCCTGCGCTACGACCCGCGCGCGCGCCCGGCGACCCGCGCCCGGCTGCTCCATGACCCGTGCACGCCCGTGCCATGACCCGCGCCTGCGCGCGCCCGGTGACCCGCGCACGCCCGTGCCATGACCCGCGCGTGCCCGAGCCCGCAATGCCCTTGTGCACGCCCGGCGGTGGCATGACCCACGTACGCCCGTGCCACGACCCGCGTGCGTGCGCTCCCATTGCCCAGCGCATGGCAGCGCCATGCGCCGTGACCCGTGCACGCCCGTGCCATGACCCGCGCGCACTCGAGCCCGCCATGCCCGGTGCCTCGCGCCCGGCGGTGCCATGACCGCGCGCGCGCGCGCCCGTCGCCCTGAGCATGGCAGCGCCGTGACCCGCGCTCTTCCATGCCATGGCCCGTGCGCGAGCGCCCGGTTACCCGTGGATGCCGTGCCACGACACGCGCGCTAGTGCCACGACCCGCGCGCGCCCGAGCCTGCCATGCCCTTGTGCGCGTCCGGGGCCTCGCGCCTAGTGGGACATGGCCCGCGCGTGCCCGGTGACTTGCGCCTGGCAGTGCCATGGCCCGGGCATGCCCCTGCGGTGACCCGTGCACGCCCGATGACCTGCACCCGGTGGTGCCGTGACCCGCACACCCACGTGCGTCCCGCGGCCTGCCGTCCGCGCACCCCCCCGGGCGTGCCTCGTATCTAGCCACGCGATGCCGGGGCCCGCCATGGGATTCGGGTCTCCGTCGCCATGGCACGGTCGCGGTAGCCTGGGCGCTCACCGGGCCCTCGCGGAGGGTCCGGAGTCGCGCCCGCGCTCTCGGGACCCATGTCTCGACGCGCGGCTGCTGCCTTCCTTGGATGTGGTAGCCGTTTCTTAGGCTCCCTCTCCGAAATCGAACCCTAATTCTCCGTCACCCGTCACCACCATGGTAGGCCCCTATCCTACCATCAAAAGTTGATATGGCAGAAATTTGAATGATGCATCGCCGGCACGTGGGCCGTGCGATCTGTCAAGTTATCATGAATCATCGGAGTGCCAGGCAGAGCCCGTGTTGACCTTTTATCTAATAAATGCATCCCTTCCAGAAGTCGGGGTTTGTTGCACGTATTAGCTCTAGAATTACTACGGTTATCCGAGTAGCACGTACCATCAAACAAACTATAACTGATTTAATGAGCCATTCGCAGTTTCACAGTTCGAATTAGTTCATACTTGCACATGCATGGCTTAATCTTTGAGACAAGCATATGACTACTGGCAGGATCAACCAGGTAGCACGTCCTCGGGCGACGCCGGATCCCCGTCGCCGTCGTCCCGCCGACCTGAGGAGGGGGGATGCCGGGACGGGCCGCGGACATCGTCGCATCGGGGCGGGCAATGATTCGAGATGGGACGCGGGGCACTGGGGCCCCGGCACGATGAATCCACCGCATCCGCGAGAGCGCACGAATCCAG
This sequence comes from Areca catechu, assembly GCA_021397845.1. Lineage (NCBI taxonomy): Eukaryota > Viridiplantae > Streptophyta > Magnoliopsida > Arecales > Arecaceae > Areca > Areca catechu. Next base: position 104,799,125 of record CM038041.1, read on the forward strand.
GAGCGGGCCGAAGGAATGGGAGAACACGGAGGGATTCTCCAAATGGAGGGCGCTCGAGGACTGCACGAGGAACGGCACCCACCGCTGCGGAGGCGAGGTAGCCGCAAGGGTCGCGTGGCGAATGGACGAGTCCCGCAAGGGGGGTAGACCGCACGGGCAACTGACGGGTCATAACAAGGGGCAACAAAGGGTCCTCCGAGCACGAGTGAAGGGATGCACCCACCAACGGTTGGCCACGATGAGGCAGGGAGCCCGTCGCTGGATGCGCATCCAAGACCGCTCACACGCCGACACGGTCGCCGCCGCGGTGCGCACCGAGCCACTCCCCCGCACGCGGAGCCTTGCAACCCGAGAGCGCACGATGGAGGGGTCGTCGATGGGACACGCCGACAGTGGAAAACCGCCGAGCACGAGATACCACAAACCCACGAGGGACAACGGACGCACGGGGCACCGAGCCGCACCGGAGGGTGCGGGGATTTCCAATTTGACGAGGGGGGGTGGGTGTTTCGGGACGAGGGCATGGGGAGGGACCACCAAGAAGGACGGGGCCGACGGAGCGGGACCGCGAGGTCGACCGGACCAAAGAGCGCACCGACCTTGGTTCCGCGCGCGCGCGGCCGCGATTTTCTCCCGAGGGATCCGGACGGGGCCGATGGAGCGGGACCGGGAGGTCGACCGGACCAAAGAGCGCACCTACCTTGGTTCCGCGCGCACGCGGCCACATTTTTCGCCCGAGGGATCTGGACGGGGCCGATGGAGCGGGACCGGGAGGTCGATCGGACCAAAGAGCGCACCGACATTGGTTCCGCATGCGCGCGGCCGCGTTTTTCGCCCGAGGGATCCGGACGGGGCCGATGGATCGGGACCGGGAGGTCAACCGGACCATCGAAAACCGACCTTGGTTCCGCGCGCGTGCGGCCGCAATTTCGCCCAAGGGATCCGGACAGAGGCGATGGAGCAGGACCGGGAGGTCGACCGGACCATCGCACACCGACCTTGGTTCCGCGCCCGTGCGGCCGCATTTTTCGCCCGTGGGATCCGGACGGCGACGATGGAGCGGGACCGGGAGGTCGACCGGACCAAAGAGTGCACTGACCTTGGTTCCGCGTGCGCGCGGCCGCGTTTTTCGCCCGAGGGATCCGGACGGCGATGATGGAGCGGGACCGGGAGGTCAAACTGACCAAAGAGCGCACTGACATTGGTCCCGCGCGCGCGCGGCCGCGTTTTTTGTCCGAAGGATCCGGACGCGGCCGATGGAGATAGACCGGGAGGTCGACCGGACCAAAGAGCGCACCGACCTTGGTCCGCGTGCGCGCGGCCGCATTTTTCGCCCGAGGGATCCGGACGGCGACGATGGAGCGGGACCGGGAGGTCGACCGGACCATCAAAAACCGACCTTGGTTTCGCGCGTGCGCGTCCGCAATTTTGCCCGAAGGATCCGGACGGAGGCGATGGAGAGGGACCGGGAGGTCAACCGGACCATCACGCACCGACCTTGGTTCCACGCGCGCGCGGCCGCGTTTTCACCCGAAGGATCCAGACGGAGCCGATGAAGCGGGACCGGGAGGTCGACCGGAGCATCGCATACCGACCTAGGTTCGGCGCGCGTGCGGCCGCATTTTCGCCCGAAGGATCCAAACGGAGCTGAAGGACCGGGACGTCGACCGGACCGGACGGCACCGTCCATGGTTCCGCGCGCGCGCGGCCGAGAAGATCCGGCACTCGGAAGGGGCGAAGAAGGGGCATCCCGAGGTGTTCCGAGGCACAAAGCTAGCTTGCGAACGCAAGGGAGGACCAACACTCGTGCCCAAATTTTGCTGGACCCGAGTCACGGACGGCCCAGCACGAGAGAGCACCCAGTGCAACCCGGACGCGTGTCCAGGATGTCCAGGATGCGCGCACCATGCGCGGGGCAAAAGGGCGGCCAGGACTCGGAACCACACAGCGTAGGACGCGAGTCCCGGAGGGCACGACACGGGCGCGATCACAGAGCAGCCAGGACACGAGTCCAAAGAGGCCTGGGCGTGCGTTGCGCGAGCAGAAAATCCAAAACAGATACCCGGGGGAGTACCCAAGGGTCACGAACAACGTTGCAGAAGCGGGGGAGGGCCGGGACGCGCGCCTGGACGCGTGCGGACGCGCATCCGGGGCGGCCATGACCCGCGCCCCGCCCGCAAGGGGGCTTGCCAACCTACTACCCACGCGGGACATCCGGCCAAGGTCCACCCCGGGGTTTCCTGGGTCACGAGCAGCAATGCAAATTCGGGGGCATGCCCCGCATCCGCGCGCGACCCGCGTGACCCGCGCCCGGTGCTGTCAGGACCCACGCCCGCTCGCGCCTATGCGCGTGCCCGGGGCCCCGCGCCCGGCCCTGCCAGGACCCGCGCCCGCCCGCGCCCGTGCGCGTGCCCGGTGCCCAGCGCACGGCACTGCCAGGACCTGCGCCCGTGCGCACGCCCGGTGGCCCACGCCCGGCGCTGCCAGGACCCGTGCCCGCCCGCGCCCGTGCGCGCGCCCGGTGCCCCGCGCCCGGTGTGCCAGAACCCGCGCCCGCCCGCGGCCGTGCACGCACCCGGTGCCCCGCGCCCGGCGCTGCCAGGACCGCGCCCGCCCATGCCCGTGCGCGCGACCGTTGTCCCGGGCCCGGCGCTTCCAGGACCCGCGCCCGCCCGCGCCCGTGCGCGCGCCCGGTGCCCCGCGCACGGCGCTGCCAGGACCCGCGCATGCCCGCGCCGCTGCGCGCGCCCGGGGACTCGAGACCGGCGCTGCCAGGACCAGCGCACGCCCGCGCCCATGCGCGCGCCCGGGGACTCAAGCCGGCGACCCGCGCACGCCCGGGGACTCGAGCCCGCCGCTGCCAGGACCCGCACATGCCCGCGCCCTTGCTCGCGCCCGGGGACTCGAGCCCGGCGGTGCCAGGACCCGCACACACCCGTGCCATGACCCGGGCGCGCGTGCGCCGGGTTACCCGTGCACTCCCGTGCCATGACCCACGCACGCCCATGCCATGACACGTGTGCGCGCGCACCCGGTGACTCGTGCACTCCCTTGCCATGACCCGCGCATGCCCATGCCATGACCCGGGCGCGCACGCGCCCGGTGACCCATGCACTCCCGTGCCATGACCGGGGCGCGCGCATGCCCGGTGACCCTTGCACTCCCGTGCCGTGAACCGCACATGCCCGTGCCATGTCCCTAGTGCGCACGCCCGGTGACCCATGCACTCCGGTGCCATGACCCATGCGCACGCGCGCCCGTTGACCTGTGCACTTTCGTGCCATGACCGTGCACGCCAGTGCGCTGCCCCTTGCGCCCGGCAGCGCCGTGACCCGCGCACGGTCGTGCCATGACCCGTGCATGCCCGCACGCTGCCCCTTGCACCCGGCAGCGCCGTGACCCGCGCACGCCCGCGCTCTTGCGCCCGCCAGTGCCATGACCTGTGCACGCCCGCGCCCGGCACCTTGCGCCCAGCGGTGCCACAACCCGCGCACGCCAGGGGCCTTGCGCCCGCCGGTGCCATGACCCGCGCTCGCCCGGAGACCCGCGCCCGGCTGCTCCGTGACCCGTGCATGCCCGTGCCGTGGCCCGCGCATGCCGGTGCCGTGACCCGCGCACGTTGCCTTGTGCCCGACGATGCCGTGACCCGCGCACGCCCGCGCCGTGACACGCGCCCGTTGACATGCGCATGGCAGCTCCGTGACCCAAGCACGCCCGTGCCGTGACCCGCGCCTGCACGCGCCCGATGACCCGCGCACGCCCGTGCCATGACCCTTGCATGCCCGAGCCCGCAGTGCCCTTGTGCACGCCCGGCGGTGGCTTGACCCACGCATGCCCGTGCCACGACCCGCATACGCGCTCTCCCGTTGCCCTGCGCATGGCTGCGCTGTGACCCGCGCATGCCCGTGCCATGACCCGCGCGCGCTCGAGCCCGCCGTGCCCTTGTGCGTGCCCGGTGCCTCGCATCCGGCGGTGCCATGACCTGCGCGCTTCCGTGCCATGGCCCGCGCGCGAGCGCCCGGTGACTTGCGCACGCCGTGCCACGACGCGCGCGCGCTAGTGCCACGACCCGCGCGCGCCCGAGCCCGCCGTGCCCTTGTGCGCGTCCGGGGCCTCGCACCCGGTGGGACATGGCCCGCGCGCGCCCGGTGACTTGCGCCCGGCTGTTCCATGGCCCGAGCATGCCCCTGCGTCGACCCGCGCACGCCCCTGCGGCGACCCGCGCACGCCCGATGACCTGCACCCGGCGTTGCCGCGACCTGCACGCCCGCATGCATCCCGCGGCCTACCGTCCGCGCCCCCGCCCGGGCGTGCCCCGCATCCGGCCGTGCGATGTCGGGGCCCGCCGTGGGATTCGGGTCTCCGTTGCCATGGCACGGTCGCGATAGCGTGGGCGCTCACCGGGCCCTCGTGGAGGGTCCGGAGTCGCGCCCGCGCTCTCGGGACCCGTGTCTCGACGCGCACGGCACGAGCACCCGCCCGGAACATCTTGGTTGAAAGTAAAATCATGGTTGCAGGTGCCTACGCTAAGCATGCAACAGCACAGGAAGCAGGTAAATATTTTAAAACATTTTTAAAATAAATGCGAAAAACACCTACTCCGCACAGGACCTAGCATATGCAAGATGCATGTATTGGCATGATACAGGACATATAATATTTATAAACATTTTAATAAATCTAGATCTACACATGCACCGAAATTAAAACCCAAAAACATACATTATTCCCAGCTGGAATAAGTTGGGGATAAACTTGGAATAGACTGGAATAACTGGAATAAAGTTATTCCAGTCGTCTTCCACCTTGGACTGAAAACAAGGCTTCCGAAAAGTCCCCGGAACGCCACCTTCCGGACCTCCGATCGCTCCCAAATTTGAGCTGTAGATTCTTAAGGAAGTCCTCTTCGATTTGGCACTAGTTTCTGCAAGAAAAACTAAGCCAATAAATCGTCAAAATTCGCCGAAGTCTGCTGCACGAAAATGGCAGCAGAACAGAGTAGCTGTCTTCGTCTTTGGATTTCGGGCAACTGGAGCGATCCCGGCTCGCGTGGTTTGCTCCGAGGAGTAGAAGAATACTCCCTCTAGAGGGGAGACATGCCCGGGGCTCTCCGATCCCTCTCCACGCATGGTGCTAGCCGCCGGAAGATGGTTCACGATCACAGGTTGCTGCAGCAAAACAGAATTGCTGCAGCTGGGATTTTTGGAGCACCAGAAACAATGGGAAAACTCTCCCTGACACCCTCCTAAAACCCAACCTAAAAGAGCAATCACTAAGTTCTCAACCAGCGTCTCTCAACCTCTCAAAGTACAAAGAATTTTGTTGCCTTTTCTTGGTTCTCACGGTGGATTTTCTGATCTTTTTTTTTTAAACAGGGACAGCAATGGGTTGTATAAATAGGCAGCATAGAGAGGGAGGTGGAGAGATGGTGAGGTGACGAGGTTGGGAGGCTGCAGCAGCTGTTAATCACCCAATTAACAGCCATTAACATGGATTAAAGAGTGAATAAAACAGGGGGTGGAGGGAAGGGAAGAAACGTCCAGCAAGGAGTGGTATTGAACGCTTGGAATAAGTTCAAACGTTGGGCCTGCCAATGCTTGGAGTTCCACTCCCAGCGGTTGGAAAAAAATTCCAACGAAGGAAGATTCAACAATGTCAAAAAACACCGTGAGAACCGGTCCAAGAGAAATAAAAAAATGTTGGTTCAATCAACCGGCCCAAAACCAATAAAACCACTTGGTTCAATTCAATTGAACCGGTCCAAGCCTAAAAAAAATTGGTTCAATTGGTTCACAACCAATTGGAGACCTAAACGAACTCCAAATCAGTTCAAAACTGATTCAGAAAAATTCTGGCGCAATGCTGGTTAACCCGAAATAATTTTTGGTTGACACAGACAAGGGCAAGACGGAAAAAAGAGTGCTCAAAAATACTGTGACAATAAAACCGAGACGATTCCCAATCGTAATCGGTATCCAGATCAGAGAGTTATCCTCTGTGGCGTGTGACCTCATAGGTTCGAACCTAAACGGTAGCGCTAGAACAATTTTTAGTACTAGCACAGGAAACCATCTAGCAATGGGTCCCGGCGTCCGGATAGGTCGAAGATGCGGGAGCAAACTATCGAACCTCTGGCATATGGTTACCATATAATTCATCCTTTTGACCTCTAATGCTCATGACGACTGAGATTGGGCTGCCAACCCAGATTGTGTCAGTCGACTACGTGTCTCAACCTCGCAAGCCCAGTGACTCTTCACTAGGACTACCCCGGCCAAGGATTTGCTAAATTGAGATACAGCGAGACATTCAATCCAAACTGTTTGGATAGGTCAATTCCATCTTGGTCCATCACTGCTCCATAAGTACTTGCTTGTACCCAGAAACCTTCCGTCACCGGGTTAAAAATCCGGGTAGTCCAGCACCAAAGCACAGGGAGTTGCTTGCAAGCTACCGTGATAACCTCAGGTCAGAGGGACACTTATACCCATATCCAATCGTGAGTATCCCTTTGGCAGAAAGGGACTGCACGGAGTTACGTTCAATGAGATATCACATATATCCCACTTGCATATCACATCAGTGTCACCACACTCATTTTGGTCAAGAGGACAACCAAACGATGTGAACTACAGCAACCTATACTTGATATGTTGCTGTCCAGTACAATATATCCTTTGGTTGTGAACAGGATTTAAGGACCACTTGATACATCCTCTCTGTATCGAAGACAGTGTAGTCCTAAGGACTTCATCACATGGAAAGAGTTCATTTCAAGAAAATACAATATGTGATGAGCTGCCAAAAATAATATTTTATTAATTCATTGAAAAAGTACAATACTTAGCACAACCGCCTACAACCCAGGCGATTGGCTTTGGGACACAATTCCCAACAACTCCCACTTGTACTAATGCCAATCAGAAGAGTATCTAATACCCATTTCCCATTTACAATAGTCGAACTCTTTTATTCCGAGGGCTTTAGTAAACGGGTCGACCAGATTTTCTTTTCCATCGATCTTCAGAAGATTGATGTCGTCTCGTTCCACGATCTCTCGTACGAGGTGGTAGCGCCGCAGGATGTGCTTGGTGCGGTGATGAGCTTTAGGCTCCTTAGCTTGAGCAATGGCTCCAGTGCTATCATAGTACACCGGAACAGGACCATCTAGGGAAGGTGCCACCCCTAGCTCTCCAAGGAACTTCCGCAACCACACAGCTTCCTTTGCTGCATCTGATGCTGCAATGTATTTTGCTTTGCATACCGAGTCTACAACAGTTGCCTGCTTGGAACTTTTCCAGCAGATCGCTCCTCCATTTAGGGTAAATACAAACCCTGATACACTCTTGCTATCATCTCTATCCGATTGGAAACTGGAGTCAGAGTACCCCACAAGTTTCAAGTCAGGTTCTTCATAAATCAGCCATTGATCTTTAGTATTTCTCAAATACTTAAGAATGGACTTAACCACCTTCCAATGCGCCTCACCTGGGTCAGACTGGTATCTGCTCACTACTCCTAGTGAGTATGCCATGTCTGGTCTAGTACAAGTCATAGCATACATGATAGAGCCTACTGCTGAAGCATAAGGTACTCTACTCATGCGCTCTCTTTCCTTAGGAGTTGTCGCACAATCCTTCTTGGAAAGAGTAATTCCAGAACCTATCGGGAGATAGCCTTTCTTGGAATTTTCCATGCTGAACCGTTTCAGCACGGTGTCAATGTACGTAGACTAGGACAGTCCCAAAAGCTTCTTAAATCTATCTGAAGGAAGTTTTTTTTTTTTTTTTTTTTTTGTGTGCCTACACTAAGCAGAGGATAGGAACAGGTAGATGTTATAAAACAATTTCAATTAATCGCGGAAAAAACTGTCCCAAAACCAGGATCAAAAATTATATTTGCATAGAGAACATAAAGATGCATGGCATATATATATATATATTTTTTTTGGACATGTATAAATGCAAATAAAAATTAAATTGAACTTATTCCAGGCTAGAATAAGGGAGGAATAGGGTGGAATAGCTATGAGGAATAGGGTGGAATAGCTATTCCCGCTATTCCACCCTTCTTCAACCTCGGTCCAGAGATTGCTTACCGTGGAGCAAGGTTCAGACGTCGATTGCGACGCGCACAGGTCTCCAAACCCCGAGCTCCTAGGTCCGCTGGAATCCTTGCTTGACCGGCTACAAGGTGATGAAATCGGATCTCCAGGTCTCCGGCGTTTTCCACTTCGAATCGGGGCTCCAAAAGTCATCCACGGCCACGGTTGCAGCAGGGGGATTTGAAGATCAAACTTTGATTACCTTGCACAGGAGCGATGACCTGCTCCCAGGATCTCAGGAGAAATCCCTCTAGAGGGGATACACGCCGTGGGAACTTCTGATCGGAGCGCCGGCGTCGCTAGCCACCGGATCCCAAGGTTTCACGGATTTTGGAAAGATGGAGGAAGCTCTCAAAAAACCCACCGAAAGAGAGCAAGAAGGGGGTATAAAAATTATCTCTGGATGCCAACCGAAGGGGAGAGCAAGGGTCTTCAGCTTGGTGTGAAGGGGTGGTGGGATTTAATCGAAAAAAATCAAAATAGCAGAGGCCCTGTTTCAGTTTCAGAAACTCAAACGTCTCAGGCGAGAAGACGACGGTTCAAAAGGTGAACCGGCAAATGACCAAAAAGCCCTTCGGTCCAAGGGCAAAGCAGGGTCTATTTGGTTCAGGCCAAAACCTAGTCAAACGAAGTCCAAATCGAACGAAACTGGACTCAAAATGAAGATAAGAACGAACCGTAACTTTCTACAGTCCAACCTCACTGATTTGAGTTGAAATCGATTTGCAACCGACTAAAACAAAAATCAACTGGACTTAGAAACATTCATCAAACCATTTGATGAACATGGGTTCAATCCTAGTCAGCCAGGAACATATTCCTGGTTGATCCAGAGAAGACCTGATCAACCCAAGACCGGGTCAATCAGAAGAAAACGCAATCAAAAACCGTGACAAAACACCGAAACGATTCCCAATCGAATCGGTTCCTGATCAGATAGGAATTCTCTGTGGCGTGTGACCTCATTGGTTCGAACCTAAACGGTAGTACTGGAACACTTCCAGTACCTGCACAAGATACCACCTAGCAATGGGTCTCGGCGTCCGGATAGGCCGAAGATGCGAGAGCAATCCATCGAACCTGTGGCATATGGTTACCGCATAATTCATCCCTTTGACCTCCAATGCTCAGGATGACCTAGGGTTGAACTGCCAACCCCAGCTATGTCAATCCACTACGTGTCTCAATCTCGCATGTCCAGTGACTCTTCACTGGGACCACCCTGGCCGAGGATTTGCTAAATTGAGACACTGCGAGACATTCAATCCAAATCATTTGGACAGGTCAATTCCATCTTGGTCCACTACTGCTCCATAAGTACTTGCCTGTACCCAGAAACCTTTCGTCACCGGATTAAAAATCCAGGTAGTCCGGCACCAAAGCACAGGGAGTTGCTTGCAAGCTACCATAGTGACCTCAGGTCAGAGGGACACTTATGCCCATATCCATTCGCGAGCGATCCTTAGGCAGATAAGGTGCTACGCGGAGTCACGTCTAATGAGATATCAAATATCCCACTTGCAGATCACATCAGTGTCACCACACTCCTTTGGTCAAGAGGACAACCAAACAATGCGAACTACAACAGCCTATGCTTGATATGTTGCTATCCAGGTACAACATATCATTTGGCTGAGAACCCTGTTTAAGGACCACTCGATATATCCTCTCTATATCGATGTAAAGTAGTCCTAAGGATATCATCACTAAAGAATTCATTATAGGAAGATGTAAAGTGATGAGAAGCCAGAATAACTTTTATTCATTATAAAAATTACATAACAATTAGCTCAACCATCTACAACCTAGATGATTGGCTTTGGGATACAATTCCCAACAAACTCCCACTTAGACTAAAGCCAATCAGAACAGTATCGAATACCCATCTTCCATTTGTAACTATCGAATTCTTTAATTCCGATGGCTTTGGTAAAGGGGTCGGCCGGATTTTCCTTTCCATCGATCTTCTGAAGGTCGATGTCACCTTGTTCCACGATCTCTCGTACAAGGTGAAAGCGCCGCAGAATATGCTTGGTGCGCTAATGTGCCTTCGGTTCTTTGGCTTGAGCAATCGCCCCTGTGCTGTCACATTGCAGAGGAATAGAATGCTCCGGGAAGGTGCCACTCCCAGCTCGCCTATGAACTTCCGCAACCAGACAGCCTCTTTAGCTGCATCAGATGCGGCAATATACTCTGCTTCACAAACCGAGTCTGCAACAGTATGCTGCTTGGAACTTTTCTAGCAGATAGCTCCACCATTCAGGATAAAAACAAATCCTGACATACTCTTGCTGTCATCATGATCTGACATAAAACTGGAGAAAGTATACCCCTCTAGTTTTAGGTCAGAATCTCCATAGAGTAGCCATTGATCTTTAGTATTTCGCAAATACTTAAGGATGGTCTTTACCACTTTCCAATGTGCTTCTCCTGGGTTAGATTGGTATCTACTCACTACCCCCAGTGAGTATGCCACATCGGGTCTAGTACACAACATAGCATACATAATAGAACCCACTGCCGAAGCATATGGTATTCTACTCATACGCTCTCTTTCCTCAGGGGTTGTCGCACAATCCTTTTTGGAAAGAGTGATTCCATGGCCTATCGGGAGATAGCCTTTCTTGGAATTTTCCATGCTAAACCTTTTTAACACGGTGTCAATGTATGTCGACTGGGACAATCCCAGAAGCCTCTTTGATCTATCTCTATAGATTTTCATACCTAATATGAATGAGGCTTCTCCCATATCCTTCATGGAGAATTGTGATGAAAGCCAAACTTTTATTCCCTGTAATGCAGGAACGTCATTCCCGATTAAGAGAATATCGTCCACATACAATACAAGAAATACAACTACAGAACCATTGGCCCATTTATATATGCAAGGTTCTTCTCCGTTCCTAATGAAGCCATACGATTTGATACACTTATCAAACCGCATGTTCCAACTTCGAGATGCTTGCTTTAGCCCATATATAGACTTCTGAAGTCTACACACTTTTGACTCGTCTATGGAAGTGAACCCTTCAGGTTGTGTCATATACACTTCCTCCTCCAGCTCTCCATTTAGGAAGGCTGTTCGGACATCCATTTGCCAGATCTCATAGTCAAAATGTGAAGCTAAAGCTAGCATAATCCGAATAGATTTCAGCATTGCCACAGGAGAAAATGTCTCGTCATAGTCAATACCATAACGTTGACGATACCCCTTGGCAACCAGACGGGCTTTATAGGTCTCTACCTTCCCGTCTGCGCCTCTTTTCCTTTTGAAGATCCATTTGCACCCAATGGGTTTTATCCCTTCAGGTGCATCAACCAATGTCCATACATGGTTGATTTCCATGGACTCCATTTCGGATTTCATGGCTCCAAGCCATAACTCAGAATCAGACCTTTGCATTGCATCCATATAGGTGATCGGATCCTCGTTGTTCTCATCGAGTTCAACAGGATCGCCATCCTGGATTAGATATCCAAAATATCTATCCGGTGGACGCGATACTCTATCGGATCTCTTTAATGATTGCACAATAGGCTCAGGATTTGATCTTACCAAATCAGGTTCAATACCAGCCTGTGTGTGCCCAGGTTCTTCTACTTGTAGAACTTCATCAAGTTCTATCTTAGAAGCTACAGTTCCTTCAATAAGGAACTCATTTTCTAAAAAGATAGCTCTAAGTCTGACGAACACCTTTTGTTCATCAGGCAAGTAAAAGTAGTATCCTTTGGATTCTTTTGGATAACCAACAAAAAAACATTTTTCAGACCTTGGCCCTAGTTTATCTGTTTGCAAATGCATGACATAAGCCGGACACCCCCAGACACGAAAACGTGAAAGGGTTGGCTTACGTCCTGTCCATATTTCATATGGAGTTTTGTCAACGGATTTACTAGGAACATTATTAAGAAGTTGACATGCAGTCTCCAATGCATATCCCCAGAAAAACATAGGCAAAGTAGCAAACCCCATCATAGATCGGACCATGTCCAACAAGGTCCGATTTCTCCTTTCAGACACTCCATTTAACTGAGGTGTCATAGGAGGAGTCCATTGAGAGAGAATCCCATTCTCCTCAAGATATGTCAAAAACTCATCTGAAAGGTATTCACCACCTCGATCTGATCGAAGTATTTTGATTTCCTTTCTGGTTTGTTTTTCAACTTCATTACGATATCGTTTGAACATTTCAAATGAATCAGACTTATGTCTCATGAGGTAGACATAACCAAACCTCGAAAGATCGTCTGTAAAATTAATGAAATATCTAAAACCTCCTCTAGCACAGATAGACATAGGTCCACATACATCAGTATGTACAAGACCTAGGATATCTGAGGCTCGCTCACCTTTTCCTTTAAAAGGTGATTTGGTCATCTTTCCAATAAGACAAGATTCACAAGTTGGCAGTGATTCACAATCACTGACATCTAGGAGGCCATCTCCTATTAACTTGTTAATCCTATTTTTATTGATGTGACCTAGCCTACAGTGCCAAAGATAGGCTTCATTGACATCATCTATTCTAGGGCGTTTACTAGAACTTGTACTCATTACAATAACAGGCTGTGATAGTAAATATATGCCATTAACTAAGCTTCCATTCATGATAGTCTTACCATTCAAAATGATAGAACAAACGTTTTTCTTTATTAAAATTCAAAATTTTCATTGGCCAGAAGGCCTACAGAAATAACATTAAGTATGAAAGAAGGACTATAATGACAGTCACTTAGAGTGACATTACAAGACTCATAAGACAACTCCAGAACACCCAACGCCAGAACTGGAACAGCATTTCCATTCCCTACGTTCAGGTACTTCTCGCCATCTTCGAATCTTCTACTAACTCGAAGTCCCTGCAAAGAATTACAGATATGAATAGGACTTCCGGTATCTAATACCCAGCTAGTAGTATCACAAAGAGTAAAGTTAGGATATATCATATATATACCTGGTGCAGCAACAGCTTGCTGCTTCTTCTTCTTCGGCCTGTTCGGGTCAAGTGAAGCGATGTAAAGAGGACAATTCCTCTTCCAATGACCCTGCTTCTTGCAAAAGAAGCACTCTGCCTTGTCTGGTCTAACTTCTTCTTAGTATGACTTGGACCAGGAGCAGACTGTAGCTTCTTGCTCTTCTTTTTCTTCTTTTTCTTAAAGGGTTGAGGAGCACCTGCCGACGAACCTCCTACATAATTCACCAGCCCTTTGTTGAGCTGGTGGTCCTTTTCATAGGCTTGCAGTAAACCTAACATCTCATGATAGTTTACTACCGGCCTATTCAATCTTCAATGATTGAGAAAGGACACATAGGAGGGTGGCAGGGAGTTCAGGATCGCATCTTTTCCCAGCTGTTCGTGAAGGGGACAGCCGAGCTTGCCCAGGCGCTCGAACAACTCGATCATGTTCATAACATGATCAGTCACAGAAGCACCTTCACGCATACGCGTGTTATAGATGGCACTGGAGATACGGTATCTCTCAGCGTCATCAGGAGTCCCAAAAGACTCCTTCAACCTTTGAAGGATATCCTCAGGCTGGGCCTCCTCAAACCTGCGACTGAACTCATCGTTCATCGCAGCCAGCATAATACATCGGACAGTGGTCCGATCAGAGATCCACTTCTGGTAAGTGTCTCTAACCGGTCCCCGAGTATTGGCAGCGGGAACTACAGGTGCCTGATCCGTCAGAACGTACAAGATCCGTTCATGCTCAAGGACTATCCTCAATCTTCGATACCAGCTATCGAAGTTGGGTCCAGTCAATTTTTCATTGTCCAATAATGGACGGAGCGACAGACTGGTGGACATCTGAAAGAAAAATATGACCAAAATTAGTTTATGTAATTTTCAAAACCCTAAAGACTTGGACTTTAGTCAAAAAGGTTCTCCCACTAACTTTTCAGAATAGGAGCCTCTACCTCCAATTCCGTGAAGTCAAAATTCAAAGTGGGTACTAGAATCCAATAGACCACGTACAAGCCCATCTAGGGTACGTCTCACCCATACGTGTCTAAAGGTAGGTTCTTTTAACCAATTTCTACCCTTAGCAATTTCTAGTAATCTATTTTGCCCCAAGATGCACTGTAATCGACCTAGGGGCCTCCTATTACAGGCTCTCGGTTAGGTCCAACCATTAACATGCCGAATTGAGTGTTTCCAACCAACAAATGACCAAGCCCGTCTAGGGTACGGCTCACCTGATCACTGTTGAGAAGGTCACACTCAACCTTCATATTAGGGAGAGTAATCCCAATAGCGTGATATACACCCGTTCTATGGAACTGCCGATGCATACCCAACTAATGGACATATTACAAACCCACTTAATGGTAGGCAAAGACTTTGTTAACTCCTTAACTAGGCCCTTTTAAGGACCTAATAATTTAGAGGATTTTAAAATTTGTGACATATAATAAAAAAAATTCATGAACCTTGATCCATAAACTCCCACTAAATCTTAGAAGGGTTTATGGTTAGGTTCATGGGCACCTAAATCAGTCAGACTGATAACCTTAAATGGCATGGGTTGATCTAACTCAATAATCCTTCCTAAATCAAATCAGGTTAGCCAATTTGGCCAGGTAAGTGCGGTCGAGGCATGAGTTACGGCATTAACCACTTTCCTTAGACACCAATTACAAGAACTGGCCAGGAAAGGGTACCCTCAAAGCCAAGGACCATAAGGCTGCTTACCTTAGACACCAAATTGGTTTACCGTCATCAATTAGATTAGAAAAATTGAGTTAGGTTAGCCACTGAGCCAGATTAGATCCATTTAGATGAATGGACTCAAGCTTCTAACTAATTAGAAACTAGGAAAAGATAATCCTTAATCAACTTTTGATTAAAATTATTTTTAGAGTTCATTCAACTAAACCTAGGTCTAGACCAATTAGGATCTAATCTTAGCCCAACCATTAACCCATTTGGCTTATCAAATGACTTAAGGTTTTATAAACCCTAATTTGCATTTATCATTTAAATATTTCAAATAATTCATAATTATAAGAAATCAAGCCAATTATTTAATTAAAACAATTTTAATTAAATCTTGTAAAACTCCTTTTACAATTAATTCTTATTTACATTTAACATATCAAAAAATAAAAATAATACATGCCATCATTAATTCTTAATTAAAACAATTTTAATTAACAATTAAATAATTCAACTAATTACCAAATTAGTTAATTAAACAATTTTAATTAACTAAAAATATGCAAATATAATTTTAAATTGAACCTGGCTCTAATACCATTTGAAGGAAGTTTTTTTTTAATTTTTTTTGTGTGCCTACACTAAGCAGAGGATAGGAACAGGCAGATGTTATAAAACAATTTCAATTAATCGCGGAAAAAACTGTCCCAAAACCAGGATCAAAAATTATATTTGCATATAGAACATAAAGATGCATGGCATATATATATATATATTTTTGGACATGTATAAATGCAAATAAAAATTAAATTGAACTTATTTCAGGCTGGAATAAGGGAGGAATAGGGTGGAATAGCTATGAGGAATAGGGTGGAATAGCTATTCCCGCTATTCCACCCTTCTTCAACCTCGGTCCAGAGATTGCTTACTGTGGAGCAAGGTTCAGACGCCGACTACGGCGCGCACAGGTCTCCAAACCCCGAGCTCCTAGGTCCGTTGGAATCCTTGCTTGACCGGCTACAAGGTGATGAAATCGGATCTCCAGGTCTCCGACGTTTTCCACTTCGAATCGGGGCTCCAAAAGTCATCCACGGCCACGGTTGCAGCAGGGGGATTTGAAGATCAAACTTTGATTACCTTGCACTGGAGCGATGACCTGCTCCCAGGATCTCAAGCGAAATCCCTCTAGAAGGGATACACGCCATGGGAACTTCTGATCGGAGCTCCGGCGTCGCTAGCCGCCGGATCCCAAGGTTTCATGGATTTTGGAAAGATGGAGGAAGCTCTCAAAAAACCCCCCGAAAGAGAGCAAGAAGGGGGTATAAAAATTATCTCTGGATGCCAACCGAAGGGGAGAGCAAGGGTCTTCAGTTTGGTATGAAGGGGTGGTGGGATTTAATCGGAATAAATCAAAATAGCAGAGGCCCTGTTTCGGTTACAGAAACTCAAACGTCTCAGGCGAGAAGACGACGGTTCAAAAGGTGAACCGGCAAATGACCAAAAAGCCCTTCGGTCCTAGGGCAAAGCAGGGTCTATTTGGTTCAGGCCAAAACCCAGTCAAACGAAGTCCAAATCGAACGAAACTGGACTCAAAACGAAGCTAAGAACGAACCCTAACTTTCTACAGTCCAACCTCACTGATTTGAGGTGAAATCGATTTGCAACCGACTAAAATAAAAATCAACTGGACTTAGAAACATTCATCAAACCATTTGATGAACATGGGTTCAATCCTAGTCAGCCAGGAACATATTCTTGGTTGATCCAGAGAAGACCTGATCAACCCAAGACCGGGTCAATCAGAAGAAAACGCAACCAAAAACCATGACAAAACACCGAAACGATTCCCAATCGAATCGGTTCCTGATCAGATAGGAATCCTTTGAGGCGTGTGACCTCATAGGTTCGAACCTAAACGGTAGTACTGGAACACTTCCAGTACCTGCACAAGATACCACCTAGCAATGGGTCTCGGCGTCCGGATAGGCCGAAGATGCGAGAGCAATCCATCGAACCTGTGGCATATGGTTACCGCATAATTCATCCCTTTGACCTCCAATGCTCAGGATGACCTAGGGTTGAACTGCCAACCCCAGCTATGTCAATCCACTACGTGTCTCAATCTCGCATGTCCAGTGACTCTTCACTGGGACCACCCCGGCCGAGGATTTGCTAAATTGAGACACTGCGAGACATTCAGTCCAAATCATTTGGACAGGTCAATTCCATCATGGTCCACTACTGCTCCACAAGTACTTGCCTGTACCCAGAAACCTTTTATCACCGGATTAAAAATCCAGGTAGTCCGACACCAAAGCACAGGGAGTTGCTTGCAAGCTACCATAGTGACCTCAGGTCAGAGGGACACTTATGCCCGTATCCATTCGCGAGCGATCCTTAGGCAGATAAGGTGCTATGCGGAGTCACGTCTAATGAGATATCAAATATCCCACTTGCAGATCACATCAGTGTCACCACACTCCTTTGGTCAAGAGGACAACCAAACAATGCGAACTACAACAGCCTATGCTTGATATGTTGCTATCCAGGTACAACATATCATTTGGCTGAGAACCCTGTTTAAGGACCACTCGATATATCCTCTCTATATCGATGTAAAGTAGTCCTAAGGATATCATCACTAAAGAATTCATTATAGGAAGATGTAAAGTGATGAGAAGCCAGAATAACTTTTATTCATTATAAAAATTACATAACAATTAGCTCAACCATCTACAACCTAGATGATTGGCTTTGGGATACAATTCCCAACAAACTCCCACTTAGACTAAAGCCAATCAGAACAATATCGAATACCCATCTTCCATTTGTAACTGTCGAATTCTTTAATTCCGATGGCTTTGGTAAAGGGGTCGGCCGGATTTTCCTTTCCATCGATCTTCTGAAGGTCGATGTCACCTCGTTCCACGATCTCTCGTACAAGGTGAAAGCGCCGCAGAATATGCTTGGTGCGCTGATGTGCCTTCGGTTCTTTGGCTTGAGCAATCGCCCCTGTGCTGTCACAATGCAGAGGAATAAAATGCTCCAGGGAAGGTGCCACTCCCAGCTCGCCTATGAACTTCCACAACCAGACAGCCTCTTTAGCTGCATCAGATGCGGCAATATACTCTGCTTCACAAACCGAGTCTGCAACAGTATGCTGCTTGGAACTTTTCCAGCAGATAGCTCCACCATTCAGGATAAAAACAAATCCTGACACACTCTTGCTGTCATCATGATCTGACATAAAACTGGAGTCAGTATACCCCTCCAGTTTTAGGTCAGAATCTCCATAGAGTAGCCATTGATCTTTAGTATTTCGCAAATACATAAGGATGGTCTTTACCACCTTCCAATGTGCTTCTCCTGGGTTAGATTGGTATCTACTCACTACCCCTAGTGAGTATGCCACATCGGGTCTAGTACACAACATAGCATACATAATAGAACCCACTACCGAAGCATATGGTATTCTACTCATACGCTCTCTTTCCTCAGGGGTTGTCGCACAATCCTTTTTGGAAAGAGTGATTCCATGGCTTATCGGGAGATAGCCTTTCTTGGAATTTTCCATGCTAAACCTTTTTAACACGGTGTCAATGTATGTCGACTGGGACAATCCCAGAAGCCTCTTTGATCTATCTCTATAGATTTTCATACCTAATATGAATGAGGCTTCTCCCATATCCTTCATGGAGAATTGTGATGAAAGCCAAACTTTTATTCCCTGTAATGCAGGAACGTCATTCCCGATTAAGAGAATATCGTCCACATACAATACAAGAAATACAACTACAGAACCATTGGCACATTTATATATGCAAGGTTCTTCTCCATTCCTAACGAAGCCATACGATTTGATACACTTATCAAACCGCATGTTCCAACTTCGAGATGCTTGCTTTAGCCCATATATAGACTTCTGAAGTCTACACACTTTTGACTCGTCTATGGAAGTGAACCCTTCAGGTTGTGTCATATACACTTCCTCCTCCAGCTCTCCATTTAGGAAGGCTGTTCGGACATCCATTTGCCAGATCTCATAGTCAAAATGTGCAGCTAAAGCTAGCATAATCCGAATGGATTTCAGCATTGCCACAGGAGAAAATGTCTCGTCATAGTCAATACCATAACGTTGACGATACCCCTTGGCAACCAGACGGGCTTTATAGGTCTCTACCTTCCCGTCTGCGCCTCTTTTCCTTTTGAAGATCCATTTGCACCCAATGGGTTTTATCCCTTCAGGTGCATCAACCAATGTCCATACATGGTTGATTTCCATGGACTCCATTTTGGATTTCATGGCTCCAAGCCATAACTCAGAATCAGACCTTTGCATTGCATCCATATAGGTGATCGGATCCTCGTTGTTCTCATCGAGTTCAACAGGATCGCCATCCTGGATTAGATATCCAAAATATCTATCCGATGGACGCGATACTCTATCGGATCTCCTTAATGATTGCACAATAGGCTCAGGATTTGATCTTACCAAATCAGGTTCAATACCAGCCTGTGTGTGCCCAGGTTCTTCTACTTGTAGAACTTCATCAAGTTCTATCTTAGAAGCTACAGTTCTTTCAATAAGGAACTCCTTTTCTAAAAAGATAGCTCTAAGTCTGACGAACACCTTTTGTTCATCAGGCAAGTAAAAGTAGTATCCTTTGGATTCTTTTGGATAACCAACAAAAAAACATTTTTCAGACCTTGGCCCTAGTTTATCTGTTTGCAAACGCATGACATAAGCCGGACACCCCCAGACACGAAAACGTGAAAGGGTTGGCTTACGTTCTGTCCATATTTCATATGGAGTTTTGTCAACGGATTTACTAGGAACATTATTAAGAAGTTGACATACTGTCTCCAATGCATATCCCTAGAAAAACATAGGCAAAGTAGCAAACCCCATCATAGATCGGACCATGTCCAACAAGGTCCGATTTCTCCTTTCAGACACTCCATTTAACTGAGGTGTCATAGGAGGAGTCCATTGAGAGAGAATCCCATTCTCCTCAAGATATGTCAAAAACTCATCTGAAAGGTATTCACCACCTCGATATGATCAAAGTATTTTGATTTCCTTTCTGGTTTGTTTTTCAACTTCATTACGATATCGTTTGAACATTTCAAATGAATCAGACTTATGTCTCATGAGGTAGACATAACCAAACCTCGAAAGATCGTCTGTAAAATTAATGAAATATCTAAAACCTCCTCTAGCACAGATAGACATAGGTCCACATACATCAGTATGTACAAGACCTAGGATATCTGAGGCTCGCTCACCTTTTCCTTTAAAAGGTGATTTGGTCATCTTTCCAATAAGACAAGATTCACAAGTTGGCAGTGATTCACAATCACTGACATCTAGGAGGCCATCTCCTATTAACTTGTTAATCCTATTTTTATTGATGTGACCTAACCTATAGTGCCAAAGATAGGCTTCATTGACATCATCTATTCTAGGGCGTTTACTAGAACTTGTACTCGTTACAATAACAGGCTGTGATAGTAAATATATGCCATTAACTAAGCTTCCATTCATTATAGTCTTACCATTCAAAATGATAGAACAAACGTTTTTCTTTATTGAAAATTCAAAATTTTCATTGGCCAGAAGGCCTACAGAAATAACATTATGCATGAAAGAAGGACTATAATGACAGTCACTTAGAGTGACATTACAAGACTCATAAGACAACTCCAGAACACCCAACGCCAGAACTGGAACAGCATTTCCATTCCCTACGTTCAGGTACTTCTCGCCATCTTCGAATCTTCTACTAACTCGAAGTCCCTGTAAAGAATTACAGATATGAATAGGACTTCTGGTATCTAATACCCAGCTAGTAGTATCACAAAGAGTAAAGTTAGGATATATCATATATATACCTGGTGCAGCAACAGCTTGCTGCTTCTTCTTCTTCGGCCTGTTCGGGTCAAGTGAAGTGATGTAAAGAGGACAATTCCTCTTCCAATGATCCTGCTTCTTGCAAAAGAAGCACTCTGCCTTGTCTGGTCTAACTTCTTCTTGGTCTGACTTGGACCAGGAGCAGACTGTAGCTTCTTGCTCTTCTTTTTCTTCTTTTTCTTAAAGGGTCAAGGAGCACCTGCCGACGAACCTCCTATATAATTCACCAGCCCTTTGTTGAGCTGGTGGTCCTTTTCATAGGCTTGCAGTAAACCTAACATCTCATGATAGTTTACTACCGGCCTATTCAATCTCCAATGATTGAGAAAGGAAACATAGGAGGGTGGCAGGGAGTTCAGGATCGCATCTTTTCCTAGCTGTTCGTGAAGGGGACAGCCGAGCTTGCCCAGGCGCTCGAACAACTCGATCATGTTCATAACATGATCAGTCACAGAAGCACCTTCACGCATACGCGTGTTATAGATGGCGCTGGAGATACGGTATCTCTCAGCGTCATCAGGAGTCCCAAAAAACTCCTTCAACCTTTGAAGGATATCCTCAGGCTGGGCCTCCTCAAACCTGCGACTGAACTCATCGTTCATCGCAGCCAGCATAATACATTGGACAGTGGTCCGATCAGAGATCCACTTCTGGTAAGTGTCTCTAACCGGTCCCCGAGTATTGGCAACGGGAACTACAGGTGCCTGATCCGTCAGAACGTACAAGATCCGTTCATGCTCAAGGACTATCCTCAATCTTCGATACCAGCTATCGAAGTTGGGTCCAGTCAATTTTTCATTGTCCAATAATGGACGGAGCGACAGACTGGTGGACATCTGAAAGAAAAATATGACCAAAATTAGTTTATGTAATTTTCAAAACCCTAAAGACTTGGACTTTAGTCAAAAAGGTTCTCCCACTAACTTTTCAGAATAGGAGCCTCTACCTCCAATTCCGTGAAGTCAAAATTCAAAGTGGGTACTAGAATCCAATAGACCACGTACAAGCCCATCTAGGGTACGGCTCACCATACGTGTCTAAAGATAGGTTCTTTTAACCAATTTCTACCCTTAGCAATTTCTAGTAATCTATTTTGCCCCAAGATGCACTGTAATCGACCTAGGGGCCTCCTATTACAGGCTCTTGGTTAGGTCCAACCATTAACATGCAGAATTGAGTGTTTCCAACCAACAAATGACCAAGCCCGTCTAGGGTACGGCTCACCTGATCACTGTTGAGGTCACACTCAACCTTCATATTAGGGAGAGTAATCCCAATAGCGTGATATACAACCATTCTATGGAACTGCCGATGCATACCCAACTAATGGACATATTATAAACCCACTTAATGGGAGGCAAAGACTTTGTTAACTCCTTAACTAGGCCCTTTTAAGGACCTAATAATTTAGAGGATTTTAAAATTTGTGACATATAATAAAAAAAATTCATGAACCTTGATCCATAAACTCCCACTAAATCTTAGAAGGGTTTATGGTTAGGTTCATGGGCACCTAAATCAGTCAGACTGATAACCTTAAATGGCATGGGTTGATCTAACTCAATAATCCTTCCTAAATCAAATCAGGTTAGCCAATTTGGCCAGGTAAGTACGGTCGAGGCATGAGTTACGGCATTAACCACTTTCCTTAGACACCAATTACAAGAACTGGCCAGGAAAGGGTACCCTCAAAGCCAAGGACCATAAAGCTGCTTACCTTAGACAACAAATTGGTTTACCGTCATCAATTAGATTAGAAAAATTGAGTTAGGTTAGCCACTGAGCCAGATTAGATCCATTTAGATGAATGGACTCAAGCTTCTAACTAATTAGAAACTAGGAAAAGATAATCCTTAATCAACTTTTGATTAAAATTATTTTTAGAGTTCATTCAACTAAACCTAGGTCTAGCCCAATTAGGATCTAATCCTAGCCCAACCATTAACCCATTTGGCTTATCAAATGACTTAAGGTTTTATAAATCCTAATTTGCATTTATCATTTAAATATTTCAAATAATTCATAATTATAAGAAATCAAGCCAATTATTTAATTAAAATAATTTTAATTAAATCTTGTAAAACTCCTTTTACAATTAATTCTTATTTACATTTAACATATCAAAAAATAAAAATAATACATGCCATCATTAATTCTTAATTAAAACAATTTTAATTAACAATTAAATAATTCAACTAATTACCAAATTAGTTAATTAAATATTTTTAATTAACTAAAAACATGCAAATATAATTTTAAATTGAACCTGGCTCTGATACCATTTGAAGGAAGTTTTTTTTTTTTTTTTTTTTGTGTGCCTACACTAAGCAGGGGATAAGAACAGGTAGATGTTATAAAACAATTTTAATTAATCGCGGAAAAAACTGTCCCAAAACCAGGATCAAAAATTATATTTGCATAGAGAACATAAAGATGCATGGCATATATATATATATATTTTTTTGGACATGTATAAATGCAAATAAAAATTAAATTGAACTTATTCCAGGCTGGAATAAGGGAGGAATAGGGTGGAATAGCTATGAGGAATAGGGTGGAATAGCTATTCCCGCTATTCCACCCTTCTTCAACCTCGGTCCAGAGATTGCTTACCGTGGAGCAAGGTTCAGACGCTGACTGCGGCGCGCACAGGTCTCCAAACCCCGAGCTCCTAGGTCCGCTGGAATCCTTGCTTGACCGGCTACAAGGTGATGAAATCGGATCTCCAGGTCTCCGGTGCTTTCCACTTCGAATCGGGGCTCCAAAAGTCGTCCACGGCCACGGTTGCAGCAGGGGGATTTGAAGATCAAACTTTGATTACCTTGCACTGGAGCGATGACCTGCTCCCACGATCTCAGGCGAAATCCCTCTAGAGGGGATACATGCCGTGGGAACTTCTGATCGGAGCTCCGGCGTCGCTAGCCGCCGGATCCCAAGATTTCACGGATTTTGGAAAGATGGAGGAAGCTCTCAAAAAACCCACCGAAAGAGAGCAAGAAGGGGGTATAAAAATTATCTCTGGATGCCAACCGAAGGGGAGAGCAAGGGTCTTCAGTTTGGTGTGAAGGGGTGGTGGGATTTAATCGGAATAAATCAAAACAGTAGAGGCCCTGTTTCGGTTTCAGAAACTCAAACGTCTCATGCGAGAAGACGACGGTTCAAAAGGTGAACCGGCAAATGACCAAAAAGCCCTTCGGTCCAAGGGCAAAGCAGGGTCTATTTGGTTCAGGCCAAAACCCAGTCAAATGAAGTCCAAATCGAACGAAACTGGACTCAAAACGAAGCTAAGAACGAATCCTAACTTTATACAGTCCAACCTCACTGATTTGAGTTGAAATCGATTTGCAACCGACTAAAACAAAAATCAACTGGACTTAGAAACATTCATCAAACCATTTGATGAACATGGGTTCAATCCTAGTCAGCCAGTAACATATTCCTGGTTGATCCAGAGAAGACCTGATCAACCCAAGACCAGGTCAATCAGAAGAAAACGCAACCAAAAATCGTGACAAAACATTGAAACGATTCCCAATCGAATCGGTTCCTGATCAGATAGGAATCCTCTGTGGCATGTGACCTCATAGGTTCGAACCTAAACGGTAGTACTGGAACACTTCCAGTACCTGCACAAGATACCACCTAGCAATGGGTCTCGGCATCCGGATAGGCCGAAGATGCGAGAGCAATCCATCGAACCTGTGGCATATGGTTACCGCATAATTCATCCCTTTGACCTCCAATGCTCAGGATGACCTAGGGTTGAACTGCCAACCCCAGCTATGTCAATCCACTACGTGTCTCAATCTCGCATGTCCAGTGACTCTTCACTGGGACCACCCCGGCCGAGGATTTGCTAAATTGAGACACTGCGAGACATTCAATCCAAATCATTTGGACAGTTCAATTCCATCTTGGTCCACTACTGCTCCACAAGTACTTGCCTGTACCCAGAAACCTTTCGTCACCGGATTAAAAATCCGGGTAGTCCGGCACCAAAGCACAGGGAGTTGCTTGCGAGCTACCATAGTGACCTCAGGTCAGAGGGACACTTATGCCCATATCCATTCGCGAGCGATCCTTAGGCAGATAAGGTGCTACGCGGAGTCACGTCTAATGAGATATCAAATATCCCACTTGCAGATCACATCAGTGTCACCACACTCCTTTGGTCAAGAGGACAACCAAACAATGCGAACTACAACAGCCTATGCTTGATATGTTGCTATCCAGGTACAACATATCATTTGGCTGAGAACCTTGTTTAAGGACCACTCGATATATCCTCTCTATATCGATGTAAAGTAGTCCTAAGGATATCATCACTAAAGAATTCATTATAGGAAGATGTAAAGTGATGAGAAGCCAGAATAACTTTTATTCATTATAAAAATTACATAACAATTAGCTCAACCATCTACAACCTAGATGATTGGCTTTGGGATACAATTCCCAACACTATCTCTATAAATTTTCATACCTAGTATGTAAGAAGCTTCACCCAAGTCCTTCATGGAGAACTGAGATGATAACCAGACCCTTATTCCTTGTAATGCTGCGACATCATTCCCGATTAAGAGAATGTTGTCAACATACAGTACTAGGAATACGATCACAGAACCATTAACCCATTTATAGATGCACGGTTCTTCTCCGTTCTTAACGAAGCCGTACGATTTGATACACCTATCAAACCTTAAGTTCCAACTTCGAGATGCTTGCTTGAGTCCATAAATGGACCTCTACAACTTGCATGCTTTTGATTCATCTGTGGATGTGAACCCTTCAGGCTATATCATATACACCTCCTCTTCCAGCTCCCCATTTAGGAAAGCGGTTCGGACATCCATCTGCCAGATCTCGTAATCAAAATATGCTGCCAAAGCAAGCATGATCCGAATGGACTTAAGCATTGCCACAGGGGAGAAAGTCTCGTCATAATCGATACCATATCGTTGACGATACCCCTTGGCAACCAGACGGGCTTTATAGGTATCTACCTTCCCATCTGCGCCCCTTTTCCTCTTGAAGATCCATTTATACCCGATGGGTTTTATTCCTTCAGGCGGATCAACCAATGTCCAAACATTGTTGATTTCCATGGACTCTATTTCGGATCGCATGGCTCCAAGCCATGCCTCAGAGTCAGATCTCTGAAGTGCATCCATATAGGTGATCGGATCCTCATTGTTCTCATCGAGCTCAATGGGATCACCGTCCCAGACCAAGAAACCGTAGTATCTATCCGGGTGACACGGTATTCTACCGAATCTCCTAATGGGTTCTGGGTGTGATTCAATCACAGCCGGTTCTACGATGTCCTTAGAGTGTGTAGGTTCTTCTATTGGCTGAACTTCATCAAGTTCAATCTTAGAGGCTATAGTTCCTTCTCCAAGGAACTCCTTTTCCAAAAAGATAGCTCTAAGAGCAACGAACACCTTTTGTTCATTCTCTAAGTAGAAGAAATACCCTTTGGTTTTCTTAGGATAACCAACGAATAAACACCGATCAGACCTAGGACCAAGTTTGTCTGAGTCTAAACGTTTTACGTAAGCCGGACAACCCCAGACCCGAAGGTATGAGATTGAGGGTTTACGCCCATTCCACATCTCATACGGAGTGGAGACAATAGACTTACTTGGAACATTATTTAATAAGTAACAGGCTGTCAGAAGCGCATATCCCCAAAAGGATAGCGGCAGAGTTGCAAAGCCCATCATTGATCGAACCATGTCCAACAAGGTTCGATTCCTCCTTTCGGACACACCATTCAACTGTGGTGTTCCTGGAGGAGTCCATTGAGATAGAATTCCATTCTCCTCAAGATATGTCAAAAAAGCATCAGATAAGTATTCACCACCTCGATCAGATCGAAGGGTTTTAATACTTTTTCCAGTTTGCTTTTCTACTTCATTATGGTATCGTTTGAACATTTCAAACGACTCAGACTTATGTCTCATTAAAAAGACATAACCGAACCTTGAAAAGTCGTCTATAAAAGTAATGAAATATTTGTATCTTCCTCTAGCACTTATTGTCATCGGTCCACATACATCAGTATGTATTAGACTTAGAAGTTCTGTAGCTCGTTCACCTTTTCCAGTAAAAGGTGACTTGGTCATTTTACCAAGTAAACAGGATTCACAAGTGGGCAGTGATTCAGAATCACTGACCTCGAGGAGTCCATCTCCTTGCATTTTGTTTATCCTATTTTGGTTAATATGACCTAGCCTACAGTGCCAAAGATACAAATCGTTGACATTATCTAACCTTGGACGTTTGCTAGAAGTGTACATTACACTAACAGGCCTTGATAGTACGTATATGCCATTATTTAATCTAGCTTTCATTATAACAGAGTTATTCAAAATAACATTGCAAAAATCTCTTTTTATTGATAGTTCAAAACCATAATTGGCCAAAAGGCCTACAGAGATTATGCACATAATGAAACTAGGACAATAGTGACAGTCGACTAGTTCGACAGTATAAGACTCAAAGACAAGACACAGGACTCCAACCGCCAGTACTGGAACACGATTTCCATTCCCGACGCTCAGAAACTGTTCTCCATCTTCAAATCTTCTGCTAACTTGAAGTCCCTGTAACGAATTACAAACATGAATTGGACTACCAGAATCCAATACCCAGTTAGCAGTATCAACAATTGAGTAATTACAAGGTTTTATCATATAAATACCTTGTTCAGCAGACTTCTGCTTTCTTGGCCTGTTCGGATCAAGGGACGCAATATAAAGAGGACAGTTCCTCTTCCAGTGTCCCTTCTTCTTGCAGTAGAAGCACTCTGCAGAAGACTGATCAGCCTTATACTTCCTGGTCTGACTAGGGCCAGGAGCATTCTGCACTTTCTTTCCCTTCTTATTTATTTTCTTCTTCCCTTTCTTAAAGGGACGACGACCTCTACTACCTCCCACTAAATTCACCACCCCCTTATTCAGTTGGTGGTCTTTCTCGAAAGTTTGCAGCAACCCCAAAAGATCATGGTAGTTGACTGTAGGCTTATTCATTCTATAATGATCAAGAAAGTCAAGATAGGAGGAGGGAAGAGAATTCAGGATCGCATCCTTGCCGAGCTGCTCGTGCAAGGGGCATCCGAGTTTGCCTAGTTTTTCAATCAGCTCGATCATGTACAATACATGATCAGTGACTGAACCACTATTCGGCATCTTGGAGTTGTAGATGGCACAAGACACTTTGTACCGTTCTACATCATCCGGGGTGCCAAAGGATTCCTTCAACTTTTGAAGGATTTCATCAGGTTGGGCCTCCTCGAATTTGCGAGTGAACTCGTCGTTCATCGCCGCTAGCATAATGCAACGGACAGTAGTCCGATCAGAGACCCACTTCAGATAAGCATCTCTGACCACACTCCGTGCATTTGCGGGAGGGATTTTAGGTGCCGGATCCGTTATCACATACAGGATCTGTTCGTGCTCCAGAACTATTCTCAACTTTCGATACCAACTATCGAAGTTGTGACCCTTTAACTTCTCGTTATCGAGAAGTGACCGGAGCGATAAATTTGAAGACATCTGAAAAGGAAATATGACCTATTAGTATATGAATTAATAAATTAACCAAAAGACTTGGACTTTAATCTAAAGGTTTCTCCCACTAATTTTTCGGATTGGTAGCCTCTAACTCCAATCCATGAAAACACTTTTTCAAGTAGGTACTGAAATCCAATAGGCCACGCATGAGCCCGACTATGGCCGGCTCACCCATACGAGCCTAAAGGTAGGTTCGTAAACCAATTGTTTCCTTAAACAGTTTTCAGTATTTTATTTTGCCCCAGAGAACATCCCAATCGGCCTAGGGGCCTCCTATTGCGGGTCTCTGGTTAGGTCTAACCATTAAAATGACTAATCCAATGCTTCCAGCTAACTAAAGACCAAGCCCAACTATGGCCGGCCCACCTGGTCCCGTTAAAGAGGTTGCACTGAACCATCATCGATCAGATAGAAATTCCAGTCGCCGGATGTACACCCGTTCTATGGAACTGCCGATGCACACCAAGCTAGTGGACACATTTCTATCCAACTTAATGGGAGGCTAAGATACTATCAACTCCTTGACTTAGTCTTTTTAAGGACCTAATAATTTTAGAGGATTTTTTTTTGTGACAGAAGATGAAGGTAAGGACATGGATCATCCTCCCACTGAATCAATCAGATTCCAGGAGGGTTGAATTAAATCAACAATTGATCCATGGGCACCTATTGATCAGTCAGACCGATCAACCTGGGTGACATGGGTTAACTCGAGTCATTGAGCTTTTCCAATCAGTTCTGGTCGACTCGACTAGCCAGGTAGGTGAGATCATGGGTGAGTATCCGCCATTAACCATCTTTCCTAGACACCAACCAAGTTGGCCAGGAAAGAGGTAGCCTCATACAACCATGATCACAATTGCCAAACCTACCTCAACACCAGTCGGTTTACTAGACTCGATCAGACTAGCCTAAAGACTCTGGCATCCACTGAGCCACTAATTGGATCCATTTTAGATGAACAGATCAACTAATCTAACTATTAGATAGTTCTAAAGAAAGACCTTAAACAACTTTTGTTTAATCTTCTTTTAATCCGGTTCAACTAAACTTAGGTCTAACCCAGTGATGGACCCAACTAATCAGCTAACCCAATTTGCCCAATTTGGCTTATGCAAATTTTATTAGATTTCATAAACCTAAAAATTTTTATTAAGCCAAATACTTAATTAAAATATTTTTTAATTAAGTCTCTATGTAAAATAATTTTACATCTTAAATTATGCATCATACCTAGATTTATACTTTTATAAATATTATATGACCCAAATAACAAAATTATAAATCATGCCAAAATTATAAAATAATTTTAATTTCTTTTTGATTTCCTTAAAGGATCTTTCTGAAGAGGCCAACACAGACGAACCGCATCGTGTCAAAGACACACGGCCATGGTGAAGGTCTCAACTAGGTTCCTAAAAGTACTCTCTAATCCCAAGATTAAACAATTTAATCTACTATACAAGCATCAAGATATGTTACTCTAGAACCTGGCTCTGATACCACTGAAAGTAAAATCATGGTTGCAGGTGCCTACGCTAAGCATGCAACAGCACAGGAAGCAGGTAAATATTTTAAAACATTTTTAAAATAAATACGAAAAATACCTACTCCGCACAGGACCTAGCATATGCAAGATGCATGTATTGGCATGATACAGGACATATAATATTTATAAACATTTTAATAAATCAAGATCTACACATGCACCGAAATTAAAACCCAAAAACATACCTTATTCCCAGCTGGAAT
>CM038041.1:104839121-104841621 GCA_021397845.1 Areca catechu
CGCGCGCGCGCGCCCGCATTTTTTGCCCGAGGGATCCGGACGGCGATGATGGAGCGGGACCGGGAGGTCGACCGGACCAAAGAGCGCACCGACCTTGGTTCCGCGCGCGCGCGGCCACGTTTTTCACCCGAGGGATCCGGACGGCGATGATGGAGCGGGACCGGGAGGTCGACCGGACCAAAGAACGCACCAACCTTGGTTCCGCGCGCGCGCGGCCGTGTTTTTCGCCCGAGGGATCCGGACGGCGACGATGGAGCGGGACCGGGAGGTCGACCGGACCATCGAAAACCGACCTTGGTTCCGCGCGCGCGCGGCTACGATTTCGCCCGAAGGATCCGGACGGAGGCGATGGAGCGAGACCGGAAGGTCGACCGGACCATCGCACAACGACCTTGGTTCCGCACGCGCGCGGCCACGTTTTTCCCCCGAATGATCCGGACGGGGCCGATGGAGCGGGATCGGGAGGTCGACCGGACCAAAGAGCGCACCGACCTTGGTCCGCACGCGCGCGGCCGCGTTTTTCGCCCGAGGGATCCGGACGACGACGATGGAGCGGGACTGGGAGGTCGACCGGACCATCGAAAACCGACCTTGGTTTCGCGCGCGGCGCGTCCGCGATTTCGCCCGAAGGATCCGGACGGAGGCGATGGAGCGGGACCGGGAGGTCGAACGGACCATGCTTACCGACCTTGGTTCCGTGCGCGCGCGGCCGCATTTTCGCCCGAAGGATCCGGACGGAGCCGATAGAGCGGGACCGGGAGGTCGACCGGAGCATCGCATACCGACCTAGGTTCCGTGCCCGCGCGGCCGCGTTTTCGCCCGAAGGATCCGGACGGAGCCGAAGGAGCGGGACCAGGAGGTCGACCGGACCGGAGGACACCGACCTTGGTTCCGCGCGCGTGCGACCGCGTTTTCGCCCGAAGGATCCGGACGGAGATGATGGACCGGGACGTCGACCGGATCGGACAGCACCGACCATGGTTCCGCGCGCGCGCGACCGCGAAGATCCGGCACTCGGAAGGGGCGAAGAAGGGGCATCCCAGGGTGTTCCGAGGCACAAAGCTAGCTTGCAAACGCAAGGGAGGACCAAGACTCGCGCCCAAATGTCGCTGGACCCGAGTCACGGACGGCCCAGCACGAGAGAGCACCCAGCGCACCCCGGACCCGAGTCCAGGATGTCCAGGATGCGCGCACCATGCGCGGGGCAAAAGGGCGGCCAGGACTCGAAACCACACAGCGCAGGACGCGAGTCCCGGAGGGCACGACACGGGCACGATAACAGAGCAGCCAGGACGCGAGTCCAATGAGGTATGGGCGCGCGCCGCGCGAGCAGAAAATCCAAAACAGATACCCGGGGGAGTACCCAAGGGTCGCGAGCAATGTTGCAGAAGCAGGGGAGGGCCGGGATGCCCGCCTGGACGCGCGCGGATGCACATCCGGGGTGGCCATGACCCGCGTCCCGCACGCAAGGGGGCTTGCCAACCTACTACCCGCGCGGGGCATCCGGCCAAGGTCCACCCCAGGGCTTCCTGGGTCGCGAGCAGCATTGCAAATTCGGGGGCATGCCCCGCATCCGCGCGCGCCCCGCGTGACCCGCGCCAGGCGCTGCCAGGACGCGCGCCCGCCCACGCCCATGCGCGCGGCCGGGGCCCCGCGCCCGGCGCTGCCAGGACCCGTGCCCGCCCGAGCCCGATGCCCCGTGCCCGCCCGCGCCCTTGCGCGCGCCCGGTGCCCCGCGCCCGGTGCCCCGCGCCCGGCGCTGCCAGGACCAGCGCCTGCCCGCGCCCGGTGCCCCGCGCCCGTGCGCGCGCTCGGTGCCTCGCGCTCGGCGCTGCCAGGA
This sequence comes from Areca catechu, assembly GCA_021397845.1. Classification (NCBI taxonomy): domain Eukaryota; kingdom Viridiplantae; phylum Streptophyta; class Magnoliopsida; order Arecales; family Arecaceae; genus Areca; species Areca catechu. The sequence continues at coordinate 104,840,962 of CM038041.1, forward strand.
CCCGCGCCTGCCGTGCGCGCGCCCGGTGCCCCGCGCCCGGTGCTGCAAGGACCCGCGCCCGTGCGCGCGCCGGTGCCCCGTGCCCGGCGCTGCCAGGGCCCGCGCCCGTGCGCGCGACTGTTGTTCCGCGCCCGCCCGCGCCCGTGCGCGCGCCCTATTCCCCGCGCTCGGCGCTGCCAGGACCCGCGCACGCCCGCGCCCCTGCGCGCGCCGGGGACTCGAGACCGGCGCTGCCAGGACCCGCGCATGCCCGCGCCCATGCGCGTGCCAGGGGACTCGATCCCGGCGCTGCCAGGACCCGCGCACGCCCGCGCCCATGCACGTGCTCGAGGACTAGAGCCCGGCGCTGCTAGGACCCGCGCACGCCCGCGCCCTTGCGCGCGCCCGGGGACTCGAGCCGGTGGTGCCAGGACCCGCGCACGCCCGTGCCATGACCCGGGCGCGCGCGTGCCGGGTTACCCGTGCACTCCCGTGGCATGACCCGTGCATGCCCGTGCAATGACACGTGCGCGCGCGCTCCTGGTGACCCGTGCACTCCCGTGCCATGACCCGCGCACGCCCGTGCCATGACCCGGGCGCGCGCGCGCCCGGTGACCCGTGCACTCCCGTGCCATGACCGGGGCGCGCACAAGTCCGGTGACCCTTGCACTCCCGTGCCGT
>CM038041.1:104849121-104871621 GCA_021397845.1 Areca catechu
AATCCAAGAATTTCATCTCTGACTATGAAATACGAATGCCCTCGATTGTCCCTCTTAATCATTACTCCGATCCTGAAGGCCAACACAATTGGACCGAAATCCTGCGATGTTATCCCTTGCTAATGTATCCAGAGCGTGGGCTTGCTTTGAGCACTCCAAATTCTTCAAAGTAACGGTGCCGGAGGCACGACCCGTCCAGTTAAGGACAGGAGCGCATCGTCGGCAGAAGGGACGGGAAGGCTGGTGCACACCGTGGGGTGGACCGGCCGGCCCAGCCCAAGGTCCAACTACGAGCTTTTTAACTGCAATAACTTAAATATACGCTATTGGAGCTGGAATTACCATGACCGCTGGCACCAGACTTGCCCTCCAATGGATCCTCGCTAAGGGATTTAGATTGTGCTCATTCAAATTACCAGACTCGAGGAGCCCGGTATTGTTATTTATTGTCACTACCTCCCCGTGTCAGGATTGGGTAATTTGTGCGCCTGCTGCCTTCCTTGGATGTGGTAGCCGTTTCTCAGGCTCCCTCTCCGGAATCGAACCCTAATTCTCCGTCACCCGTCACCACCATGTTAGGCCCCTATTGATGCAGCACGAAAGCTCTGATACCAAAAATGATGCAGAACAAAGAACAAAGAAGCGTATGCGGAAGTAAAATTAAGATTAATTCTTCTTCTTTTTTTTTTTATATTTCAGAAATTGGCTTCGACTCAAAGTAAAGTTAAACTAAGTTGATGGAAACTAGGTAAGGATTGAAAGTACAATTTAGAAGAAGCTAAGTTATCAGAGTAGTTCAGAAGTAACGGATCGCTGGGGGTTGAGAAACTCCCAGACCTAGGGTTTCGCTCTGAACTTTCAACAGGACAGAAATAAAGAGAAGAGATGGGTTACCAACCAGACAGTGATCTTCACAGAATTTGGATGGAAGAACTCTCTCGGGCAGATTGTTGGATCCTCGGATTCGGCTATTTTCGCAATGGATCCTCCAATACTGGTCTCGTGGCTGGGTCGGCTTCTCCTGGACTCAAGATCTGGGAAGAAGAAAAACAAGTGATGGATTCAGAGACTCGGGAAAGGATTTACCAGTTCGAAGAAATTGAAGGCTGATGTCGCTGAGATCCGGATTCTCTTGAAGGATGATTCGACTCCCTCTGGAAAGAGCTTTGGATCTGAAGTATCCGGACTGTAGCTGGATGCTGGTGGTCGGCCTGGACTTGGAGAAAGAGACCGTGGGAGGTGGAATAGGCTAGGGTTTGGTGGATTGAAGTGGATGGTGGGCGGCTAGGGTTTTGGAGTAGAAGTGGCTAACCTAGGGTTTGGGTTTTGGAGATCTCACACCTTCTCAAGGTTCCTGGGGAACCCGGATTTACTCCCTCACGGAGCTCAACACCTGGATGCAAGTGCGGAAGAGAGAAAACACAAAGTTTGCTCAAAAAAAAATTGGTTTCATTCATCTCATTTTTTTTCAAACTTACATGGGGGTTTAATTTATAGACCATTACAAGAGAGTAGGGTTTTACATCTTCCCATGTGGGACTAAAGGAGGGGATCTTCAAATTAGGATATCAATCCCTACTCATATGACCGGCCAATTAATTCCAAAGTTGATTTAAGCTTCAAAAGGAAAGTGGGTGGCGCCTCCTTGTCTTGACCTCCAAGAAAATATTTTTTTTCCTTCTATGCTTGGCCTTATCTGGAAGTGTTTGGGCGCCTCTTAACCTTGCCCTCCAAGAGAAAATTTGTTGCCTTTTATATCTGGCTTTAGTTGGAATGATTAGGGCGCCTCCTAACCTTGCTTTTCAAGAGAAATCTCCTTCCTTCCATGGCTCAACCCTTTTTGGATACCTCCTTTTCTTTCTCCCCAAGTTATGGCTCCTTCTAACTTTGTTTTGAGTATTTCTGGCAGGTAATGGGCGCCTCCTTGAATTTCTCTCCAAGAGAATTTCTTCCCTTTCATAGTTTGGTTCTTTTGGGAAGTCATGGGCCGCCCCCTTGATTTGTGGACCCCTGGTGGATTTCTCCTCAATTGGCGCATGAAAGAGGGGAGCTGCTATATGTGGTGTGGGGACCAAAGCCTGCTGGATGGAGATGTGGCGCCCCCTGGACTCAGGCGTATGGCTGGGAGTGTGGCTGGGAGTGTGGCGCCCACTTGCTTGGCCTTGGGAGAAAATGTAACACCCCAGGTTGAAGCCCTAGTCCACTACTGAGTCAACATGACTCAACAAAATAAAAATGCAGATAATACAGACTCAAACTAAAATTGAGTTGATCAAGTCAACCCTTATTACAAGCCAAAAAACCCTAATTCTTCGGGCAAGGTTAATCAGAGATCCAGATGGAGCTCTGAAGTCTTCTTCTGAGTCTGGTGCCCGCACCAATTCTCCCGGGGTGGGAGGAACTCGACCCTATCGAGTAAGGCTCAAGTTGGCTCTGGTATCTCTCCAAGAGGTCTGGATCCAAATCTTGTAGTTCTTCTCAGGAGATCCAAGAGTCATCAGAGTCTTGCCTTCCTTGCCAGCAGACCAAGTATCTTTGGTATCCTCGATTACGAGTAGAGATAACCTGATCATCCAGGATCTTTTCAACTTGCTCTTTCCTCACAGGCCAGTTTGTTGGTGGACACACAGGATCGGGATCACTCTCAATAACAGGATTAGGTTCAAAAGGCTCACTGGAAATCACAGCTGACTCCCTGTTCTCTACTAGGTCTGTAATGTTGAAAGTAGAGCTATTGCCTAGTTCTGGAGGCAACTCGAGCACATAGGCATTGGATCCTACTCTCTTCACTACTCTAAATGGTCCAGCTCCTCTAGCATGTAACTTTCTAACGGTTCCAGGAGGAAACCGTTCAGGCCTTAACCTAATCATTACATAGTCTCTCTCAACAAAAGTTTTGACTCGTCTTTGAGAATCAGCCAACTTCTTATAAGTTTCATTACTTAAAGTTATTTTGGCATGAATTTCTTTATGCAAGTCCTTTACATGCTATGCAAGTGCATCAAGAGACTTGTGTGTGTGGGCTAAAAGGGAAATTAGATCAAGTGGTGTGTGAGGCTTGTATCTATGAACAATTTCAAAGGGACTCTAGCCTATAGACCTATTGATCAAAACATTGAATGCAATTTCAGCCCTAGACAAAAAATAAATCCCAATTCCTGGTGCTCTCAATCAAACCAAAATCTGAGTCAAAGCCTAGTAAAGGGTCAAGAAAAAAAACTAAACTAGACTGACGACGCATTCCTAAAGAATAGACTTTATTTCAAAAGAACCCTAGGTCTAATCCTAACAAACTATGGCTCTCTAGGTTTGACCTTGGGTTGGAGGATGGCATGCAGAGCATGAAAACTTATCATGGGTGCCTAGTAGGTGCCATAAGGTCTTCCAGAAGTAGGTGGCAAACCTAATAGGTTCTGACACGTGGTTCACTCTAAAGACTTCGACAAAGTATACTTGGATGGTTGGTGGGGACACCTGAGGCACCAGAATAAGACAGAGGCTTTTTCAACCCTCTGTAAATTGATCAATAATTTATGAGTCCATCTGTAATAAGGGCTTAGCTCATCTGAGTCCATTTTAGTTGTTATTTGAGTATTTTTAGTTGTTATTTCAGTTCTATACTAGTCAGCTCATGTTGAGCTAGTTCAGTCTAATGCTAGTCAGCTCATGTTGAGCTAATTTTATTTTTTTGAGTCCTGTCCAAGCATACTGAAGACTCAAGACTATATCATACAAGTGAAGACCAAGTCCAACTAGATTGAAGATATGAAAGTATAGCACAAGTCCAACCCAGCTTGAAGATTTGAAGACCCCAGGAGGAAATTTCAGAAAACCCTAATTTCTTGCAGATGCCCAGATTCCCTTTCAGATGCCAAAGTATATTCATAGATAAGGGAATCCATGATTCCAGAGGTCCAACTGTATCCTAGCCCAAAGAAATCAAGCCCAGGTGCCAAGCCCAAGCCCCTAAGAAGCAAGATACCAGGGAATATTCCTGCTACCTGGCTACCAGGCCACCCCAGCTTCCAGAGGCCCAAACCCATGCACCCGAGCCCCTTTGGGCCAGCCTTTTGCTGCTCCTAGAAGCCCAACACGCCCCCCTAGGCATCCTTGGAGTCTTGACCAAGTCAAGAAAATTTTTAGGGATTTTTCTACCTAATATTTCCTTATTTTCTAGCTAGGGTTTGAGAGGGAAAATGATTCTTATGTAAAGACTTATGTACCCTTACTTGGAGCCCAAGGTTAAGGGTCTATTTAAGGGACCCTAGCCTCTTGTATGAGGGAATTTTTGATGAATGAAAATCTTGAGTTCTTCTATTGAGTTGTGTGATACCCTGCTGTGTGCATAAAGGGATTTGCGAGAGTTCTTCTTCCCAGTGCTGCAATCATCTTCCTGCTACCAACAAGCATCTCAGATCCCTGGACGCCCACTCCAAAAGAAGCCTTCCCTTGCTGTTTTTTCCTTTATTTTCTTATTCCTTTGTGAGTTTTCTAACCCCTGACAGGTCGTTTGCAGGTCCCCGAGTTCCTACGAATCCAACGACTCCAGCCAAGCCTCAATCGGATCACCGAGCAGAAAGCCGGGTATCCGCGGGTCTTTAGCTCGATTTTCCAGGCCGCATCCGTCGAGGAATGAGAGACCCTTTTGCTGCGATCTTCACAGACGTTGTCAGGTACACCCCTCTACCTCCAGTAGTTTTATTGTAGGAGAACTTGCCCTAACCGAGGCTTTTCAGCCCCGGCGATCCTTCTTTTCTACTTTTCTAGGTCCTAATCTGCATGCTAATCTTCTAAAATTCATATAAAATTCCCTATAACTTATTTTAATCTGAAATTCGGGAATTAATCACCCAACCCCACATATAAAACATATAAAAAAAATTGCATGCATATTAGTTCCGCATCATTTGGTATCAGAGCTTAGATTAGGGCTTGTTTTCTGTAATTTTTCAGTCCGTATATACTCTGTTATTTTAATTATTTCTCCCTGTTAAAAACTCCAAAAATTCTGAAATTTATTTTCCTGGATTTATAATAATTCACAGTAATTTTAAAACTTTTTTCAGATTTTATTATGGCCTGTGAATTTTCTGAAAGCCGAAATAGGGCCTGCAAATTTTTGGCTCTGTATCTTTTAGCAAGACATGTTTGGAAGTTTTAGGGTTTTGTTTAGGAGTTTTTGCATATTTCTTAATTTTAGTATATTTCCAGTATATTAGGTCATGATTTGCAAGTTTTCTTCTATTTAAAAAATACCAAAATATATATATATATATACATATTTTCCAAAAATACCAAAAAAAAAAAAAATATCTAAACCCTAATTTGCATCCTCATCTGCCTGCCATCATTGCATAATTTACTTTTAAGGGCACTCTTGCTATATCAGATGGGGGGAGGATTTGATCACCTCTCCTTAGCCCAAAACCACATCCCTTGCATTCAGTCCCAAGCCTTAACCTAAAATTAATTAGACTTAATTTGCCCTAGTGGGCTAGGGACACCAACTGGTCGGGTCCGGGCTAGTGCTAGATCACTGTGTCAAGTTAACCTGTGTGTGCCTTGTGCTTAGTGTCTAGAACGGTGGTTTAGGGATTCAATCCCGAAGGGCTTGTGTGCTGGTCCGCCTACCTGGCCAATCTCTGATTGGTGTCTAGGATTGGCAATCAGGGACCTAACACTCCCCTTACACCTGCCTGGCTGAGTACAGGGGTTACTATAGGCTAGTTTGCCACCCTGATTGAGCATCTAGTTTGGACTCTAGGTCTAGTCAGCTATAGTCGGTCTGATCGAGTCTTGCATGAGCACTAGATTAGGAGTTTCATATCACCCACCTCCTTCACAAATGTCTGAACCCATGGAAAATTTACAAGCCCAAATAAAAGCCCTAGCTGATCAAATGGCCCATATGACTACCCAGTTAACTCAGTCTGCTACCCAAACCAATAATAGAATTGACCATCTTGCCAATAGGTTTGACCAGTTAGGAGGCCGTGTAGGGACCATAGCAAGAACCCATGGGTCACGATCTGAGCCAGATCCTGAGTCCCCTCAACCTAGGAGAACCCCAAACCCTGATCTATACCATGAGGTCGAACCTAGGAGAGCCCCTTATCCTGACCCGTACTACAATCCTCAACCTAGGAGGACCCCAAACCCTGATCCATACCGAGAGGTTGAACCTAGGAGAGCCCCTCAGCCTGACCCATACTATAATCCTAAACCTAGGAGGACCCCAAACCCTGAACCATATCGTGAGGTTGAACCTAGGAGAGCCACTCAGCCTGACCCATACTATGATACTGAACCTAGATCCTATGACTCTAGATCCTATTTACCCACATCCTATAAGCCTAGTATACCCACAACCTATAGATCTTATGACTTCAAATCCTCTGACTCTAGAATCTACGAACCTATATCCCATGAGTCCAGTAGACCCAAGACCTATAGAGCTGAACCCAAATCCTATGACCCCAGATCATATAATCCCGTGACCCATAGATCTGCACCCTTATCCTATGAGTCTAGGGAGCCCATAATCCCTAGATATCAATCTAGTACTAGTCAGGTTTCCTTTAGTCAACTTGAACCCCATAGGATTAGCACCCCTAAATATGAGCCCAGTAGTAAGCCACTACCCTTTAGACAACTTGAACCTACTAGGATTAGTGTCCATAATCAGAAACCAGGACCTAGCCAATTTTCCCCTAGCCAACCTTCTCCAACCATTCCTGAGATTGACAAGGCTTACATTAACGCGGAAGTATATGAAGCTGATGTAAACTTAGTGGATGAGTATGAGGGAGAAGAGGAGACACCTTTAGATGACCTAGAATTAGCTGACCCAATAGATACCCAGGTAGAAGCCAACCTAGAGGTAGTTGACCTTGACCACATCCAACCTAAAGCTATAGTGGAAGAACAAATAGAGGAAGAGAACCTAGGTACTGCTGCTAGAGCCTTACCTGAGGAAACCATAGAGGAGAGCCAAATTATAGAGTCTAGTCCTAAAATACAAGAACCTGAAGAATTTATTAAGGACTTGATCTCTTTGAATCAGTACCCTCAGTATGAGCCTCCTCCTATAGTTCCCATTAAGGACCTCTTCCCTGAGATTAGTAACCCATCATTCCATTATGCAAACCCCATAGATATACTGCAACCTCGTAAGGTTAGCCTCATTAGTCTAGGATTTGTCCCTGACATGCCTTCTTATATCGAACTTTATCCAACTAACCTTGAACCTTTTTTCCTACCCTACCAAACTAATTCTGAACCCACTTCCTATTTTCTGCCCTTTCCTGACACCTCCAGCATTTCTAGGATTATTAGATTGCATTTAACAGAGATTAGCATACTGCATGCACTCATTACGCATGTTAGGTTTGCATTATACTTCTGGCATACCCTCTGGCATTTGCTTGGAGTCCATTGTAAATACTCTTGTGCACACCACACTAGGGTCAGACCTAGAGAGTCTATAGTCTCTTAGGTTTAGGCCCATAAAAGTCTAATAAAATTCCTTCGATAGGAATGCAAAGTCGAGTGTATTAGGTGTTAGTTTGAGTCCTTTGCATCATCTTGTTAGGAGTCTGCATGTGCCTAACATGTTCACCACCCGCACTAATGTTAAACAAACTGGCTAATTCCCGAAGATGGATCAAAGAATTTGATGTAGTGGATTCTATCTTGGTTAGGCTTAGGCCTAAAAGAAGCTTCATGCTCGCAGAGCCGTACCTTTTAAAGTGATAGAGAAGGTTGGATCAAATGCCTAGGTGTTAGACTTGCCTTTGAATTTGGGCATTAGTTCTACCTTCAATATTACAGACCTGGTTGAGTATAGGGAACCGGCAGCACTACCTAGTGAGGCCTTTGGACCTATTCCTTTTCATTGTGAGTGACCCTAACCTAGAGTGTCCACAAACAAATTTGGCCTGAGAGAGGAGAACGGATCGAGCGTATCCTGGACAATCAAGCCATCACGACCTAGGGCCATGACTATCAACGCTTCCTGGTCCGATGGCAAGGCCAGCCAGAGTCGGACGATTCATGGATTTCTCGAGAGGACTTGCAACGCCTCAACCCAGACCTTCTCGAGAGATATGTGAGCCAGTCTGACCTTCACTCGATAGGGTCGAGTTCCTCCCACCCCGGGAGAATTGGTGGGGACACCTGAGGCACCAGAATAAGACAGAGGCTTTTTCAACCCTCTGTAAATTGATCAATAATTTATGAGTCCATCTGTAATAAGGGCTTAGCTCATCTGAGTCCATTTTAGTTGTTATTTGAGTATTTTTAGTTGTTATTTCAGTTCTATACTAGTCAGCTCATGTTGAGCTAGTTCAGTCTAATGCTAGTCAGCTCATGTTGAGCTAATTTTATTTTTTTGAGTCCTGTCCAAGCATACTGAAGACTCAAGACTATATCATACAAGTGAAGACCAAGTCCAACTAGATTGAAGATATGAAAGTATAGCACAAGTCCAACCCAGCTTGAAGATTTGAAGACCCCAGGAGGAAATTTCAGAAAACCCTAATTTCTTGCAGATGCCCAGATTCCCTTTCAGATGCCAAAGTATATTCATAGATAAGGGAATCCATGATTCCAGAGGTCCAACTGTATCCTAGCCCAAAGAAATCAAGCCCAGGTGCCAAGCCCAAGCCCCTAAGAAGCAAGATACCAGGGAATATTCCTGCTACCTGGCTACCAGGCCACCCCAGCTTCCAGAGGCCCAAACCCATGCACCCGAGCCCCTTTGGGCCAGCCTTTTGCTGCTCCTAGAAGCCCAACACGCCCCCCTAGGCATCCTTGGAGTCTTGACCAAGTCAAGAAAATTTTTAGGGATTTTTCTACCTAATATTTCCTTATTTTCTAGCTAGGGTTTGAGAGGGAAAATGATTCTTATGTAAAGACTTATGTACCCTTACTTGGAGCCCAAGGTTAAGGGTCTATTTAAGGGACCCTAGCCTCTTGTATGAGGGAATTTTTGATGAATGAAAATCTTGAGTTCTTCTATTGAGTTGTGTGATACCCTGCTGTGTGCATAAAGGGATTTGCGAGAGTTCTTCTTCCCAGTGCTGCAATCATCTTCCTGCTACCAACAAGCATCTCAGATCCCTGGACGCCCACTCCAAAAGAAGCCTTCCCTTGCTGTTTTTTCCTTTATTTTCTTATTCCTTTGTGAGTTTTCTAACCCCTGACAGGTCGTTTGCAGGTCCCCGAGTTCCTACGAATCCAACGACTCCAGCCAAGCCTCAATCGGATCACCGAGCAGAAAGCCGGGTATCCGCGGGTCTTTAGCTCGATTTTCCAGGCCGCATCCGTCGAGGAATGAGAGACCCTTTTGCTGCGATCTTCACAGACGTTGTCAGGTACACCCCTCTACCTCCAGTAGTTTTATTGTAGGAGAACTTGCCCTAACCGAGGCTTTTCAGCCCCGGCGATCCTTCTTTTCTACTTTTCTAGGTCCTAATCTGCATGCTAATCTTCTAAAATTCATATAAAATTCCCTATAACTTATTTTAATCTGAAATTCGGGAATTAATCACCCAACCCCACATATAAAACATATAAAAAAAATTGCATGCATATTAGTTCCGCATCAATGGTGTAAGAAGCATTGGAAGTCCTAGAGAAAGGGAGGAGATCTGAGGTGGGGTCTCGAATTACCTGTTGACTAAAGGTGGTGACCTGAAGGTTTGAATGGTGATCTATGAGTGTCAACTGGTCATCCTTATGAAAGTAAAAATTTGCTACTCCCAGGAATGGATCAAGAGATGGTTCGGGAAGTAGCCTAGGACATGTGATTGCAATAGTTAAGGTTTGTTCTCTAAGCAAATAATGATCCACTTTCTCAGGAACTGGATTAGAGAATAATTCATGGAAGGGCCTATGGATGATGACCTCAAGACTTGAAATTTGACCTATGGGTGTGGAAAGGTATACTCTATAGAAGGGTAGGTCAGTCATGCAAAGGAAGGGGTCTGGGCCATAAGGAGGACTTCTATAGGACTGGGTGAATCAATCCGCTCAAGACAAGGATGTTCAACTGAGATTACGGGAGAGACCTTAGTGGCTGGGCATGGGACAAGGTCCAATTGTAAGAGGCTTGATTCAGTCATCCTAAGGAGAGGATCTACCATAGGGTGGGCAAACTTAAACAGTTCAGTGCAAAGATCTTCAATTGGTACTTGGGGAATGTCTGTCATTAGAGGGTACGAACTAATAGCTCGGGCTATGAGTTCTTCCTGGGGGTATTTGGCTAAAGAAACCTGGTTCTCACAAATCTCTTGAATTTCTGAACTAGGTCCTACCAGTTGGTTGCTTTCCAAGGTCTCCTCAGGTAAGGAACCAATAGTATCAATGTCATATTATTCAAGTTCTTCCCCCTCATATTCATCAACTAGACTCAAGCCAGCATCAGATACTTCCTCGATGCCATCTTCAATGGGTTTCGGGTCAGTGGTAATCGGGTCAACTGATTCTAGGCTTGTCATACCTAACCGTTCTTCCTCATTGGTAGGCTTGGGTTCTCCCTCATTAATGTCATCCTTAGGATTCTTACCACTTAGCTGTGCACAAGCCAGTCCTATGCATGGGCACTGACTAGATTTATGGCCTCTTTCTCCACAAAACAAACATTCTTGAGATATAGGAACCTGGGTCACACTGGGTTTCAAGCTAGTAGAGACCTTACTTGGGCATGGGTGTGGATCTAAATGGTTTGATCTAGAAGACTTGGGTTGTTGAGTGACTGGTCTAGAATATTGTAAGGACCTCTCATAGACACGATCCACACTATAGATATCATGGTTAGGCTTCCTAAGGTTATGCTCGGGATCACGGTATAAGGTCCTCCTAGGCTCCTGGCATGGATGAGGTTGGGGCCTATTAAATTTTGGATCAGGGGTCCAATTTTGATGTCTACGTTTCTCAAGTACTTGGACTCGATCCCTAAGCTGGGTAAAATTCTCATGGACTTGTTCTTTACACTGGGTAACAGTAGCAGTCATATCCTGACTCAATTTGTTCATACTTTCAGTAAGAGCTCTAACCATGGCCTCTAAATCAGGTTGGGTTTGACCAGGTTGGTAGGGTACTCCATTCCGGGTATACATGATGATGCAAGCAAACACACAGAATGTAACTAGACTAAAGCGACTACTGGCTCACTAGACCTAGAGTCCCAAACTAGATGCCCAATTAGAGTGGCAAGCTAATCTGTAGTAACTCAGGACTCAGCCAGGCAGGTGTAAGGGGAGTGTTAGGTCCCTGAATGCCAATCCTAGACACCAATCAGAGATTGGCTAGGTAGGCGGACCAGCACACAAGCCCTTCGGGATGGAATCCCTGAACCACCGTTCTAGACACTGAGTACAAAGCACACACAGAGTAACCAGACAAACTGACTCAATACTAGCCTTGACCCGACTTGTTGATGTCTCTAGCCCACTAGGGCAAATTAGGTCTAATCAATTTTAGATTAAAGGCTTAGGTTCGAATAAGTGGGTGGTGGTTTTGGGCTAAGGAGAGGTTATCAACTCCTCCCCTTATCTTAGATGCTCAAATGCCCTTAAGATGAATTAAGAGATGAACACTCAAAAATAATTGGATTGCAGAACACAAAAATAGAGTTGCAGTAATTTAATTCTCAGAAATCCCACGGAAACCAATAAATCACAGGAAAATTATGAAAAATAGTTTCAATTATACTGGTTTCAGCAAAATAAAAATTACCAAATTTGGAGTTACTTGCAGTGAGAAATAATTCTTGCAACAGGGTAATTATGGGCTGAAAACAGAGCATTTCCCCGTTTACAATTCCTGCTACGAAGTTATAACCCAACGGATCCCCTACACGCCCTAGGAACACCCCATGGAATGGGAAGAGGAGGTTTGCACCTCGCTTCATTCCTATGACCGGACGTCCTGGGGAGTCTACTTCGAGCAGACAAAGTAAAAAGAGAGAGACTCAAACAAGCAATCAAAACAGAAACCCTAGACAGGGCTCTGATACCAAAATTGATGCAGCACGAAAGCTCTGATACCAAAAATGATGCAGAACAAAGAACAAAGAAGCGTATGCGGAAGTAAAATTAAGATTAATTCTTCTTTTTTTTATATATATTTTAGAAATTGGCTTCGACTCAAAGTAAAGTTAAACTAAGTTGATAGAAACTAGGTAAGGATTGAAAGCACAATTTAGAAGAAGCTAAGTTATCAGAGTAGTTCAGAAGTAACGGATCGCTGGGGGTTGAGAAACTCCCAGACCTAGGGTTTCGCTCTGAACATTCAACAGGACAGAAATAAAGAGAAGAGATGGGTTACCAACCAGACAGTGATCTTCATAGAATTTGGGTGGAAGAACTCTCTCGGGCAGATTGTTGGATCCTCGGATTCGGCTATCTTCGCAATGGATCCTCCAATACTGGTCTCGTGGCTGGGTCGGCTTCTCCTGGACTCAAGATATGGGAAGAAGAAAAACAAGTGATGGATTCAGAGACTCGGGAAAGGATTTACCAGTTCGAAGAACTTGAAGGCTGATGTCGCTGAGATCCGGATTCTCTTGAAGGCTGATTCGACTCCCTCTGGAAAGAGCTTTGGATCTGAAGTATCCTGACTGTAACTGGATGCTGGTGGTCAGCCTGGACTTGGAGAAAGAGACCGTGGGAGGTGGAATAGGCTAGGGTTTGGTGGATTGAAGTGGATGGTGGGCGGCTAGGGTTTTGGAGTAGAAGTGGCTAACCTAGGGTTTGGGTTTTGGAGATCTCACACCTCCATAAGGTTCCTGGGGAACCCGGATTTACTCCGTCACGGAGCTCAACACCTGGATGCAAGTGCGGAAGAGAGAAAACACAAAGTTTGCTCACAAAAAAATTTTGGTTTCATTCATCTCATTTTTTTTCAAACTTACATGGGGGTTTAATTTATAGGCCATTACAAGAGAGTAGGGTTTTACATCTTCCCATGTAGGACTAAAGGAGGGGATCTTCAAATTAGGATATCAATCCCTACTCATATGACCGGCCAATTAATTCCAAAGTTGATTTAAGCTTCAAAAGGAAAGTGGGTGGCGCCTCCTTGTCTTGACCTCCAAGAAAATATTTTTTTTCCTTCTATGCTTGGCCTTATCTGGAAGTGTTTGGGCGTCTCTTAACCTTGCCCTCCAAGAGAAAATTTGTTGCCTTTTATATCTGGCTTTAGTTGGAATGATTAGGGCGCCTCCTAACCTTGCTTTTCAAGAGAAATCTCCTTCCTTCCATTGCTCAACCCTTTTTGGATACCTCCTTTTCTTTCTCCCTAAGTTATGGCTCCTTCTAACTTTGTTTTGAGTATTTCTGGCAGGTAATGGGCGCCTCCTTGAATTTCTCTCCAAGAGAATTTCTTCCCTTTCATAGTTTGGTTCTTTTGGGAAGTCATGGGCCGCCCCCTTGATTTGTGGACCCCTGGTGGATTTCTCCTCAATTGGCGCATGAAAGAGGGGAGCTGCTATCTGTGGTGTGGGGACCAAAGCCTGCTGGATGGAGATGTGGCACCCCCTGGACTCAGGCGTATGTCTGGGAGTGTGGCTGGGAGTGTGGCGCCCATTTGCTTGGCCTTGGGAGAAAATGTAACACCCCAGGTTGAAGCCCTAGTCCACTACTGAGTCAACATGACTCAACAAAATAAAAATGCAGATAATACAGACTCAAACTAAAATTGAGTTGATCAAGTCAACCCTTATTACAAGCCAAAAAATCCTAATTCTTCGGGCAAGGTTAATCAGAGCTCCAGATGGAGCTCTGAAGTCTTCTTTTGAGTCTGGTGCCCGCACCACCTATCCTACCATCGAAAGTTGATAGGGCAGAAATTTGAATGATGCATCGCCGGCACGTGGGCCGTGCGATCCGTCGAGTTTTCATGAATCATCGGAGCGCCGGGCAGAGCCCGTGTCGACCTTTTATCTAATAAATTCATCCCTTCCAGAAGTTGGGGTTTGTTGGATGTATTAGCTCTAGAATTACTATGGTTATCCGAGTAGCACGTACCATCAAACAAACTATAACTGATTTAATGAGCCATTAGCAGTTTCACAGTCCGAATTAGTTCATACTTGCACATGCATGGCTTAATCTTTGAGACAAGCATATGACTACTGGCAGGATCAACCAGGTAGCATGTCCTCGGGCGACGCCGGATCCCCGCCGTCGTCGTCCCGCCGACCTGAGGAGGGGGGATGCCGGGACGGGCCACGGACGTCGTCGCATCGGGACGGGCAACGATTCGAGATGGGATGCGGGGCACGGGGGCCCCGGCACGATGAATCCACCGCATCCGCGAGAGCGCACGAATCCAGGAGCGGGCCAAAGGAATGGGAGAACACGGAGGGACTCTCCAAATGGAGGGTGCTCGAGGACCGCACGAGGAACGGCTCCCGCCGCTGCAGAGGCGGGGTAGCTGCAAGGGTCGCGTGGCGAACAGACGAGTCCCGCAAGGGGGTAGACCGCACGGGCAACTGATGGGTCGCAACGAGGGGCAACAAAGGGTCCTTCGAGCACGAGTGAAGGGATGCAACCACCGACGGTTGGCCACGACGAGGCAGGGAGCCCGTCGCTGGATGCGCATCCAAGACCGCTCACACGCCGACACGGTCGCCACCGCGGCGCGCACCGCGCCACTCCCCCGCACGCGAAGCCTTGCGACCCGAGAGCGCACGAAGGAGGTGTCGTCGATGGGACACGCCGACAGCGGAAAACCGCCGAGCACGAGATACCAAGAACCCACGAGGGACAACGGACGCACGGGGCACCGAGCCGCACTGGAGGGTGCGGGGATTTCCAATTTGACGAGGGGGGATGGGTGTTTCGGGACGGGGGCATGGGGAGGGACCACCAAGAAGGACGGGGCCGACGGAGCGGGACCGCGAGGTCGACCGGACCAAAGAGCGCACCGACCTTGGTTCCGCACGCGCACGGCCGCGATTTTCGCCCGAGGGATCCGGATGGGGCCGATGGAGCGAGACTGGGAGGTCGACCGGACCAAAGAGCGCACCGACCTTGGTTCCGCGCGCGCGCGGCCGCGTTTTTCGCCCGAGGGATCCGGACGGGGATGATGGAGCGGGACCCGGAGGTCGACCGGACCAAAGAGCGCACCGACCTTGATTCCGCGCGCGCGCGGCCGCATTTTTCGCCCGAGGGATCCGGACGGGGCCGATGGAGCGGGACCGGGAGGTCGACCGGACCATCGAAAACCGACCTTGGTTCCGCGCGCGCGCGGCCTCGATTTCGCCCGAGGGATCCGGACGGAGGCGATGGAGTGGGACCGGGAGGTCGACCGGACCATCGCACACAGTCCTTGGTTCCGCGCGCGCGCGGCCGCATTTTTCGACCGAGGGATCCGGACGGCGACGATGGAGCGGGACCGGGAGGTCGACCGGACCAAAGAGCGCACCGACCTTGGTTCTGCGCGCGTGCGGCCGCGTTTTTCACCCGAGGGATCCGGACGGCGACGATGGAGTGGGACCGGGAGGTCGACCGGACTATCGAAAACCGACCTTGGTTCCGCGCGCGCGCGGCCGCGATTTCACTCGAAGGATCCGGACGGAGGCGATGGAGCAGGACCGGGAGGTCGACCGGACCATCGCACACCGACCTTGGTTCCGCGCGCGCGCGGCCGCGTTTTTCGCCCGAAGGATCCATACGGGGCCGATTGAGCGAGACCGGGAGGTCGACCGGACCAAAGAGCGCACCGACCTTGGTCCGCGCGCTTGCGGTCATGTTTTTCGCCCGAGGGATCCGGACGGCGACGATAGAGCGGGACCGGGAGGTCGACCGGACCGTCGAAAACCGACCTTGGTTTCGCGCGCGCGCGTCCGCCATTTCGCCCGAAGGATCCAGATGGAGGCGATGGAGCGGGACCGGGAGGTCGACCGGACCATTGCGCACCGACCTTGGTTCCGCGCCCGCGCGGCCGTGTTTTCGCCCGAAGGATCCGGACGGAGCCGAAGGAGCGGGACCGGGAGGTCGATCGAAGCATCGCACATCGACCTAGGTTCCGCGCGCGCGCAGCCGTGTTTTCGCCCGAAGGATCCGGACGGAGCCGAAGGAGCGGGACCGGGAGGTCGACCGGACCGGAGGACACCGACCTTGGTTTCGCGCGCGCGCGGCCGCGTTTTCGCCCGAAGGATCCGGATGGAGCCGAAGGACTGGGATGTCGACCGGAACGGACGGCACCGACCATTGTTCCGCGCGCGCGCGGCTGCGAAGATCCGGCACTCGAAAGGGGCGAAGAAGGGGCATCCCGGGGTGTTCCGAGGCACAAAGCTAGCTTGCGAACGCAAGGGAGGACCAAGACTCGTACCCAAATGTCGTTGGACCCGAGTCACGGACGGCCCAGCACGAGAGAGCACCCAGGGCACCCCGGACGCGAGTCCAGGATGTCCAGGATGCGCGCACCATGCATGGGGCAAAAGGGCGGCCAGGACTCGGAACCACACAGTGCACGACGCGAGTCCTGGAGGGCACGACACGGGCACGATCACAGAGCAGCCAGGACGCGAGGCCAAGGAGGCCTGGCGCGCACCACGCGAGCAAAAAATCCAAAACTGATACCCGGGGGAGTACCCAAGGGTCGCGAGCAACGTTGCAGAAGCGGGGGAGAGACTAGACACGAGCGGGCCCGCATCCGGGGTGGCCATGACCTGCGCCCCGCACGCAAGGGGGCTTGCCAACCTACTACCCGCATGGGGCATCCGGCCAAGGTCCACCCCGGGGGTTCCTGGGTCGCGAGCAGCATTGCAAATTCGGGGGCATGCCCCGCGTTTGCGCGCGCCCCGCGTGACCGGCGCCCGGCGCTACCAGGACCCGCACCCACCCGCGCCCATGCACGCGCCGGGGGCCCCACGCCCGGCGCTGCCAGGACACGCGCCCGCCTGCTCGCCCGCCCGCGCCCATGCACGCGCCCAGTGCCCCGTGCCCGGCGCTGCCAGGACCCGCGCCCGCCGAGCCCGTGCGCGCGCCCGTTGCCCCGCGCACGGCGCTGCCAGGACCCGCGCCCGGTGCCCCGTGCACGGCGCTGCCAGGACCTGCGCCCGCCCACGCCCGTGCGCGCGCCCGTTGCCTCGTGCCCGGCGCTGCCAGGACCCGCGCCCGTGCGCGCGACCGTTGTCCCGCTCCCGGCACTGCCAGGACCCGTGCCCGCGCGTGCCCGTTGTGCCCCGCGCTGCCAGGACCCGCGCACGCCCGCGCCCCTGCGCGCGCCCGGGGACTCAAGCCCGGCGCTGCCAGGACCCGCGCACGCGCGCGCCCATGCGCGCGCCCGGGGACTCGAGCTCGGTGCTGCCAGGACCAGCGCACGCCCGCGCCCATGCACGCGCCCGGGGACTCGAGCCCAGCGCTGCCAGGACCCGCGCACGCCCGCGCCCTTGCGCGCGCCCGAGGACTCGAGCCCGGCGGTGCCAGGACCCGCGCACGCTCGTGCCATGACCCGGGCGCGCGCGCGCCGGGTAACCCGTGCACTCCCGTGCCATGACCCGCGCACGCCCGTGCCATGACACGTGCGCGCGCGCACCCGGCGACCCGTGCACTCCCGTGCCATGACACGGGCGCGCGCGCCCGGTGACCCGTGCACTCCCGTGCCATGACCGGGTTACGCGCATGCCCAGTGACCCTTGCACTCCCGTGCCGTGAACCGCACATGCCCGTGTCATGACCCGGGCGTGCACGCCCGGTGACCCGTGCACTCCGGTGCCATGACCCGTGCGCGCGTGCGCCCGGTGACCCGTGCACTTTCGTGCCATGACCGTGCATGCCCGCGCTCTGCCCCTTGCGCTCGGCAGCGCCGTGACCCGCGCACGGCCGTGCCATGACCCGTGCATGCCCGCGCGCTGCCCCTTGCGCCCGGCAGCGCCGTGACCTGCGCACGCCCCAGCTCTTGCGCCCGCCGGTGCCATGACCCGTGCACGCCCGCGCCCGGCCCCTTGCGCCCAGCGGTGCCACGACCCGCGCACGCCCGGGGCCTTGCGCCCGCCGGTGCCATGACTCGCGCACGCCAGCTCCCTTGCGCGCGGCCGTGGCCTTGCGTCCGGCGGTGCCGCGACCCACGCACGCCCGTGCCGGGTGCCCGCGCCCGGTGGTGCCGTGACCCGCTCACGCCCGTGCCAAGACCCGCCCGCGTGCCCGGTGCTATACACCGGCCTGTGCCATTACCAACGCGCGCCGTGCCAGGACCGGCACATGCCGTGCCCTCGCGTGAGCTCGGTGCCTCGCACCCGCCCGTGCCAAGACCAGCGCACGCCCTTGGCACGACCCGCGCATGCCTTGCGCCCGCCCGTGCCATTGCCCGCGCCCGGCTCCTCGCGCTCGGCAGCGCCGTGACCCGTGCAAGCCCGTGCCACGACCCGCGCATACGCCGGGTGACACGCGCCAGGCGGCCCCGTGACCCGCGCGCCCGGCGACGCCGTGACCCGCGCACGCGCCCGGTGACCCGCGCACGCCCGTGCTGTGACCCGCACCCGGAAGCGCCGTGACCCGCGCACGCCCGTGGCATGACCCGCGCACGCCAGTGCCGTGGCCCGCGCGCGCACCCAATGACCCGAGCCCGGCAGCGCCATGACCCGTGTAAGCCCGCGCCGCGACCCGCGCGCGCTCCCGGCGACCCGCGCCCGGCTGCTCCGTGACCCGCGCACGCCCGTGCCGTGGCCCGTGCACGCCGGTGCCGTGACCCGCGCACATTGCCTTGCGCCCGACGGGGCCGTGACCCGCGCACGCCCGTGCCGTGACACGCGCACGTTGACTTTCGCACGGCAGCTCCATGACCCGCGCATGCCCGCGCCGTGACCCGTGCCTGCGCGCGCCCGATGACCCGCGCACGCCCGTGCCATGACCCGCGCGTGCCCGAGCCCGCAGTGCCCTTGTGGGCACCCGGCGGTGGCATGACCCGCGCACGCCCATGCCATGACCCGCGCGCGCGCTCTCGTTGCCCTGCGCATGGCAGCGCCGTGACCCGCGCATGCCCGTGCCTTGACCCTCGCGCGCTCGAGCCCGCCGTGCCCTTGTTCGTGCCCAGTGCCTCGCACCCGGCGGTGCCATGACCTGCGCGCGCACGCCCGTCGCCCTGCGCATGGCAGCGCCGTGACCCGCGCGCTTCCATGCCATGGCCCGCGCGCGAGTGCCCGGTGACCCACGCACACCGTGCCACGACGCACGCGCGCTAGTGCCACCACCCGCGCGCGCCCGAGCCCGCCGTGCCCTTGTGCGCGTCCGGGGCCTCGCGCCCGGCGGGACATGGCCCGCGCGCGTCCGGTGACTTGCACCCGGCTGTGCCATGGTGGTGGGGACATGCAAGATAAGAATGTAACGATGCAACCCTAAAGGAGATTAGCATAGATTAACTTAGCAATTTTCTTATTTGCATATGATTAGTTCAGCATATAATATCAAAGGAGGTCTAATTGATGTAGGACGAAGGACACGAAGAAAACCTATTATTATTTTGAAAAGAGGAAAAACACCTAAAGAAAACCAAGGATCGTGGGAGGGCTAAGAAGCCTCCGGGACTAGGATAGAACGACCCCCGAAAATCCTAAAACGACTGGGCTCTTTTGTTTTTTGTTTTTTTTTTTTTAAATTTTTTTTCTTGGCGGAGATGGCGAAGGAACGATGGGGATGGGAGACTGGGACGGGAACTCCTAGACCTTGGGACTCATCCTAACGAAGAGACTGTCCACCTCTAAGGCATTACGCCCTCCTTAGTACTTAGAGGCGCTAGGATGGTTCTCAGGGTCGCGAAGGACGGGGGGTGGGGAAGAACTCCTAGACCTTGGGACTCATCCTAATGAAGAGACTGTCCACCTCTAAGGCATTACGCCCTCCTCAATCCTTAGAGGCGCTAGGATGGATCTCAAGGTCACGAAGGATAGGGGGGAAGAACTCATGGATCTTGGGACTCACCCTAACGAAGAGACCGTCAACCTCTAAGGCATTACGCCCTCCTCAGTACTTAGAAGCGCTAGGATGGTTCTCAAGGCCATGAGGGGAAGGCGCGAAGGTGGGAGGGAGAAAGGAGATACTTGGGGCCTCACACCCCTCGACGTCCCGAAGGACGAAGGAAAAAGGGCCTCAGCCCAGAACCACACACTGGAAGAACACTCAAAATTTTCATTCAACTATTTTCTTTTACAAGAGGAGTATGGGTATGCCCATATCCCTTTTGAAATTCAAAAATAAAATTCCTTGAAATCCTCCCTTGATTTTGAAATCAAATTCAAAATCAAAATCCCCAAATTTCCCAAATTACATTTATTAAAAAAAATTACCAAATAAATCCCGTTTATTTTAATTTTGAAATCCCCTCTGCTCTGAAACTCGTGCTACTCCAAAAATCGTGCAAATCAACTCTTCCTCCACCACTTTGAGAAGCGTGCAGAAGCTTCATTTGGCTGCTCTGAAAAGCGTGCAGAAGCTCCTTCATGGCCGAGCAACAGGGCACCTGGACCTTTGGCAACCGCTTTGAAAAGCATGCAGAAGCTTCATTTGGCTACTCTGAAAAGCGTGCAGAAGCTTCATTTGGCTACTCTGAAAAGCGTGCAGAAGCTCTTTCACGGCCGAGCAACAGGGCACCTGGACCTTCGGCAGCCGGCCCAGCGGGCGGCGGCGGGGCGGCCTGGTGGCGCGCCGGCGGGCGGACGGCGGTGGCGGGGCGGCACGACGGCGTCTGCGAACGGCGGCGGCGGCCGTGGATGACCGTTGGTCTTCCACGGTCCACAGGTCTTCCCACGGGCGTGAGGCCCAGCGGGTGGCGACGGGGCGGCCTGGTGGCGTGCCGGCGGGCGGACGGCGGAGGCAGGGCGGCACGGCGCGGGGCGGCACGACGGCGGCGACGAACGGCGGTGGCGGCCGTGGATGACCGTTGGTCTTCCACGGTCCGTGGATCTTCCCACGGGCGTGAGGCCCAGCGAGATGCCGGCGGGGAGGCCGGGCGGTGAATCGGCAGAGCGCCGGCGGGCGGGCGGCGGTGGCGGGGGTCGGGCATGGCCGATTGCGGACCGGTGGGGCAAAAAAAATCGAAAAAAAATGGCCTCTGTTATTTTTTCTGGAGGTTGAAGGAGATAGGAATAGCTTGGAATAAAGTTGGAATAACATCGGGATAACATGGGAATAAAGGGAATAGATGGAATAGCGGGAATAACTAAAATACAAAAATTCTAAATTTTTTTTAAAATTCTAAAAAAAATAAAAGGTGAAACCCTGATAGGTTTCGGGTCCCCCATCATTCTCCTGCAGCACGAAGAACTCGACTCCATCGAGTTCGAGGACTAAGCAAAATCCTAGCCCGCTGCTTGCTCTGATACCAAATTGATGTAGGATGAAGGACACGAAGAAAACCTATTGTTATTTTGAAAAGAGGAAAAACACCTAAAGCAAACCAAGGATCGTGGGAGGGTTAAGAAGCCTCCGGGATGAGGATAGAACGACCCCCGAAAATCCTAAAACGACTGGGCTCTTTTATTTTTTTTTTTTTTTTTTTAAATTTTTTTTTCTTGGCGGAGATGGCGAAGGAACGATGGGGATGGGAGACAGGGACGGGAACTCCTAGACCTTGGGACTCATCCTAACGAAGAGACCGTCCACCTCTAAGGCATTACGCCCTCCTCAGTACTTAGAGGCGCTAGGATGGTTCTCAGGGTCGCAAAGGACGGGGGGTGGGGAAGAACTCCTAGACCTTGGGACTCATCCTAACGAAGATACCGTCCACCTCTAAGGCATTATGCCCTCCTCAATACTTAGAGGCGCTAGGATGGATCTCAAGGTCACGAAGGACGGAGGGGGGAAGAACTCATGGATCTTGGGACTCACCCTAACGAAGAGACCGTCCACCTCTAAGGCATTACACCCTCCTCAGTACTTAGAGGCGCTAGGATGGTTCTCAAGGCCACGAGGGGAAGGCACGAAGGTGGGAGGGAGAAAGGAGATACTTGGGGCCTCACACCCCTCGACGTCCCAAAGGACGAAGGAAAAAGGGACTCAGCCTAGAACCACACACTGGAAGAACACTCAAAAATTTCGGGGGTCGGGCACAGCCGATCGCGGACTGGTGGGGCAAAAAAAATTGGAAAAAAATGGCCTCTGTGATTTTTTCTGTAGGTTGAAGGAGATAGGAATAGCTTGGAATAAAGTTGGAATAACATCGGGATAACATGGGAATAAAGGGAATAGATGGAATAGCGGGAATAAATAAAATACAAAAATTCTAAATTTTTTTTAAAAATTCTAAAAAAAATAAAAGGTGAAACCCGGATAGGTTTTGGGTCCCCCATCATTCTCCTGCAGCACGAAGAACTCGACTCCGTCGAGTTCGAGGACTAAGCAAAATCCTAGCCCGCTGCTTGCTCTGATACCAAATTGATGTAGGACGAAGGACACGAAGAAAACCTATTGTTATTTTGAAAAGAGGAAAAACACCTAAAGCAAACCAAGGATCATGGGAGGGTTAAGAAGCCTTCGGGACTAGGATAGAACG